>CM032336.1:11001082-11443587 GCA_019022515.1 Quercus aquifolioides | reverse complement strand
TAGGCACAGAAGGTTTACTAGGCGAAATTCTTAGTTCATTCATGAAGAAGAAAAAGTATGATATCATTTAATTGTGGTAATTTTTTAATTACTTTAGTAGTTGATGTTGAAAATAGCACTTAAATTATTAAGTAATAATAGCCATTAGTCATAGGGCATCATGGCTACATGAGATTCAATAAAGTATATTGCATGGAAGTACTCATATCTAGCTAATCCAAAAAAATAAATAAATAAATGACTTGACTTGACTTGCAATTTTAATATAAGTGCGATATGAATTATATAAAATGGTTTATTTCAATTTATATGATTATTTGATCACTTTATTGTTGTATTGCCCATTTATAATTATTCTCAAAAAATTTTAATTAATTTTTAAAAATGTGCGTTTCACTTCAATCAGGGGCAAGCTTGTGCATTGCGCCTAGGCTCCAGGAGGCCGTTGTGCTTAACTGCGGCCTAGGCTTTTTCTAACACTGGTAAAACCCATAGCAACTAACTCCACCGGTTAGAACTAGTTGTTGAGTAATCCAGGGGCATTCAACCTTAATGGGCTAAGCAATTTATGCTCATGCTTTGGAGCAAATTATAATCATCTAAACATCGATGCATCGCATATTTCAAATATTTTCATAATGTTCTATAATCTTTTTTTATTTGAATAAATTGTTTTGACTACATTTGGAGAAGGGGGCGGGGGGAGAGGGAAGCCTAATACTAAAGAGTAACCATGTGTTTGGATTGAGAGAAGTGGAAAAGAGAAGTGAAGAAGATAAAATTTTAATAACTTCTCATGTTTGGATTTTATTGACAAGTGTTGAGAGATGAAAGGAAATTGGCACCCATAATATTCTCAGGCAATAATGGATGGATTTGGTGAGAAGTCAAGGGAAGTGTTCATGTACAACATACAAAGCATATTTTACAACCTCAGTGGACACTTGTTTTTCTTTCTTTCTTTTACCAAACAAAAGAATGTACTATAAACTTAACTCTCTTCTCATCAGTCCTTTTATAGTCACCTACCTTTCTCTAATTAAAATCAAAACACATGAAAATGTTGCCAAGGTTGAGTCTATGATTGTTGAGCTAGGGAAAAAAAATTGTTTTTGTCAACCTCTATATCAAGAGCTGTCTAAACAAAACCAGCATCGGATTTATCTTTAACAAAAATGAAGAACCCTCTGAACCGCAGACCTTGTTATAATTTATTTATATAAGATAGTGCAAACATTTAATTAGCAAAAAAACAATGTCAATGAAACCACCAAGGAACTTGTCAAACACAAACACACTCCTGTACTTCTATAATAGACATGCACAAAGAATATAAAGAGAGTTTCAGAAGCAAGTTGAGGAGAATAAGGAAAGGTCTTCACCTTGGTTGTTCCAGTGGAGTTTATATATAGGTAGATAGGCTTCTCTTCATCTTCATATTGAAGGTACAGAAATTCCGCTAGTATCAACTCTGTGACAGAAGGAACAAGAGACATGCCCAAGTAAACAATTCGGTTTTTGTACAAGTACGATGCTAAGTCTGGAGGAGGCTGCTCCCTTGCACTTCCCCTTACAAATGGAATGACCTGTTCACAAATAAATAAGAGGACTGCATTCATAGAATTTGGCAACACAGATGACATCTTAGTGTGAAATATAGAGAACTAGATTGGTACAAGTTACTAGAAGCTCCTGGAAAAGGCAAGCTTAAAGGCCAATACTATTCAAGATTACAGTATAATTTTGATCTGGGGCCTAATTGATGCCCTCAATAGGCTATATTTCCTTTTTGATTGGTAAGTTAGCCGCACCCATTGGATCTTGACCCCAATACCTCACCCTCCACTTAGTACTAATAAGGGGAGGAGGTGCCAGTTGAGCTATAGCTCATTGGCAACCTCCATGGGCTCGATTACCTGCTATTGAGTCAAATTCTAGGTTCCTTTATGTTAGGAAGCTTTTGGTTTAGTATTGTTTTATTCTCTTCAGTTTTAAGTGCTAGGGGCATTTCTGCAATTTCAATATTTTCAGGCACAAGTTGTATTTGACTATTTGTAGTCCATGAGTCATACTATGGGTTTTATTATGTTACTAGACGTTTATATGCAGGTTATACTATGGGTCATACTAAGGCTTATGGCGCAAACAAAATGATATTTTTTGAGTTTTTTTTTTTTTTTTTTGGGGGGGGATAACCAAGACCTGCCCAACACATGCCCTTTGGACTCGTGGTGGCCAGAGAAAACTCGGGATGTGGGTCCCCCCTCAAGCTTGCACATCAGGTAATTGCAACTCAAATGCAACAGCTAAGGATCAAACTTGTCTGGGCTTACAGCTTCGGATCTCACCCTTACCACTGAGGCATCATTTACAGCTTAGGCTCTCATAATATTTTATGACATTATTTCAGATTTATCATTATCATTTTCAGTTAGGGAGTACTTCAAATTCTTCAGGATAATTCTGTTGAGGATTTTATGGGATTCATCAAAAGTATCCCTAGAAGCTCTATAAAAGGCTCCATGAGGTATTTTAATTATATTATCATTGAAATAATAATTTATTCTAGTGAGAACTCTAATTATTTGCTTGGTGATGATTCCGAGCACCCTTAGATGGTGAAGCCTAAGGTTTCAGGCTACTCTGGGTGGTGAAGTTTGGGGTTGTCCTACATTAGGTTAGCTTTGGTTTTCTATAAATACTAATTTTAAAATTCAAGGGGGAACAAGTCATATGAGATTTCCCAACAATTATGCTGTTGATGTTATGTGATGTAATCCTTCTCCAAGATGTATACTAATATAAATAAGTGTGATACCAAGGAAATCCTAAATATAAAGCTTAGGGAAACTAAAAGTGAGTCATAGATCTATCTTCTTTCTCTCTCTAATTTCCAGAAATTTATCCAGGCTTCAAAAACTACAATCCAACCCTGATTTCTCACCCTTATAACTCTAAAATCCCTACAATAGAAACCCAACAGAAGTTACATACTATTAGCCTCCAAACCCACAAAACTGGGTCTGCTACAATTCCGATTCACAGCTACAAACCTGATCTGATTTTGTTTCTTCCTTTTCTCATCTGTTTTGAGCTCCAAACATACCAATCGTTTTAACAACCATAAACAAGCCTTAACCCAGCTTCTTTTTCCAGCCCCTTCCACCCCAAACCCAAACAACCCCATTTCCCCTCAAATACCTGCTGCCGGGGACAATTCCTGCAAACAAAACTACCATCACCAGTTACTCTTCATGATTCATTCATTGACTCATTTCAAGCCTATACCAATCTTTGCAGCCATAAGACCCAGCATTGCATATATTGCTATTATATTGCTATTGGTCGTTGAAGGCCTTTCAAGAAAATATCCGTTAAGCCCACAAATGACTAACATACGTGATTGGTATTAGAGCCCATTTTTCCTATGTCATATGTGAAATAAAACAACTTAATACTTCTCACAAGAAAATCAGATTAAGGGAATCTAGACTGTTTTATTTTATTGAAAGACCACATATTTTACTTGTAGAGAGAGAGAGAGAGAAAGACCACATATTTCTTAAATAAAACCCAATCAACAACAACTACCATTACAAGTGCATTTTAGCTAGGATATATTCAAAGAAGTGATGGCGATTAAGTTTCTATTCATACAATTACAAGGAATATCACACAGATCCCTGTTTAAAACAGTTAGGTGGGTGCAGTGTGATGGGGTCAAGAAATTATGTAACTCCAATGATTCTCACTGGGTAGAGGAAACTTTTGTTTTCCATCTCAAAATGAAATAATTAAACTCTGCCTTCCCATTTATAAACTATGCAATCTGAATAAATTTCAAAATTATGACCTGTCCATGTACCATGTGACAAAATAAATAAATAGGTTGACCATCTCTTCCTTCATTGTCCAGTTGCCATGGATTTGTGGTCTATGGTTTTGGGTTTATTTGGAGTAAGTTAAGTTATGCCACAGTCAGTTGTGGGGCTCCAAGCTCGCTGCCAAGGCCAGTTTGTTCGTCATCAAAATGGTCATATATAGATAATTGTCCCCCATTTTTTAATTTGGTGTCTTTGGAAGGGAAAGAAATAGCAAGTGATATGAAGATAATGAGAGATCCATACCAGAACTCAAGTTTTCTTTAGAACTTTATTGGATTGGTTGTCTACTTTGCAAAACCAATCATTCTCTTCTTTTCTTAATTTTCTTGATTCTTGTAATTTGTGTACTTGATTTGTTGAACCCTCTGTACACTCCCTGTGTACTTGGGTTTCCTCTTTTTGATATCAATAAAACTTATTAATTATAAAAATAAATAAATAAATCTACTGCCCTGGATGTTTATGTTGTTTGTGAGTCTAGCTCTTAAGTACCTTAGTCTCCTTTCAGTGACAGCAGTTGGCCATTGAGTTCTGGCACCTAACAATAAAATCGCTTAGCAGCGAGGAAAAAAACGAAGTTTTATAAATCCCACTTTGTGTGGCTGGTAAGATTATAACCTTGCAAGTAACTTTTTCGTTCATCAAAGAGGAAAAGAGGGAGAGGAAAATTCATTCTGGTGTTGGTCTCTGCATTCCATCGAAAGGAAGCCTTTTGGGGAGCAATCTAATCTCAAGGAGTGAATCTTCACACTCAATTCGTTTTTCAAACTCATTCATTCCCCATAAGAGAGCAAGTCTCAAGATAATATCGAAGAAGGACTAAAGGGACTTGAAATATGTCCTCAGGCTTTCATCATTTAACTACATCACACTCATTTCCGGGCAATGAATCAAACTCTAGGTATTGATATGACCCTCGGTTGAATATTTAGCCCTTTCCGCTTCATCTTCACTCAGATTTCATTTCAACACCAACCATTTTGAATTTTTTCGGTTTTTCCAAGTTTTTCCCCTCAGGCATCAATGTTAAAAATCCAAAAATTGTTCATACCCCAAACAAACAACCGTAACATTTACCATACAGTACACATGAAGTCCTCCATTGCTACTTGCTGTTTTCTAAAAGTTTATTAATGCACTAGAATTTTCTTTCTTCTCTTCGGCTTGCAACTTTGAAGTGTGAGCTCTCTCTCTCTCTCTCTCTCTCTCTCTCTCTCATACATTATGAAAAAAGATAAATCCTATCAATTCCTAAGATCGTTGATAATAAAATCACAAGTATTTCCCCTAATTACAAGATGGAAAAGTTGGCAAAGAATATGAAAATTGAAGAGAGAGAGACGTATACCATGGTGACGACGCCTCGCTTGGGCTTGGAGCTAGGGAACGACGCCGGATTGAGAGAGGAGGGACGGAGCTTGTGGCCTGAGAAGTCGGAGGAGACGCTGCCTCCGACGAAGGGAGCGACGAAGTTGGTGGAGAGAGAGGCTCTGGGAGAGAAGCTGCGGCTAAGATTTACGTTTCGCGAAGTTCTGGGGGGTGCTGCCAGCGTGTGCCGGTGGAGCGCTAAGCTCGAAGCTGCGGTTGCCACCTCCATAGCTTGCAGCGTAAGAGAGAGAGAGAGAGTAGTGAGAGTGAAACGAATCGGAGAAGATTAGAGAAATGATGAACCTAGTGGGCTGGCTTTGGGTTCTAATTTTAGGGGAACCAAACCCAAATTGTTAAGTGAGGTTACTTTGAACTTAGGCCACATCTACTCACTTTTGTGGGCTGATGAATAAGGTTTGACCCTTGGAGGGTTGTGACTTGTGGAGCAATTGTAGGACTATATCCTTTATCAATCTAACTGATTGTTTGTAGCGCCTTTTATATGGATTCATTACTTTTTTTTCCTTCTACTTATAAACATTGACATTTTTTTTTAGAATATTAAGAACACATTTGGTACACTGTAATGATTATTACATGAGAATAGAAATAAGTATTACAAGGAATACATTAAGTTGGAATGTAATAAGTATTACTATTCATTAGTTTAGTGACTATTTAGGAATAGAATTTTGAATATGCATCCACATTTTAGTAGAGTATAAAAAGAAGGTCTAATTAAATCATTTTTAAGTCAAATTTCTTAAAATATACTTATTTTAGGGTGTTCAAAATATAGCTAATAATTAACAACAATAAAATTTTATTTTCTTTCCTTTTGAAGATGTGGCAACTAATGGCTTTTTAGAAAAAAATTTAAAAAAGTTATTACATAAGGTGAATGAATAGATATTCAGTACTTTTGATAATGAATAGTTATTCCCCATTTTAAAGAATAGCTATTCATAAGGAATGACTATTCATTGTAATAAAAACATAATCAAACAACCGAATAGTTATGCCATAGGAATATCTATTACATTACAGTGTCTATTACAGTCTACCAAACGTGCCCTAAATTTTTTTTTAACACACATAGGAAGGAGGAAGAATGTCTTAAAGATACTGATAAGTTAGAGTTATGATACAAAAGATTGAGATCCTTTAATTGCGTTCTTAATAATTATCTTATGCATCTACCATTTCACAGTGTGAAAGTTTTGTTATAGATTATAATCCATATGCTATTGCTATAAGTGGAAAGATGTGTAATGTCTTCTCCAATACAACGGTAAGAGTATAGAGGATTCCCATCTAATAATATATATGTGCAAGGACATAACATGTTACAAGATATGATGAAACGGTAATTTTAAAAAGGAAGTTAATAAAATGTTACTGTGGGAGTAAATGATCCGAACACACTCTTAGTCCATGGGCCCTATCCGAGGATGATCAAAGATTCACATATATGTTAACCAAAGTCTAACACGTGGACCAAGTCTGAGGAGGGAATACGTTGAGATCATTTTGAAACAAGCGAAAACTGTGAATGAGAGGTTCAAGGAGAGAAGGCAAACTTGTCTGCTGACCGAGGATCCCGAGGAGCAAAGGCACCTCGGGAGTACTTTATGTAACTCCCTACACCGGAAAGTAAAGCTTTAAGGAAGACAACAGAGTCGTGAAGCAACAAAAGGAGGAGATATCTAGGAAGGTGACTACCACCTCCACATTTAATGCATTGCACCAACTGAATTGGCCGCATTTATGAGGAAAAGACACCTGAACAATGATTTCACAGCCCACAGCCCTCTCTACCACCTCCAGAAGGGTCCTAAAGGGACAAGCATCCAAATGGTTCTCCTGAGACGTACAGATGGAGGGCTAAGATGCAATGGAATGGACTATATAAGGAAAGGAACCTCACAGAAAGAGGGGATGAACATCTTACAAGAGATAAGACATAGAGAGAGAGAGAGAGAGAGAGCACAACACCATTCTATAAACACGTCACTCTTATTTATTAATGAGAAACCCATCCTCAGACTTGCCTGAGGAGGAGCTTATACTAAATTGTCATTCTTTTCACTCATACTAACCGCTTTGGTTTTATTGGTCCTAAGCTTGTAATTTTCTTAACATTGCAATTGACTCAGAAGCCCACTCTCTCAAAAATTCATTGTGTTGGGCTTGGCTTGAAGAAGTAGGGGCCACTATTCTAGGTGGACTTGGGCCTTTCTTTTTGAGTCCTTACAGTTACAAACTAAAGTGACAATAAATATGATTGACAATACATCAATTTGAAAGTCTTATATTGTAAAATTTGTAGTATGCTTTAGAAGTTATAAGAAATAGGTTAGCATGAGACACGACAAACCTAATTTTGAATTTCAGGGAACAATTCTATTATTACCTTGTTTTGAAAAAAAAATTATATATATATATATATATATATACACATGCTATATATAAGAGGATTCATTTCTTTCAATTGAACTTTTATATGGTTCAAAAATACCCTCATTAATGAAGAATAACTTCATTTAGAAATAGGGTCATAAATGTCAAATAACAAATTTCAGTTTGAATTCAAAAAGAAAATTCTTAAAATAAAAAAGCCTCTGAGCGTGCGCGTAAGCGCATGCTCAGAGGCTAGTACTATTTATAAAAGGATTTCCTTCTTTGGACCGGACTTTTATGTGGTCCAAAAATACCCTTAAACCTTACGTTTAACAGGGAAAAAATACCTACAAAAATAGGACACTCTCCTACTAATCCATGCCTTCAAAACAAACATATCAAAAAAAAAAATTTATGACACTAGACCAACAACAACAAAAAAGCCTCATCGCACGCGCTTTATGCGTGCGATGAGGCTAGTGTGTGTGTATATATATATATCATAAAGTTATTGTTCAAAAGTGACCAAAAAAATAATTGAAATTAAAAAAAAAAAGGTTAGTGTGTGTCATGGTAGAGTTCATTGCTGTATTTGAGACAAACAATTTTTGTGACCGTATCACAATCTACCATACCTAAAACAATTAAAAAATTATAAATGTAGCCATGAAGTTTTTTTTTTTTTTTTGATAGGAAAATTGCGAATAATATTATTAAAACATTTAAAACGTTACATCGTGGATAAGAGCTTGCTCTAAAAAGCAAGGTGTCTCTTCAATCCATGCAATAAAATCAGTAATGCCAAGAGCATGTTTTGCTAACACGTGAGCCGACATGTTCCCTTGTCTCTTAACATGGGAAAATTCCACCCTATTGAAACCCATGTTGAGATCCAGCATGCCTTGTGTAATTGCCGAGACCACAGACAGAGGAGTAGAGGTACCTTTCAGAGCTTGGATCATGATCAAACAGTCACTTTCCACCACAATGTCCCATATACCAATGTCTTGTGCAAACAACAACCCTGCCTCAATAGCCTTGGATTCGGTTTCAATGGCACCTAATGGCGCATCCAAGTTTCTGCACATCGCAGCCTCCACCCTACCCAGGTCGTCTCTGACAATCACACTCACACCTGCCTTCCCAGTAACTTTATCTACCGCACCGTCAACGTTTATTTTAAACAAAAATCTTGGTGGTGGGGACCATGTCATGGCTCTCTAGATGATAGGCTCCAGGTTTGTTTGTGCTACTGTAGCAGCACTATATTCCTCCATATATGATGCTGCCCAACTAACCAACGCATTACCTGGCTTTCTCTGGGCTCCCATTCTTACTTCATTCCTGTGGTACCACATTGCCCATGCTAGAAGGACCACCTGTGCCATCATATCCACATCAACTTGGTCAACCATAACCATCCTCCACATCAGATCATAAAAGGAATTTATAGAAAAAGCTCCACCTGGCAACACTATTTTTGAGCATGCCCACACCTCACGTGCTCTCGGACAGGAGATGAAAGTGTGACCTGTTGTTTCAACCTCCAACCTGCAATCATCACATAGACTGTCTTGCACTGCCTTATGCTTTAGGAGGTTTACCTTGGTGGGCAGTATGTCGCGGCATGCTCTCCATGCAAAGTGTCTAATCTTGTGTGGGAGGGAAAGGGCCCATAACCTTTTCCAAAATTGCCAACTTGAACCCATATCCGAGCTGGTGCCACTACTAGGGTCTGAAGAAAGTCTCATTGCTACTGTATAGGCACTACGAACACTAAACTTTCTATTAGATGTTTCGGCCCACACTGGCTCATCCTTCGGAAAGCGGGAGCTCAATGGTATGCTCTGTATAATGTCAACCTCATACGGAAGGAATAAGGCAGCTAAGGCTTCTGTTTTCCACCGGACATTTTCTTGGTCTATGAGCTCCCCCACTAGTGTATCCGAGTGCATAAATAACCTGGGAGAAGCCACTTTTTGAGTTAGGGTTGAAAGCAGCCACTTGTCACCCCATAACCATCCTCCACTTTTTGAGTTATCATTTGATGTGACAAAGGTACTATCGTTTATTTATTTTTTATTGCTTCTCAAAGTGATATTTAGAACTTCCATAAAAAAAAAAAAAAAGTGATCTTTAGAAAATTAAAATATAAGAAATAAGTTAGCATGCCACATGATTGAGCCTAACTTTAAATTAGATGTTGTTGTCATATTGTGAGAAGTTACTGTTAGGAGTCTATTTGGATACAACTTATTGTTGCTGAAAACTAATTGTTGCTGAAAACACTGTAACAAAATAATTTTTAAATGTATGAATAGTGTTGTAGGACCCATTTTTAATATTTTTTAATGTTTGAATAGTGTATGCACAGTACGTGAACAGTGCATACACTGTTCATGAACAGTAAATATTGTCTCTCAAAGTCAAAAAAAAAAAAACGTGCTTTGAAAACGCGCCGAATTAATTACTATCCAAACCCACACTAGATGTGGACAGAGGGGCGGCTTGTTGTATTTGGGGCCTAAAACGAAAATTGATTATCTTGTTTTAGATGCAAAATTACTACTAATTAACATAAACCACATAAATTTTTTTTTTTTTAAGTCTATAGACACAAAAATTTGACAAAATTTTTAACACTTATTGATGTTACATATTAATAGCAGTAAGTAAAAGAGTGATGTTAATGGTAGACCTAAATAAGAACTAATAAAAATTGGTCAACTCAATTATTATGAAAAATGTTGTAAATTTTTGTGTGTATTGCTCCTTTTTTTTTATTTATTTATTTATAGAAATGTTACATTCACAATATTTTTCACAACAAATCCTAGATAATATTGTTGCTGGTTCTAATTTGAACTCAACAGTAAAATTACTTTTTTGCCATCAATAACAACTTGCTACTTAAAATTTGTTGTAAAAGTGTTGCGAAAAATGTTGTGGACGTAGCATTTTTCTCTTTTTTGTTTGTATTTTATTTGATAAAAAAAATATCATTTTATTTGTTGGCTAATATTTGAGCTTAATTATTACTATTACATTGATAGAAAAAACCCTATATGTTGAAATTTGGGGGTCTTTTTTTTACTTGGGGCTTTAGGCCACTGCATCAATTGTTTTTAGCATTGAGCCAGCACTGGAACGTGGACAAAATTACTATTATTGGTGACCATGTTATTGTTTGGCCAAAGTAACTAGAAAAATTGAGATAAAAACAAAAGAAATAAACTATTTGTAATATGGTGGAGTTCGTCGATGTATTTGTCACATACAATCTTTTGGGACCTTATCACAATCCATCATGAAAAAATGAAAAAAAAAATGTTTTAAATAAGGCAATAACAAAGCAGAGGTAGGCTATTAAAAAAAGTGAGGATATTGTAGAATTATACTTAAATTAACGGTCCATTTGTTTCAACGTAAAATATTTTCAATAAAATATTTTTATATTTTACGGTATTTATGGTGCAGTAAAATATTTGGTCAAGAGTAAAATATTTTTAGTCAATCAAATCATCTTAGGCAAATTTGTATTTTACACTTGAAATTTTGGTAAAATATGTTACATTTACTGCTCCCTCTCAGTCCCGATACCCCTCTCACACTCTCTCACTCTCACGCTCTCTCTCTCCCTCACAATTTTCTCTCCACAACCCAGCCCCCTTTGATCCCTCTCGCCCACAGTCCCACCCATTAATGGCTTCACCTTCTTCAGCAACACCCAGTAGGGTAGTTTCTCCAAAATAGAAGAAATGGTAGAAACTCAACATCATTTTGTGATCTTCTAAGGCTTTACCAACACAAAAACCATTCAATATTCAATACTTCAACAGCTCAATTAATTGTATGCCACAAAAAAATACTATTTGATCTCCAATTTGAAGGTTCTTTCGTGATCTAGGTTTTTTGGCAAATCTGGGTTTATTGGCATATTTGGGTTTTTTTCTTGCAAATCTGGGCTTGGGCAAATCTAGTTTTTTTGGGAGCTAATTTGAGTTTGGGTTTGATTCATGATTGATTCATGGTTGTGTTTTTTTATTAAAATCTGAGAATTTTAGTTTAAGTTGGTGAGAATTTTGAGTTTGAGTTGTTTCTTATTGAAGATTTTTTTTTTTTTTTTTGTTTCATTTTATAATGTAGAAACACTAGAACTTGAGTAATTTATAGTACACCATCAAACATTGTAAAATAAAAATATTTTTAGTATAAAATATTTTTCATCTAAAAATATTTACTTCAAAACAAAAAGAGCTTAAAAGTCAAAAAGGAATTAAAAAACGAAGACAAAGTAGGCTAAGGGTCCGTTTGGATACAGCTGAAAACTGAAAATTGAAAACTCTGTAGCAAAATAATTTTTAAATGTGTGAATAATACCGTGGGACCCATTTTTAATGAAAAAGTTGCTGAAAAGTGAAAATTGTGGGTCCGTGAACAGTAAAATTTGGGTTGAAAAGTCACATGTTGCGGCTACTGTTCAATGAACAGTAGCCCCAACAGTAATGAACAGTGAAAATTCGGCTGGGAAAAGCTTGAAACGCGTGTGAAAAAAAAAAAAAAAAAAAAAGGGGGCTGAAAACGTAATACCAAACGCAAACGCGCTGGCCAAACGGACACTAAAAGTGACAGTTTAGAAAGCGTTTTCTTCAGCACACTTACGTTTGGCGTTTAAAAGTTAGGTCCCACAGCAATGTGCACTTGTCAACCAACTCCACTTTAAATGCAGATTATATATTTTGTTGGGTCTCACACGGCATTATTTATATTTAAAAATTATTTTGTTACAGTATTTTTAATAATAAATTTTTAATTTTTAGCAATTAAGTGATATCTAAACAGATTTTAAATGGTACAAAAACAAACAATAACTAATAAATAGTAATAAATATCACATAAAAAAGTAATAAACATTAATAAATATCGCATCAAAATGCCCAATGATGTACAAATCAAATTTAATTGAGCGGTTTGGCATGGTTTTTAATTCATTATCAGCCCTTTACTCACCACGACTTTCACTACCACCACAACCACCATCAACTCTTCATTTAACATTTGTATCTACACACAAACACACACACAAAATAAAAAAAAATAAAAAAAAAAGTATTCCATGAAGGTGCATGGATTGATCATGCTAACAGGCTTACCAGATCACTCCACTTCTCAGTGTACTTAACAGTCTTTACCACTCCAAGTATCGTCAAGCTTGAGAGTTGAGACAGAGTGACCCAAAGTACAAACCCAGTGTTTGGCCATTTCTGAGGCTGAGGAAACGATAGCCTAGAGGAGAAGAAGCACCCATGTTCTAAGAGACACAGCTCCTTGCAAATTGCAACCAAACAAACCATCATGTCCATTTCCTTGGCCTTGTTTTCTCCTCCAACCCAACCCCCACTCCTTTTTCCCTCTTCCCCTTCCAAACCCCACCTAACTCTTAAGTCCCACCTCTCTCTCAGACCATCCAAGTTCCTCACCACCACCAAGGCCTCAGCTGAAAATGGTGCTGGTACTTCACCCTCAGCTGCTGCTGCTACTGCACTTGAAATACAACCAGACCAGAAGGTAGCTGAAACTCCCCAGCAGGTAGTTCAGAAAGATGAGAGCTCTGTTAGAGCCAATGGGTCTGCGGGGGCAGTGGAAACAGAAGAAGATAAGGTTTTGAGTCAGTTTGTGGACCCCAAATGGGTTGGTGGGACTTGGGACTTGAGCCAGTTTCAGAAAGATGGAAAGACTGACTGGGATGCTGTTATTGATGCTGGTGAGGTTTTGGGTTCATAGTTTTTTCTTTCGATTTTCTTTGTGATATAGGATTTCCTTTATTTTGGATTTGACTTTGAGTTTTGTTTCTTCCACTCATAAAAATCTTTGCTTGTGTGGTGAGAAAGATAAGAAATGTGGTCAGATTTTTTGAGTCATAGAAATTGGCCAATAATCTTTACTTACTTTCCCTAATTGTGTAGCTTGATTTGGGGTGAGAGTATTTTGTTTTGTTTTTATTTCCAGTTTCTCTTGGAAACTAAGATAACTTGCAACTCAAAAATTAAAAATTTCAGTGATCTTTATCCCTATTCATCTGTTTGCTTGGCAATTAGGAGCAACAGAATGAAAAATCCTTAAAAAAAAAAAAATTATATGACCCTCACGGAGTTGGGAAACTAGTTGAAATTGAAGTTGGCAATTGCATTCAATATATGATGGAACCATAGCAAGGTAGCTACAGTAACAAAATGAGATTTAACCAGTGTGAGATTGCAAGTCTGCCAAACAAAGAAGGTTTTCTTAACTGAAATATCGTGGATTTGGTGAGCAACTCCGTTTCTTTAATCTCAGATCATTGAAATATTTGTCTTGCTTTAATTGGTCACAACCAATTACCATAGTTGGCAAGCTCGTGCAGCAAGTGGCATCGGCTAGGAAGATTCCCTTCATTTCTTGCTATACTAGACGTTTCTTAGTACCTCACGTTCGTGTTCATTGTCTAGTCTTGACTTGTGGTCAGAAGCATTGGGAATTTCGAACTAATATTGACTGGCACTTGTGATTGTTTATTTTTTGCACTCTGAATTTGGAGCTCAAGGTGTGATTATGCTTTCAGGGATTTCAGAAGTGGATGTGTCTATTCTTGGAACACAGAACTGTCTGGTGACCATAATTTCAAGCCATGTCACCTCATGGATGTGACTGGAATTGAAATCATTTGGTGCATCCACTAACTTAGGGTGCAGAGGGAGTCTTCCATCTTCCACAGTACAAGGAGATTCAATAGCTTAAACTGAAATTAACAATTACGGCAGAACATCCTACTTTCTATCCCTAACCCAAAAATAAATTTCAGTCTACAATACTTCTATCTTATTACTGAATTTTTGTAGTTGGACAAATTTGTTCAACTACTCATGGGACAATATTAGGACATCTAGTGCTCCCTCCCTTGTTTTTCACAATGTAGTAAAGCATAAAACCAGCCTTTATCTTGGAAAGAACCAAGGCAAGGAATCTGTAATGAATGCTTAAAACTAATGGCTTGTTTGGATGGAGGGGGGAAGGAGGGGGAGTGGATGGGAGTAGAGTAGAGTTGGCTAAAAATAAGCTAATTTTGTGCTAAATCTACTCTACTCTACTCTACTCCCCCTCCCTCTCCCTCAGTCCAAACGGATCATAAGTCTGGATTTTGTAAATAAGGAGAGAGAATCTGTAAGGCTTATGGTTCCTATCTTAGGCATTCTTGCAGATTCAATCTCCCCTTTCTTGCTGTTTTTGAGTTCCAAGCGGATGTCATGTCAAATATTGTGTGTTTTTCATGAGGTGTAATCATCCTATGTGTCCGCATTTTACTAGTTTTATATTGCTTTACAAAACAATGTGTGTATATGTCAGTCATATTTTGTTTAGTTTGTGTTCCTCCCCCCCCTCCCCCCTCTCTTTTATGCATTAAGGATGGCAATGACAATTCTTGTTTTATTTTATTATCATGGATGTGCTATTCTTTGTTGGTTAAGTTTCGCACAGACTATTTGCATTTGAAATTTCGGTCTGAAAAAGAATTTAATGGTGCTATTTTTCAAAATATTAAACCCAATATATTCACATGAGCTTTCTGAATGAACCAGAAATATCCTTGTAATTTGTGCTTCGCTTATATTTAGCCTGAAATTTGGATGCTTGATTTTTTTTATTCTTGTCTTGTTAAAGGGAAGAGAGGATGGGATGAGTTGAAGATGGAATTAAATTATAATTACTTAATTATTTATTTGTATTCCTCCATATACCTTAGTGATTACTTGATTTCTAATGGACCTCCTTATTACTCATTTCAGAGGCTAGGAGAAGAAAATGGCTTGAGGGTAACCCAGAAACATCCAGTAATGATGCCCCCATAGTTTTTGACACATCTATCATACCTTGGTGGGCATGGATAAAACGGTTCCATCTACCTGAAGCAGAACTACTTAATGGTTTGTTCAGTGCATTTGTTTTCTCTTAAATGAAATGTGTGTGTATGTATGTAAGATGCTATATCTTGCTAATCTGTCTATGCTGTATATTGTGTTTTATGCAGGCCGCGCTGCAATGATAGGCTTCTTCATGGCTTATCTGGTTGATAGCTTGACTGGGGTGGGTTTGGTTGACCAAATGGGCAACTTCTTTTGTAAAACTCTACTGTTTATAGCTGTTGTTGGAGTCCTGCTGATCCGGAAGAATGAAGATTTAGAGAATTTAAAGAAACTGCTGGATGAGACAACCTTTTATGACAAGCAATGGCAAGCAACCTGGCAGGACGAGAAGCCTGGCAGTTCCAAGAATTGAGTAGTGACATTGCTATTCCTGAGTTTGCCCCTTCAAATTCTATCAGCAACCTCCTTTACTTATTGAAAAATAATTAGCATCTTCTTGTCCATTTCATGTTATTGTAATTACTCTGTTTTAGTGAAGGATGATGAATTTAAATTCCCATCATTGTAATTTAGTCTTTTGATTTATTAGTTCTTGTGCCTTTCCAGTTACAAGGTTCTTTCTTTTCTGAATTTCTCTGAACATGTTTTCTTTTGAATTGACTCTTTGAAAAAATCATGGTGGACCTAACTCTGGATGCAGTGATAAATTGATAATTATTCGCAGCTGCACGTCTGTAGTTACAATTTTAGGATTATTACATGTACTTTCTCCCATTGAGGGCATATAGCTTGTTTTTATTTGCAAGAATCAGTAAGTTCATTGAACAAAGAATAGAATACAGAACACTTGCAGAAGTGACTACAAAACACCAACACCCAGTCATTACAGACCACCAGGAAACAAAACAGCACCACACTACTGCAGAAACTACCCGCAGCACAAATCTCTACATGAACAAAACCAAAACAAGCACCAGTGAGCTAATTACAACACAAACTATAGGCAATCAATTACCAAGACTGCATAACAGGGCAGCATTGATTCCTCATCTACAACACTGTACACGGTTCAAGATTGAGCCTTTGAATAACATTTGCCTTCAATTCGTCATTAAACATCTTTCTTGATGACTGTTATAAGTTGTTCTTCGGTGTAGATCTTCCTTGCATGGATGCTAGCATTTCTTTGACTCCACATATCATCAAATAAATAAATATATATATATGTGTGTGTGCGGTGCGCGCGCAAAAATAAACTGGATATAAACAGAATACTGTAACTTTGAATGCAAAAATAAACTGAATATAACTTGACTGAATATAAATTGGAATATAACTTGAAATGTCTTTAAATGCAAACTTGAAATAACTAAAATAACTCAAAATACTTACGAGTGCAAGGTAACTAAAATATAATTTTGCTTAATTAGAAAATAAAATATAATTTTGCTAAGAAGGTTATCAACTTAGATGGGAAATTAGGTAATGGAATGAGGTTGTGGAATGAGTGATGACTTCTTCCTTTGAAATGCTAATTTATATAGACTTTTCATGTTTCATGGACCATGGTGCTAGGGATTCCTAACTTCTAGATTGTTTTGTCTCGGGGTGCCAGGGATTCTTGTTGGATTGCTTTGCTTTTAGGTGGCAGGGATTCCCGATTATTGAACTGCTTTGCACTGAAAGTGAATTCTTTTAACTGTAGAGAAATATTTTAATTGACCGCAAATCTTCACTATTTATTATGAGAGTAGATTTGATGTTGACGACTTACTGTTTATAAATAGTAACTTGTTGACTATCATTTCGAATAGTGGCAATGTTTTTGTCTTGACTTATTGGTGGTGCTGTTCATCTTTAACTTTAGTGAGAGGAATTTTTTCAATCTTCTACAAGATCAAAGGGATATTAGGAATCTTGGTATGGTGAATTGAGATACGGGTTGGGCTCAATTCTTATGGCTTGTTGACTGGAGGAGGATGCTTCTAAAGAAGCCGCAGAAGCATTTTCTTGATCATCTCCCATTTGGGTGACTTGAAGCATTATTTTCCTGGCAAGTTCACTTTGTATTTACTGTAGAAATGGAGCAATGTCGGGAATTGGGCATTATGCTGGTTTACTTGGTATTCTGACGAGAAATACCTCATTTGGTCTAACAAGGCTTTTGAAAGGCGTTTTGGGATGGAGCCATGCATGGTCCACCATCTGAGGAACCATGAAGGAATTTGGCTTCTGTACTTCTTGTCAAAATTAAAGAACCAGGAATGAGAGTGGTCCCATTCTGGTGAAGGATTACTCTAAACCATGCTTCTATATAATCATAGTAGCAAAATTGAACTGGGTAACCTGGGAGGTCTTTAAGAAGAGATGGATTAGACCCCCAATCTGTGCAAGAAATGAATCGGACTATGAATAACTTGTGATAGGCTACTTTGGCAGGATCATCTTGACTATAGATTGGAATAATGCGAATATATATACAAAAAAAAGTAGAAACCTCACATGTGAGAGTACGAGATTTTGCCATGAAATGCATTCTTTCAGATTTTATTTATTTAAGGTCAATAAAGTTTTGTATTTATATCAAATTTTTTTTTTTTGAGAAAGTCAAACTTTATATCAAAATTTTAGTTTATTGAATTAGCCAATTAACTAAATCAATAAATGCACTCTTCTAAAAAAAAATCAGTAAATGCATATACTAACAGAGTAATGCTATAGTTATAAACTATTTTATAACATTTTTACAAAATGTTGATGTGACCAACCTCTTATTGGTTTCATCTAACGTTTTGTTTGTTTCAGCATTAACGTTTTCTGGAAAATAGTTCATTTTCCAAAAAGCATTTTCTAGAAAACTATCTCATTTTTCGGTGTTTGGTAACGACCTTGAAAATGAGCTTGAGAATGTTTTCTATTGTTTGGTATACAATTTTTATTTTATTTTATATTTATTGTATAATTTAAAACATGTGTATTATGTAAACCAACTAATGTAATCAATATAAATAAATAAAAGAATGAATTTGGTTTTCATACTAAAATTTGACAATAGATACAATCAAAATTAGTTGTCAAATTTTCATGATCTCTACCACTTATCTTGCTCATATATATGGATAATAACATATGTGTAACACCCCGACCCAATTTTATAATTAACTATGTGTTTTAATGGTTAATTATTATTTTAAGCCACGTTCTTCCTATAAATAATATAAGAGTATTTAATAAGCATATTATCTTATAATACCTTTGAATAAGAATTTTAAAGATTATAAATAATTTAATGGCTAATTGTATTATAGATATATACTAAGTATGTACAAAACTATATTAAGTGGTTAAGTTATAAGATATATATATATATATATATATATAGTTGTTGGACTATATTAAGTGGTTAAGTTATGATATATATATATATAGTTGTTGGTGTTTTAACTATGTATGATGCATGAGATGTTGTAGTGGAAATTCCACCCACCCATGCAACCAATGGAAATGCAACACATGCAAGGCCAAAGTACCATGCATGTGGAAAAAAATAAACCCATAGACCAAGACTTGGCCGGCCATGCAATCACCAAGTGCCACCTTATTCATTCTTTGACTTTCTCAAGCAAATAGAACTTCCAAGAAGCTCACTCCCTCTCCATTTCCCACGGGTCCAAGCAAAATCTGAATTTCCTCATTCACTTTACTCTCTTTTCTCTTAAGGAAAGAGCTAGAAGCTCTCTTGAGTCCAAGGGTTTATATACTTATGATTATTTTAATTACTCTAAGTGCATAAAATCTTGCTATTGTGATATTATAGACACATATATACTCTTTTAATGTGATGGATATAACTTTATAAAGGTAAGAATATATATATATATATATATATATATGCAAAGTGATATTATTTTGTAGAAAAGTGTGAGTGTGAATGCAAGAAATTATTTTTGTAGAAAGTGAGTGTGAATGCAAGAAAGTTGAAAAGTGGGAAAAAGGGGGTGTGATTTTTCTTCCCTAGCATCCCACGTATCCCACCCCAATTGTCCACTCTCCTTATCTGATTTTGCTGCCCCAAAAGTCTTCTCCCATATCTAATCTTCTTGGCTGCACCAGACAAGAAAGTCCAGCTCCTTTACTTCTTTCTCTATTCCTCTTTCTTTGCTCTTCTTTCTCTCTTCTTCCTTTGTTCTAACACGGCAGCCCTCCCTCTCTCACCAAAACAAAATATCCCTCTCTAAAGAAGAAATTAAAGGGTTAACACTAAAATTTCAGCTTCAAATTGTTTGGGGTGTTACCAGTCGCCAGGTCTAAGCTCCTTCGACTTTAAGCTCTCAGTGCCTCTGCTTTCAGGTAAAGGATAAATTATATGGGCATTTGATAAGTCATGAGGTTATTTTAAAGTATATTATGCATTAAAAGGTTTTTGATTAGAGATATGGCATGTAAACATTATCAGACAAAGATATGTTCGTGAAATTTCGAAAACCTTATGTATATTTAAGCATATTAATGCTATTACTAATTCCACGAACATGATGATTAAAAAAAACAATAGAAATGCTATTATTGTAAAATGTAATGCAAACTATGAATTTCAGTATGATGAATAAGTTTGGAAATGTTTTCGGGTTATGTCCTCTGGTGATCTGAACTCGGTCAGTAGAGGTTAATTACTAGTTTTCCATGGAAAAATGTTATCTGCTTGGCCATTTAAAGTAGAGGAAATGAGGTTGCCCGTAACTCTAATCTGAATAAGGCCTTCTCCCCAATGTGTACGAATGGTGGGGAGGAACAAAACCTTGAGGGGATGTGTCAGCAGGCCTCCCAAAGAGGACAGTATCATGCACACGGGGGCACCCAAATGTGATGAGGCATTCTCTGTACAGACTTATCAGATATGGACTAACCAACAAGTTATTTATGAACAGCTATGTTATGTTATTAATCATGAGAGAATTATTTTATTTAAATGAATTGTGAAAAGTTAAAAGCTCTCATGAAAAGAAGAAGTTTATGATGAAAAGAAAAGTTGTTCATTAAAGATAAAAGTTTCTGAAGTTTTGTTATGCTATAAAGATAAAGCTTCTGATGAAAGTACAAGTTATGTTTAAAAGTTATCAGATACCTGTTCTTTATGAAATGTACAATTTTATGACTATGAAAGTTATAATATTTTTCGGGAAAATGTTTATAAAGAAATATTTTCTTATTGGGTCAAGATGTTTCTAGTTTAATACAAAGTTGCCGATTATCTGATTTAAGTTAAAATGATTATTTTGTAATGAGAATATACATATGGTGACTTTGTAGGAAATGAAATAAGCTTAATCCAAAAGGTTTTGGTAATATTAACCTAATAAGAAAAAGGAGAACAATTATTTTCCTACGAAGAGCGTATAAGTTATTATTATACATAGTATAAGATACTATGCATGAAAAGATGTTCTCCTATCTGAACAATTATAAAATGAAATGAATTGTTTTACATGCATCCTTATTAAATTCTCATATATCTTACCTTTACTGAGCTGTGTAGCTCACCCCTTCCACTCTTTCAGTTAGCAGGTTTTATTTTGGAGCAGAGGGAGCCTTAGTCGAGTTTTAGAAGGAACTGGTTTTAGTTTTATATGTATAGATCCTAAATTAGCAATATGATGTTTAGATTTGTAGCATTGTGTATTTTAGGATCTAATGAAAGCGTATACCTTAAAGCATTAAGATATGTACTATATGGAATTTAGAATTTGAGTAATTGGTGGATTATGTTATTCTTTGAGTACAGTGTAGATGCTCTGAATGTCAAGTGAAAAGTTATATCATTTAAGTAAAGAAACAAGAATGAAAATAAAGAGGAAAACTTTTGTAAAAGCTTTTCTGAAAGTTTTGTAAAAGTTAAATTGATTCTTGTTAATATCAGATTTAAGCTTGATACTAGCATGCCTGTCATGGTCACAAATCCGGGTTTCGGGTTTGGGGCGTGACAATATGTATGTACATACACACATACGTACACACACACATAAAATTGATAGGGAAATACATCTTTAATAAATACAAATAACAATAACTTTTAATTGTCTACTCTTTTTGCTAGTACACTAGTTGTCTAACATGGTTAACCACAAGTCTTCAATATTACTCTAAATTATGTATTTATATAATATATCTGCATAATATATCATCACTGCTTAGTATCTGCATAATGTATCTGCCAACAAATGCAATTTTCCTAAACAATTATCATTCATTATAAAAAATATTATTAATTTACTGTAAAGATTGTCCTATATAAAAGCAATTTAGAGCCATATAGGCACCATGTTTAAAATTTTCGTATTTTACTTCATTCATTCTTTCTTCGTCTTATTATTATTTTTTTTCTTTTGCACTTTTATGTGTGAAAAAGAAGTAACTTCTGCCTGAAATCCATCAAATCAAAAAATTTCTTAGAAAAAAGAAAAGAAAATCAAGCTTGAAATTCAAAGCAAAGAATTGGAATTTTGGTAGAGAGAAATGAAATAATTACCACTGCAAATCTATTCTCCTTTGCAAGTTGGAGCTATTGACAGATTAGTGAGGCGGAAAAAAATATAATCAGAGAACTGTGTTATAAAGGAGAGAGAGAGAGAGATCTATGGAAGAGGAGAGACCATAATTAATGACAATGAAGGTGTGAGGAGAGAAAAAGTAAAGGGAAGAGAGAAAAAGTGAGAAAGCTTACCATGAGAGAGAGATTGTTCCCCAAAAAAAATATTTGGAAAACAATCTATAGAAAATAAGTTTTATTTTTATTAGATTTTTCGTTGACTAAAGATAGTTTTTTGTTGACCAGTTTTTTTGGTACTACCAAACACTAGAAAATGTGGAAAACTATCTTTACAGAAGTTTTTCTAGCGAAACAAATAGAGCGTAAGCCCACTTTATAATCACTCACCACATCAGCAATTTATAAATTTTTTTGTAAAATAGTTTGTATCTCTAGCACTATTCATACTAACATCTATCGTTATGCATTAATTATTTATATTAAAGGAATTTATATGATTATTTATATAAGAAACTAATTTTATCTGTAATAATAATAGATTAAGAATATAAAAATTTTCCTCATGTTTAGTAGTTTTGACAACAATTAACACAAAAGTTTAAATATATATATATATATATATATATATATTTGTGAATTCACTAAACTTAATCTTAATCATTTAGATTTCCTAACTTCTTATAGTGATATATGTGTGTTGAATTAACATTAAAATATTTATTTTATGTAATTAAAAAGCGTGCAATAGGATAATTACATTTATTTTGTTATATGAATGATTTTAAGTGATGCCTTAATTATATAAATATAATTAAATTTTGAAGTCATTTTTTCTAAGATTTATATGAGAAACAATTGATTTGAAATATGGTATTCTTGCTCAAATTTAGTTGTTTTCACAACAATTGAAATAAAGTCCAACCAAAAAAAAAAAAAAACAATTGAAGGATATTTGTAATTTTTTATTTATTTATTTATTTTTTATCAAAATGATAATTGCATTCTTGAATAGGCATGAAACATGCCCGTCTATGTAAGTCATTATATTATATCATGAAACTTTTAAATTTGTATATACATATAGTATGATCAAATCATTACACCACTCTTATTATCTTTCTATTTTGTTTATGAAATAGAATAAGAAATATTTCAATTTTTCATAGATAAAATTATTGAAATATTAGAGGAAATTAATAACAAGTTAGTGACTTGATTATCATAAAATATGTCAAAATGCAAACAATTGCCCTATCAAGAATCACAATGTTTGGAGGAAATGAAAATTTAGAGAGAAAGAAGGAATGTAACTAACTGTGATTGTGATTAACTTAGTACATAAATTCATCACCATATTCTTTATATACGGAATCAGAGGGGAGGGAAATAAAAACTAACAGCTATCGACTTGTACAAGTGGATATCAGACTAACTCACTCTTGCAATTCCCATTTCAGCAAGTTGAGAACTTGAAATAGATACATGTTTCATCAACTCTTAACACTTTGTGATTGTAGCTATGAATGTGATTGTAGCTATGAAAGAGTGAGTTTAGGAGTCCAAGTGTTTGGTTAGGAACCGTAACAACTGTAGCAGCTTGATGCATTTGACCTCCCCTTTAATTATGTGACCATTCAAACCGCAATGAGAGCAAATTGGCCAATCCTTATTCTTGGAATCGGAACCACTAGCCGATCCCTATTCTTGGAACTGGAACCATGACCACAAGAGTTTCCAGTTCTAGTAGCTAGCACAGTAGATTCAACCAAATTTTTTTTTTCATGCCTACAGATTTTTGTTTTTCCTTTTGTCCTTTTGCTGAACTAAAGAGAAAATTTTATTAATTGAAGGTATAGGGTCATGTAAAAGAATTTGCCCTCGGACATTGGAATAACTCTCAATCAAACCCATGAGGAATTAAAGAACAAACTATTCTTGAAATATATCATGCATCCTTCAACATAGCACCACATGGACAAACATGCAAAATTTTAAAACTGACCAATTCTTCTTACAAACACTCCAGCTTAGTGAAGTACTCTCCAACAATAAGTGAACCTGGAGTGTTACAACCTAAATCCTTTTTCAATTCAAAAAATCTTGGACCATTTCTTTGAATATATTGCAACTTCAAATCCATCCAAATATCATGAGCTCAATCTGAATAGATCTCATTCCACCAAACTTGGAACAAAGGAGAATCAGGATCTGACAAATTTGCATTGGATTCATCAACAAAGCCTAATTTGTTCTTGGTCATTAATCTACTCCATGTTGGTTGATTTATTGTTGAAAGCAATTGCGAGACCAAAATATTTCCAGAATTTTCTCCATTGTGAAGAAAATAAAGCAGAAAAAAGAATACGGCATTTTGATCTCAGTAAGTCTTTGAATTATTTTGCTTTGTCCATTGTGAAGAAAATAGGGACTAAAAGGCTGATCCACAATTGAGGAATAATAAGAAGATCTAGTTGGAATAGGTGGCTGATAATTCTCACTTGTCACCATGGAAATCCCTCAAAATCAAGAATTAAAGCTTGACAAGAAAGTAAATGCAACAAACAAAGCAAAGAAAGAAAATTCAGAAAGAATAGCTATTTCATAAATGTGAAAAATGCTCTGATATCATATCATTACAATATTTTGAGGAAAGGAAAACTAGAGAGAAGGAAGAGATTGAACATAACTAACTATGATCGTGATTAACTTAGCACAAAAATACATAGCTATGTCATTTGTATACTGACAGAATTAGAGAGGTGAGAAAGAAAAACTAATAGCTAAAACTTGTACACTTGGATAACAGACCAACTAACTTCCACACCTGTACACTTGGATAACAAAACAACGTCCACATTATTTGTAGGTTAGAAAAACTAATTGTAGCTTAGACAAATGGTGACTTCAACACTTCTTCAAATTCATTTCTACTACTTTTCTAGCATTTGTACCATCTTAATATGCGCACCAAGCTACCTTAAACTAGGGGTGTCTAGACCCAACCAGAAATTGTGGAACTAACCAAATCTGACTCATATTCTGCCCAATCCAAAGCTCCCATAGGTCTTCGCCTACAAGAACTGATGCTGGTGGGTAAAGTGGTGGGTTTCCTTCTCCAAAACCTAAGCCACCCAACCCGACCAATGATAAAGATAAACTTTGCCAAATCTGGTGAGATCAAAATTTGGCCTAGCCAGTTAAATGTGGTGAGATATTGACTAGATTTAGTGAAATCTTGACCAAATCTGACGAGATCTAGCCAAATCCCAACCAATTTCGATGATTTTTGCCCAAATTCGACTAGTTCCAGCAGAATTTGGTGACCTAGACGTTCACCTAAGCTCGAAACTGACTCAACTTGTTGGTGCTGGCAATCCACCTGCCACCCATTGTAAGTGGGTTGGGTTCGGGTTAAGTCCAAAACCAAACCGACCCGACCCGTATACACCCCTAACTTGCACAATACCTTTTTCCTTAAGGTGAATAAATGGGCTCTTATCTTCAATGCTGGACTCAAAGAATATATATAGATTACCCACAACCAAGCCCATTGGATCATTTTAGCTTCGGTTGGAATTCTATTTAGTTTTGGTTGGAATCCACCTCGCCACCCTTTTCTCCAATTTTATTGAAAGTATGAGCACACAAAATGCTGGGATGAAGATCATAAAGCTCTATCGTCCTCTTTCAAGTCGAGTAGATGAAGTCTGCTTTGAATCTTCAAAAGCTAATCGAATTTGGCAAGAGCTCCAAAGCCATGTTTTATCCCTAACAACAAATGCAACATTGGTCTTAACCTGGCTCATAAGTAATGGTCTAAAAAATTACTTATGAACTAACCCCTTATGGATGGTATTAGAGAATGAGTCAAGTCAGAATTGATGGCAACTAAGCATTATAGAAGAAATACCCTAAAATGTCTTTTCAATCTAAGGGGGGGGGGGGGGGGGGGGGGGGAGTAATAGATTTGTAGGTCTCTCACGAGATTACTATCAAATCTCCATTTCTGCTAATTCTCGAAAAAGATTTATGAAAAACTCCACTGAAGGTGGCCTTTGAAATGGAGAAGTATATTCCAGTCCATTGTATACTTTTAGCCTATCTCATAAGTCATAAAATGTTCTAGAAATTGATGATTGTGTTATTTTGGTTCATAAATCCATTCTCTCAACTCTCAAGTTAGCTTTATCAAATGTACCCATTTCACTAGTCAATATGTTTGCTAGCTCCAGCTAGCTAGCTTGCATTCCATTTTCCATCAAATAATTTAGCTACTTGATTCCCAACCAAAAGAGGAAAAAAGAGTCACATTTCCGTTTTCTCTGATGCAAACTATTTGACAACTTTCAGACTACAGTTAGTTTCTTGCCATGCCTCCCTTATGCCATTTGAAACTCAGTGTTCAACCCTTAGGGCACGTTTGGTACACTGTATTGATTATTACATGGGAATAAAAATAAGTATTATAAGGAATACATTAAGTTAGAATGTAATAAGTATTACTATTCATTAGTTTTGTGACCATTTAGGAATAGAACCATGAATATGCATCCACAATTTAGTAGAGTATAAAAAGAAGGTGTAATTAAATAATTTTTAAGTCAAATATCCTAAAATACACTTATTTTAGGGTGTTCAAAATAGAGCTAAAAATTAACAACAAGAAAAATTTATTTTCTTTCCTTTTGAAGATGTGGCAACTAATGGCTTTTTAGGAATTTTTTTTTATAAAGTTATTACATAAGGTGAAAAAATAGATATTCAGTACTTTTGATAAGGAATAACTATTTATTGTAATAAAAACATAACCAAAGAACCGAATAGTTATGCCATAGGAATATTTATTACATTACAGTGTCTATTACAGTCTACCAAACGTGCCCTTATTCTTGCGGTCTAATTGTTAGGTGCATGATTCTTAAAATTGACAAAACCTGAACACAATATACCCATCTAGAAGCAGACTAGGGCCGGCTCAACAATTTTGGGGGCCTTAGGCGAAAATTTTAAGTGGGTCATTTTTTAAACTTTAAAGTCTAAACTTGCATAAATAAAAATTAATTTATTACATGGTTCAATAAATTAATATTGCTATTGTAAGGACTGGATTTGGATCCTGAGCCCAAAAGATAGAAGGATTCAGGCTCAAAGAGCCCAACACAATGAATTTGTAGAGAGTGGGCTTAAAGACTAGGTTTCAATGGATCGAACAACGCGCATAATGAATTAAAGATAGTAAGAAAGTAAAGAAAAACAAACTCTGTGCAAAGAAAACCTTCCTCGGCAAAATCCGAGGAGAGTGATCCTTAAGTATATTTTTTTTTAACTTGGATACAATTTCAGTTCTTGTTGCTACAATATTTTCTTTACAGATTTCCCGATTCCCCATCCCTGGAGGATCCCTCACATTATATATCTTCTTTTGGCTGATCCTGACTCCCTATTTGTTGATTATGCAGGCCATTACTTGAATGCTTGTCCCATCAAACGCCCTCCCCAGTCTTCTGTAAGTTGCGGCAATCAAGATAGCATTGTTCAGGAGTCTTCTCCACATAAATGCGGTCAGGGGGTTTGGTGAGGCGCAATAAATGTGGTGGCAGCTTTCATCCCTCTAATCACGTCAGGGCTAACCCACTCTCTGAATCTCTTCCTCCCCAGTGTGGCCCCCCTATGGTTTTACCATCAGAGTGCATGGACTCCTCGGCACGGTAATGACCTTCTTGACTATGGGTATGACATGTGACATTATTACCTTATTTAAATTTCTGTACCCCATAGCTATAATACAAATGAGTTGATATATTATACATCAAATTATTAATTGGTATAATAATTTATAATAATTGATAAAGTAAGAGTTTGCATTAAAAAAAAAAAAAAAGATATGATAACTTATTAATTAGCATGTGGCCGTGTGAGAGCCAGCTGTGAAGTCAGGACTAAGGAGTGTGAACTATGGGCTTAGCTTGATTTGCTGTGGCCTGTGGACAAGACTGTGCAATGCATTGTGCACCGTGTAGTCTTGTCCTATCAAGCTGATTGCATGGTCGTTGTACAATGTTTTGTATTTTAGGATACAATGTGACTTTTTTAATGCATTTTATTGATATAAAAATACTTATTTTTTTTTGTAATTAAAATATATAAATAAATATATTATATATAATTTTTTTTTTAACAAGTGGGAGCTTTAGGCGATTGCATCTATTGTTCAGCCGGCCTGTAGCAGACAATCAACACACAAATTTATATCCAAAACCTGGCATTACACCTGGAGAAGGTCAAGCCATGCAACACTAGCGCAAAGAGCAAGCCAGGCCAAAGTTGCTTATAACGGCAAGTCACCATCATTTCGATAAGGCAAGATTAAGGGGATCGTTATGCCGGTCTCACCACACCATTAGAGATCCATCATCTAGGAAGAAGCGTCGCTCGTATAAAATAACAGTCTTCTCCACATTTATTGTGCTCCAACAACCTCCCATTACAATTAATGTGAAGTGATACGCTCCCTTCCTCATCTATAGTGAGTCAAAACATTGAGCTACCCAATTGTCCCCTGACTGACACTAGACTAGTATGACAAGTATCAAATTGATGTTGAAATTTATCAATGAGTCGCAGGAAGCACACAATATCGTAGGCAAAGAAACAATCTTCAAGTCAATTCTTCATTTCTTTAAACAGCTATTAATTCATCTTCAATTTTTTCCTCACGAGCCCCACCTAGAAATACCACTCCTCAAAAACGACACTCATTCCACAGCCAAATTCCATTACTGAAACAGTGAGATTCGAAGAAAACAGGAAAAAAGAAAAGAAAAGAAGAAAAAATAACAAGGCTTGTAACTTCTGTTTTCACTTCTTGGATGATAACCTCTGGATGCATCTGACGGACAAAGTAAGGAAAATAAGAGCTTGCCTCAGGCTTCCCAGCCCCTCAAGAGGGTAGCACGTGCAACCCGGTTCACCCCCAAAGTGAAGGCCCCCATTCTCAGGTTGCAGTCATGAATTTTACACATTGCCTTGATTTCATGGAAAGCCCTCCTCATGTACCTGCTAAGCTCAAAGTTCACCTTCTCTTCATCCCACATGAATCCTTGAATATTCTGCAGCCAAGCAAGATAGAGATATTTAAGCACCAGTAAAAAACCAGCTTAATATGAGTACATACCAAAATATCATAAATCCGCATAGGATTAAGACTTAAATAACAAAAAATATTTTATCATTATATGGAGGACAGCACCAAAAAGAAAAATAATTATGCAGAGGGAGGCGGGTTTTCTGGCAGTTAAATTTACCTGTACCCACTCAAAGTAGCTCACAGTGACACCGCCAGAATTTGCATATATGTCAGGGAGGATAAGAACTCCTTTCCTAGATAAGATCTGCAGAGAAGATATATTTTTTCATATAAATTTTGTGATATTAGTAAATATTTCCCTTACCAAATTAGTAAAAACACATCTACACTGTTACCTCATCTGCCTCTGGGTCAGTGGGATGATTTGCAGCTTCTATTATGAATTTTGCATTAACATCAGCAGCATTTTCCCTTGAAATGAGAGATACAAGTGAACCGTAAATGACTTAGCTTGTATTTGTTTGAAATAATCAGGATGGTCGAAATACAGAAATGGAAAGTCATAAAATGTTTGATTCTTCATGTCCTAAGGTAGTTATCTAAAATTGCAATTTCTCTGAAAATTTGACAAACAATTCCTTCCAGGTTGTATAATAAAAAAGATAGAATTAATGTTGATCAGCAGCCTGACTGTAATAAAAAAGCAGACTACATACTTGTTGAGAACTCCACCTAAGGCACACGGGATTAGGACATCACATTCGCATACAAGCAAGTCATTTGGGTCCATAGAATCTCCTCCCCTAAAATCCTTTAAAGTTCCATTGTCATCTTTGTATTTCAGCAGAGCTGGGATATCGATTCCATTTGGGTTTTTAAGTGCACCTGTGATGTCACTAACAGCAACAACCTTGCCTCCTCTCTCATGAATAAACTTTGCTGCCCATGAGCCCACATTTCCAAAACCCTGCAAGTAGTTTTCAGTAAAAAAATTTACAAGAAACTACATTAAATGGACTAAAACAGAATGGTTATTCATGTGATCTGCCTAGCCCCCAAAAAGGCAGGTTTACTTGTGACATTCATGCTACCTGTAGAGCAAACTTCATATCAGAGATTGATTTCTCATTTTCAGTGAGTAAAGCCTCTGTTGCAAAAACCACTCCAAGTCCTGTGGCAGCCTCCCTTCCTAGTGAACCTCCAAGATCCTTAAATGGTAAAAAGGACCCAAAAAAAAATCAATTCCTTATGCCCTCAATTTAAATTGGCCACATTTTTTATATTTCTCTTTTACTTACAATAGGTTTTCCTGTCACAACTGCGGGCGAATGCCCATGAAACTTTGAGTACTCATCAAGAATCCATGCCATTGTCTGTACAATTTGAAAATTAGTAAGCATTTTATGATAATCAAAACTCATTTAGTCACGGGACTGGAAACAAGATACCTGTGCATTAGTTCCCATGTCAGGGGCAGGAACATCCCTGTGAATTCCAATAAGATCATGGATCTTCTGAGTGAACACACGAGTCAAACGTTCTAATTCACTAATACTCAAGTCCCTCGGGTTACATCCAATCCCACCCTTTGCTCCACCATATGGAATGTCTGCTACAGCTGTCTTCCATGTCATTAGTTGAGCCAGAGCATTCACTTCATCTGGGTCAACCTTACACAGGAGAATTTGAAAGTTCAGTACTCAATAGAGATTATAAAAACTTGCAAGATAAGGGAGCTATTTTATGCCGACCTATAAGTAGTCCCAGGAAATAATCTTAAATTCAAGCCATAATGGAGAGTTTTCTAGAGGAAACCATGATGGGTCAAAGTTATACTAAGCATCAGTTTCATAGTTGGTTGTACAATAAATTAAAGGACTCTACGTGCTTATTAAGATTATTATTTTTTATTTCCTCTTAACATAAACAGAGAATAATATATGAAATCTGAAACATGTAATAATTTAGATGACAAACAACATCTGACATATTAAATTGTAATTTATAAGCATCAGGCAGCTTGTTCAAACAGTTGAGGGAATGTTCGGAAATCCCTTTGATCCCTTCCTTGATGGCCCCATGCCAGTTATTGATAACCATTTGTCCTGCATCTTCCTCTGAGATTTCAGGTGTATCAATTCTATTCTCCATGGTTTCATTTGGTAAGCAAAGAACAGACAATTGATGCTGTCTCTCATACATCAAGATATTAGACAGCTTATATATATCATTTTTAGCGCTGAAAAACAATGAAATGGAACAAGGAAATGTTGCACACTAAAACTTAAATTTGGGCTCCCTGTCTACACTTCACAACTACAAAGCAGAGATTACAGGTTGATACCAAGATTTTTCTACAGATATAACTTATTGTCATGACCAACCTGAAATAGAACCAAACAACTATAAATGAATGCTCTAGTTTTATAGTCTTTTATAAGCATTAATGTAAGTTTATAATAAATCGCAAGATCATTCAAACGAATTGAAGACAAACAAATAATAATGGAAAAAGCATATGAAGGAAAAAATTTACATGGTGCATTTTCATATAGCCCTAAAATTATTAGAAAGCTTTGAACCCCACCTCCCCCAACCCACTATATACCAATCCAAAAAAAAATTCCAGAAAGCAACCATATCAGAATGTATAGTATCTAGGCCTCTAGGGTAATATGATTTGTTCATAATATAGTAGATCATACGTTGTTTTTATCCACCTTGTGTAACATTTATTTCTCAACAACCTCATGACTTCTTGTGTAACACTTTCAATGTCACCCAGATTGCTTCTCCGGTCCTCCTTTTTTTTTTTTTTTGGTAATATCTCCGGTCCTCCTTACTGGAAACCACAAGTGCTATCCTGTTCATATCCATAAATTCAGGATATACTTGACCACTAATATAAAATATTTATAAGTCAAGTCCTCAAATGAAAACTCAGAAATTTTTAATAGACTTTTAGTTTGGGTCTGATTTAAAGGATTATTGCTCAATCTAATCTGCATTGATACAGTCAACTATTAGAATAGGAAAAACCAAGAAAAAAACTACAGTTGTACATAATAAAACCACGAAACAGCAAAATAACACTTGATTTACCAAACTTACAAGCACGCACAAAGTTACATTAAAATTTAGCTACCATATCATGTAAACACTATTAATATCATTATAGAAGTGCATATAAGAACGAAATCTTCTTCATCCTCAGTGAACAAGCTAGTGCCACAGCATATGAATACTGTCTAATGTAATCAAACAATCAGGTGCTACAATGTGATTTGAATCATCTGCACAAACAAACCATTAGCTTTGGATATCCTAATATACTTTTTAAGTTACCAGTAAGTCTTTTGTTCACATTACATTGTTACATTAAGAAGTTATGAACTTCAATTTTCCAGTTTTATGTTTGTCAATCATGACAGATTAAAAAAAAAAAAAATCCTCTTCATTACATCAAGTCTGGTACAGAATATGGAGATAAATTACTGAAACATTTCAATCAAGCAAGCCATTGGTATAATAACTGTATAAATCAAGGTTAATTACTTGATTAAGTAAGAAAAGTTGAAACTAAATTCAGATATGATCATCAAAATTCTAGTCATTAAGGTTGATCTAACCGAAACTAATTTAAACCCTGTTATTTTTAACCTGACGTGTTTCAAAAGACCACAAATATGAGTTTCATAATCCATTTTTGCTTGATCATGCATAAACTCAAACAGTAAGAATCCAGATTCCACATAATATTACCCAAAAAATAAAGATTCCACATCACAAAGCAAATGGTCCAAACAACAACCTGCAGCCGTACATTTATCTTAAACAGATAAAAGAATTGAACTTGACCGAAACCCAAAACCCAAAATCCCAAATCAAAATAGCTTCAACATGCATTATATATATCAACAGGCATAATCATCTCAATAATGAAAAAGAACACAAAAAATGAAGATAACCTCAGGATGGTAACGGATTCCGCCTTTCATTGGGCCACGAGCATTGTCATGTTGCACTCTAAATCCAACATAGGAAGCCAGAGTCCCATCATCCTTTGGAATCGTACATTCAACCTGCAAAGATCATACACTTCAAACAATAACAAAGCACACACAGAGTCAAACACTAACAGTAACAGTGTAGAAATAGTTGATTGTTACTTTGATTTCTCTCAAGGGTATGAGAAGGCTCTTCTCAAGCTTGGGATCCAAGCCAAGAATGCGAGCTGCATGGCGAAAGTTGCGGTTGGTGGCTGCAAGGGCGTTCATGGCTTCCTCACCTAACAAAGTAAAGTAGTAAACCCAATGAAACAGTGAGGACCCAGAAACTGAAATGGCATCTAAATCCCAAAAACCAAATGTAAAGAAAACAAAACTGGGTGTTACTGATATGGGGTAGGTGAAATCTGAGGCTAGATTTTTTTTTTTTTTTTGATAAGGAGGCACTGATATTAAGGGAAAAAATCTTATATAGCCTTATATAGAATTGATTTTTCAAATAAAAAATTCTGGCAGTGCTTAAAGCATGCAAAATGGCAAAGTGGACTTTGGAAGTTGGAACATTGACGCTGACACTAATCAGTCTAATCTGACTCATTTTCCATTTGTGGAAGAAGATATTCAATTTGAAACGACTCATATAACTCCCGTGGATTGGGGGATGTTTTGGGATATGGGAGCAGCTTGTGTCCAGTGCCCGTGATCACTGTACATGTTGCGATGCGGACACGTGTCCGTATCTTAACGGGTCTAGTGGCCACTGGCCACTGGACAGAAGCCTTACCCTTGGGACATTTACCCATAACATCAAGCCCTCACGATGTTGTTCAAACTACAAACATGTGCGATGCATGTATCATGAACATTTGAATAATACTGGGCAAAAGATAACGGATGTATAAACAGATCCCCTTCCCCTACAAGAATTGGTTTAGAAAATATTTTTTAAACTTTTGTATGAGAGAAGAAAAAAATAAATAATATTTTTACTATTTTTTATAATTTTTATGAAAGTTGTGTCAAAATTTTTCTAAAATTGTTTATTAATAAAAATGCCATGAAACTTCTCTAAGGGCAAAGCCATAAATTTTTTTGAAGGGGCCAAGTTAAATCTATTATTAAATTCTAGTATCCTTAATTATATAAATATAAATGTGTATGACTTTATTTTTGGAAAACCAAAAAAAAAAATGGTTAAAGAGATTTAGGGGGCGTTTGGTCACCCATTTCAAAACATAGTGTTCAGTGTTTAAACACTGAACACTAGTGTCCAAAAACAAAAAAACGTGTTTGGTGGACCGGTTCTGCTCAGGGATGTTTGAAAAATATTGTTCAAAAAACCATGTTTAAACGGATGTTTTTGAAATCACCTCGGAGCTGATTTTAAACAACAAACACTAGTTTCAGTGGCACTTCGGTAATAATATTGAACACTCTTGTGGGGCCCAGCTGGTCAGCTTTTTTTCAAGATTTGTCTCCTCTCTTTACTCTCATCTCTTCAATCCTCTTGCACCTGGTATGAAGATCACACAGAGCAAACCCAGCGGCATAACTCCCCTCACCGACCCAGCGCCATAAATCCTCACCGACCCACATAAACGCGTCTTCTACACACTGGTTACAACACCGCATCACCAACCTCGGTCTTTAGACAAAAACCCATTAACAAAAACCCAACCTCGGCGGCGACAGAAGCTCTCACCCACCTCCATAACTCCCTTCACCGACCCAGCGCCATAAATCCTCACCGACCCATCATAAACGCGTCTTCTACACACTGTTTACAACACCGTATCACCAACCTCAGTCTTTAGACAAAAACCCATTGACAAAAACCCAACCTCGGCGGCGACAGAGGCTCGATTAGTTGCTGGGTCTTGGAGTGCTGACAGTAGAGATGAGATCCGAAGAACGTGAAGCCCAGCCGTGGATCTTCTTTGGCATCGATGGAGATGAGGATTGTGCGTGGGTATGGTTTTCTGCTCTCAAGGAATGGTTTTCTGCTCTCAGGGAAGAGAAGGGATAAAGAAAGAAAGAGAGGGGCAACGGGAATATATGGATGTTCTCTCTCTGATTAAAAAAATGTTATTTTATAGTTTGGTCAGCTTTTTTTACCTTTCAAAACACATGTACCAAACACATATTTTATATTTTTTGAAAACTAAAAAATGTTATTTAAACCATGATATCAAACACATTTTTTTGTTTTATTGACACTAAAAATACGTTTTTCAACAACACTTTTTAAGCCACAATTTTCACATCTTTTTAAACAACAATTTTTAAACTCTATGACCAAACGGGCCCTTACTTATATATTTTTTAAAAAATTTTACTTTAAATGCTCTTAAAATTAATGACTTATACTATAGGACAAAAAGTCAATGTTAAAAGGAAGTGTTTGGCTTACCTTCAATATTTTTTAAATTGAACATGTTCTTTTATTTTAAATATACAATAGCAAGTGGTAGTGTGTTTTAATCTCTACTTTTTATTTAGTTAGTGGGTGACGTGACAGTCTCTCATTAAAATAAAAAAGAGATTCCAGTTAAAAAAGTACTAGAGGTAACCACACCCTAAAAGGAAAATAAATGAGACAACAATAAATTAAATAGTATTTATACTTTTTAAAAAATCATTACCTAAAATTTATTCAAAATTTTAAATTTTTGACATAAAAATAGAGGGGGGAGGGCATTTTTGAAAAAGTCAAGGGCCTTGGCCCCTACCTCCACCCCTGGCGAAGAGCACCAGTTAATAGGACCTATAATATAATACCTGAAGACATGTATTACACACATATTAACACAATTTTTTTAATAATTCAAATGTCTCCTATGAATACACTATGAAGTGCCAAAAACTTAATTAAGCATTTGATCCACAAAGCTCTTAGCATTATCTTTATTTGATATGTTTGAGTTAGAATTTATTGTCAAACTTAACACAATTTTGCTAATTGTTTTTTTTTTTTTTTGAGAATGTGCTAATTGTTTTCTTGACAATTGTTTCCTAGCTCATGTTTTGGTATTTATATGGCATTGTGAACTCCAAGTCCAGGGCATACAATAAACAAAAAAAGTTATTGGTTATACAATTATTTTATTTATTCTGGAATAAATAAAATAATTGTAGAACCAATAACTTTATGGTAATTGTAGGGATACAGGCCAAAAAACTGTATATTGGACTTTGGGCCTTAACCGAGGACGTTGATTGGTCCTAGGACGAATAAACAGTGGTGAGGATGTTGAGTTCAGAATCCCATGAGTAAGATGCAAACAGAAAGACTAGGAAATGTGATCCGAGGAGGGTTATCTTATCGGATGAGTAAAGCACAGATCAAATATATATCCTATCATTCAAAGTGACTTTCCAGGATGTTCTATTGATAGGGATGTGTATTATAAACATACAAGAGGGATGGAAGCTCAGAAATATCTAAGGAAAAGCTACTGCCACCGCATTGAATGTTCTGCAGCTAACTTTCTGACCGCATTTATGTGGAGAAGACCCCTAAACAGTGCTGCCTTAGCTATCCCAACTCACAGAGGGTTAGAGAGGGTGTCCAATGGGACAAACACTCAAGTAGTGGCTTGGATGATCAACAAATGGAGGGCCAAGATCATTAAAAGTGAGATATATAATGTAAGAGACCCCTAGAGAAAAGGGGATCAGAAAAATTAAGAAGAGAAACTTGTCAGGAATCAAACTTGTAATCGAACTTTGAAAGAGATATATAGGAACCACTCATCTCTGACATTGCCGAGGACATTTTTCCTTAGTGTAAATTTGTTATCTTCATTCATTTGTCATCAAGATCTATTTTACTTGTTGTTTGATTCATTAAAACTTAGTTTTCCAACCTATTCTCTACAAATTTATTATTTTGGACCTAAGTTCATCTACCTTTTGGGCTAGGAATTCAAGTCAAGTCCTTACAATAATCTACTAGTAACGTGTTAAAGTCATTTTAATTTTTAACCCAATAATAATAATAATATTTGTGAATGAAAGAAGTGGGTTTTTGTTTTCTCAATTTATGGGAGGGGAAAAAGCCTAATACTTTAATTCTTTAATCCTATTATGACAAAGAGTTTATAGCTATAATTATGGTCGGTATGTTACTACTCAACGCAAAGGGTACTTCATATAGAATATAGCAAGATTCTGATTGATTCAGCGAAAAAATAAAGATTCTTTATCCATAAAATAAATAAATAAATAATTTTTTTTTTTTTTTTTTTTTTTTTTTAACAAAGAAAGATTCTTATTGATTTGATGAGTTCTAACTTTTACACAAGATATCGTTAAAAAATATGATAAGTTTCTTTTTTTTTTTTTTTTTAATTGCGTAGTCTAATTCTAATTGATAATTAAATCAATGTACCTGTGCCAGACAAGATAGTATATCATGTTTCGAGTGTATATGTCATCTCTCTCACAGCAGCTGGATCCCACAACTGTGTGGGACCCAGCTGCTGTGAGAGAGAAGGCATATACACCCGAAACATAATATAATTTTTCGTGCCAGACACAATTCCTTCTCTACGGACAAACATTTGGGCAGGAAAAAATTGGTTTACCTTTTTCATCTTGAGATGTTATAAAAGCCTCCATCCTCCTTGAAAAGCTAGATTTCAATAGAAAGTATGAAATCATCGTGATTTTGATCAAGAGTTTATAGTTATAAAAGAAAAATAAAAATTTTCTACAAACTTGTCTGTAACCGAAGATATGTCATATGATTCTCAAAAAGAAAAAAAAAAGAAAAAAAAAAGTCATATGTGTTCTTTGCTAAAGAATGCTTAAATAATTGTACACAAATTATTTTAAAAGAGCTATGTGCATTGTCTATGATGAGAACACGTGTCATCTTTCTTTCTTTCTTTTTAGGGGAAAGGGAAAAATATATATATATATATATATATATTACTTTTTTTGATGACCCTAATGCTTTAGTTGAGTTACATGTACCAAAAAACAAAAAGAAAAAACAAGGGGTCTGATAACACCCTTCTAAAAAAAAAGGAAATAATATCTCGTCTATGTTAGAAATTAGAATGATGGTTGCGTAATCTAATCACAATTTAAAAAAAAAAATAGTGAAAAATTATGTTAGTCTATTATGAGTGGGATTTTGTTTTGGGTTGGGGGGGGGGGGGGGGGTGTGTGGGGGTTCTTTTCTTTTTCTTTTTTTCTTTTTTTGAGAAAGGGGTATGATTATGAACTTTATTATGTCATTAATCAATAATCGGTATATCTCTACACCAAAAGCTATATATTTATGTGGTATGGTCTAATTATTCTACTGAATCTATTTTTTCCTTCCCAATTTGTTAGACCTATTTCAAAAATTGATTTTTTTTAAAGAAACATTATTTAATGCATTTTTTTTTTTTTTTTGGGTATAAAAAGATACAAGTTTTCAAAACTATCCTCATTAAATTTTTAAATAAAGTAAGGGACATATTACGAATTTTATATGTTAATTTTAGAAAGAAAATTTTATTTTGAGATATCCCAAAATAGAATATAGGCCAAACAATTTGGGACGGATGCATTAAAGAGAGTTTGAATTTAATTTCCCTTCCCACTTGTTGAAAAAAAAAAAAAAAGCTTCCAATTTAAATTATGTACTCTTGCTTTAATAAAAAATTATTTACTCTTCAATACTACTAATAATAATAATTGAGTTTTAGTTATACTTAGTATATTATACTACCTAATATTTATTTTTTATTGAATTAATTTTATAAAACCTTCGCTTCGCTTAGTTCATGTTTATTTGTTTCTCAAAAAAAAAAATGTTCACTATTTATTTATATATTTTTTGTATTGAGTGTGGCTTACTTTGGTGTTCTTGTGCATCGGAGAAGATGCACAAGAACATACAAGTCCTAAAACAGCCACATGTCAATTCAGTATACACACGAGCACTAAAAAGAAAATTGACTCCTGTAAGGTCAGATTTTGCAGCCCAAGCCCAAGAAGGTGTGGATTTGGAGCCCACTGAACCCAAAACAATAAATTTGTAGAGAGTGGGTAAAAGAGCTAGGCTAATAATGAAAATAACAGTATTAAACGGCAATGCTAATGGGAGAATTTGTATTGATGTGTGCTCGGACGGATGTAAGTGTCTCGTCCGAAGAGGTGTTTTTCATTGATGAACTTAGGTTACAATTGTTGGAGCTACAGTAATGTGATACACTCTTTTCTATCTTTGATTTTTCGATCCCCACTATCAGAGACACCCTTCTCTTATATAGTACTGCCTTCCTGCATCTTCACCGTCCACTTGTCCATCATCTAGACGCCCACTTGAGTGCATGTCCCATCAGAGGTGTTTTTTAGCCTTGTGTGAGTGGTGGTTGCTGGGCTGATACTGTTCAGGGGTCTTCTCCACATTAATGCGGCCAAAGAAGTAGGTGCAGTGCATTTAATGCGGTGGTTGGAGTCTGTCTCTTAGATATTTCTCCGCTCCAGTTATCTTCATTCGTGTCCGAGGCTCTTTTCCCTTCTAACATCTGTCGGAAAGATCACTTGGGCCTCCCATACAGCTGTCGGGTCAAACTTCTTCGGATCCGAGGATATTGGGCTCCTCGGACATATGAACATCTCCTCGGATAGTACACGTGTTCATCTCTAGGCATTCTCCTTTGACATGGGCCTCTGACTGAATGTCTTCATCTCTTCGGACGAACAGTATTCCTGGTATTGGGCCTTGGGCCCAATACGTTGGGTTGGGGTTTTTCTCCCCCCACATTAGCCCCTCGAAATTGTAGTTTTTCCCTCGCATCCGAGGAGAAAAAGTAGGATTTTGACTTGCCACGAAGCAAAAGCTTGGGAACACGCACAACCGAGCTGGCACGTGTGTAGACGTGGGAACAGACGCCTTATTAATGCTGCTGCGGTTTCCTTATTCCCAAGGCGCTGCATTAACTGCACCAGGTGGCGTTTTGTCCTTCGTATCCAACGGTGACTGATTGATCCAATGGCTGTGGTTTTTCTTCAGAATTTGGGCGGGAGTGCCCCTGACCCTTCGCTTGACCCCGTATAAAACTTCAGAGGAAGTTATTTCTTCCCCACTTTTCACATCTTCAGACGCTCCAGCAAGAACAGACGTGCCACTCCGTCCAAATCTCTCCATCGCCGGTTTCAGACTTCCCCAGAATCGACGCGAACCCTCCTACAAGCCTGAAATCTTCTCTCCGATTTAGTCCTGGTGAGTCATCATCCACCAAATCATTTAGTTCTCTCTTCGGCCAGCCGTTTCATTTGAGCACCATGGGAAAACTCGAGTATATGGTGGATAGCCCTGAGCAACTAGAGGTGTTCAGGGCCGCGTATCGCATACCCCCTAACGTGGGTGTGAGGTATTGCCCCCCAGAAAAGATACTAACAGACCAGAAGATGGGAGAGGTGGTTATCTCCCTCATTGCCTTCAAAGAAGGGGGAATGACAATCCCCATAGGTCCCATCACCACTAGCTACCTTCGGAACCATAGACTTACTCCCTGGCAATGCGCGCCCAATATGTTTAGGATCCTAGGAGCGATTGAGGACCTTAACCTTCACATGGGATTGGGACTCACCTGGCTCGATGTAGTACATATGTATGAATGCCACAGCCAGCAAGACGCTGGGTATTACTTAAAATCCCGGTCGGATGTTGTCAGGCTCATTTCCTGCCTTCCCAAATCCAGCAAAGGGATGAAGGACGACTATGTGATTGTCTCGGGCGCATGGCATGACGGCTATGGTTGCCCAACCAAGCATGGGAAGCCAGGTGGGACATGTTAGATTTAGGCACACTAACCATAGGCTTAGGGCTCTCGTCTTTTAACGGTTTCTGATTCCTCTTCAGTTGCTATTTCTGATTTTCTAACCATTTTTTGCTGTGACTTGTAACAGATAAGAGACAAGTTTCTCCTCGGCTCAGCCTTACGAATATTGCCGCCCTCAATCACCTTTTAAGGTCAGAGATTTTCGTGAGCGAGGACGGGCAACTACGGTCTGCTCCCCTCATTCTGGGATACACAGGGAAGCCAAAGGGTTTCCAACCGGTCGGCAACGCAATTGTCCAGGGAGATCACCGCCTTGCACGTATAGACGTCGGTCGGAAAGGTTTCTTGGCACCTGACGATCTTCCACCCGTACCCCATCCAAATCCTCGGGCTATACCTCCCCTTGTCCAACCGCTCCAGCAAGTTCCCCTCGGACAAGAGATTGAAGGTGAGGGGAACGGCTCTTCCACTTCCTCGCTAGAGGAGCAAATAGACGGATTTCAGTTTGAGGGAGAAGCTTCAGGAGTAAACCAGGTGGTAGAGGTCTCAGACGCCGAGGAAGAAGCCTACGAGCAGTCAGGCGTCCACCTCAATTTACTAGCCACTCATTTAGAAGACTCCTCGGACGACGATATGGATCTGAGGAGTTTGATGAAGGGCAGGGGCAAAAGGCTCGAGCCGAAAGATGCTGGGACATCTAAAACAGTGGTGACACTGCCTCCAGTGCCTACGCAAGTTCCGGACCCCAGCTTAAAGCCCATTCCTGACTTAAGGAAGAAGAGGCCCCACATTGAGGTTGGGGAAAAACAAGTGCTGCCAACCAAGAGGGCCAAGCAGCAGAAAGTGGTGAAAGACAACCGAACCCACAGGGCCTCATCTACTGAAAGCCGAGAGGAGGCTTTAGTGGCAGATGTACGCCGAGGAGGAGGACCGCGAATCTGGTCTCCAAAGTTGGAGCTGGATGGCGCTCCAATCCTGTGGGATACCTCCCTCAGGAATTATGACGGAGGAAGGGCAGGCTATGTCGCCGAGGCCCTGCAGCAACCACTCCTCCTCCCCCACGACATGGAGTCCTTCAGGCGCTTCAACCAGCAGGAGCTCTTCATGTCCCTTAAGAGGGATTTAGCCATGGTAAGTGCACCTTTTCTGAATTTAGGTTTTATACTTGATTGGCTTTGTTTCTTTTCTTAACCTAATATTGAAAATGTTGTCATGCAGATTACTCAGCAGGTCTATGTGGCCGAGGGGTGTAACAAGGAGTCCTGGCTCAAAGCCCAAGCAGCGGCCCAGTCCCAGTTGGAGGCAGAGGCATCTCTTGGCAAGCTGAAGGAGGAACATGCTCTGATGTCTGAGGAGCTTAAAGAGGTGACCTCTCAGAAGCGAAGCCTCGATGCCGGGATCAAGAATGCTGAAAAACAAGCCGAGGAGCAGCGTAAACAATTACACATGGCAGAGATCAATCTGGCAACCGAGAAGGAGCTGGTGAAGGGTCTCAAAGCTGAGCTGCAAAAGGCCAAGACGAGCGCCCAAGTGGCTGAGCAAAACGCCAGACTGGCCAAGGAGGCGGTTGAAGCCGAAAGGAAGGCGGCGTACCAGCTGGGGGTAGAGACGACCACATCCCAGCTTCTAGAGCAATTCGCCTCGGTCAGCCGAGATTACTGCGTCATAAGTTGGGGCAAGGCCCTGGATGCAGCTGGAGTCCCTGCCGACTCGGAGCTGAGGCTGCCTGGGAGCGTATACTATGATCCTGATATCCGAGAGCTCCCAGGAACTGATCCCCCTCCTGTTCCACAGCTTCCAGAGGCTTCGGAGCCAATCTTGGTCAGTCATGCTCCTCCACCCACTCTTAATGCACCCAAAGAGGCTAGTCAGCCAGATGACATGGGTAAACCAGTTGAGCCAGCCAAAGACAAGGGCCAAGGTTTGGGTACAGAGAAGACACCTGCTGAGCCCAAGGACCAAGCCCCTGAAGCACCTGATCGAACAGGCCAGGTTGCTGACCCTGTGCTTCCTCCAGCGAAAGAGTAGATACATAGGGCTTTTGTTTTGCACTCGTACTCTTTTGTTTTCTGTTTAAGAAATTGTAACTCTTCTTCTTTTGTTTTGCTGGCCCTGTACTTTTTATGGAATGGCTCCCTATTTGTCTTTGATGTTTTTGATACATGTTTTATTACTTATTATTGCCACACATATAACTATACATTGCAATTATGACATAATAATGCAAATAATTTGATTGATACATCATACTGATGGTGTGAGTAATCGAAATTAATATTGAAAAGGACAGGCCGAATAAGAGTTATTGATGAGTAATGACTGGAATGAGTACTTATGTGAGTTTCGCATATCTTTCCAAATTAAACATAAGTTATTATCCCTCGGTTTCAAATTAAACATAACTAAGGAAGGCATTTACAAGCTAGAATCAATTTAAACGCAATCAGGAATTTTAGCACTAAGCCCCAGTGACAATAGCTACGTGGGGGTATTGACTAACCTGTCGTTTGGTTCAAGGATTATGGGATCCGAATGTATTCGAGTGTTAACTAACCCTAATCATCTGGTCCGATGACTACAGGCATGATTGGGTTTAAGTTTAAACACTTAGAGAACTGCACCGGAGTGTTAACTAACCCTAGTCATCTGGTCCGAGGACTACAGGCATGACTGGATTTAAGTTTAAACACTTAGAGAACCGCACCGGAGTGTTAACTAACCCTAGTCATCTGGTCCGAGGACTACAGGCATGACTGAATTTAAGTTTAAACACTTAGAGAACCGCACCGGAGTGTTAACTAACCCTAGCCATCTGGTCCGAGGACTACAGGCATGACTGGATTTAAGTTTAAACACTTAGAGAATCGCACCGGAGTGTTAACTAACCCTAGCCATCTGGTTCGAGGACTACAGGCATGACTGGATTTAAGTTTAAACACTTAGAGAACAATGAATGAGTGTTAACTAACCCTAATCGTCTGGTCCGAGGACTACAGGCATGATTGGGTTTAAGTTTAAACACTTGAGAGAAAGCGGTGAATGAGTGTTAACTAACCCTAATCATCTGGTCCGAGGACTACAGGCATGACTGGATTTAAGTTTAAACACTTGAGAGAAAGCGGTGAATGAATGTTAACTAACCCTAATCATCTGGTCCGAGGACTACAGGCATGATTGGATTTAAGTTTAAACACTTGAGAGAACTGTGAATGAGTGTTAACTAACCCTAATCATCTAGTCCGAGGACTACAGGCATGATTGGGTTTAAGTTTAAACACTTGAGAGAAAGCGGTGAATGAGTGTTAACTAACCCTAATCATCTGGTCCGAGGACTACAGGCATGATTGGATTTAAGTTTAAACACTTGAGAGAACTGTGAATGAGTGTTAACTAACCCTAATCATTTGGTCCGAGGACTACAGGCATGATTGGGTTTAAGTTTAAACACTTGAGAGAAAACTTTACGCGATGAATTGGTATATCAGTTGAAGAAAAGACTTGATTAATAGAAGTACCTCTTGAGGTTATTTACATTCCAAGGGCGAGGGATTACATGACTATCCAGGTCTTCTAAGAAATATGCTCCAATACCAGCGCCTGAAGTGATACGATATGGTCCTTCCCAATTGGGTCCTAATTTTCCCCAAGCTGGGTTTTTTGCGGTGCCCACAACTTTCCTCAGCACCAGATCACCAGGCTCGAGAGGTCTCAGCTTGACGTTAGCGTCGTAGCCTTGTCTGAGCTTTTGTTGGTAGTGTGCCAGCCGAACCATTGCATTCTCTCTTCTTTCCTCAATCAGGTCCAAACTTTTCTCTAGTTGCTCGTTGTTGCTGGTCGGACTAAACGAGCTAGTTCTGAGTGTTGGGAACCCTGTTTCCAAAGGAATGACAGCTTCAGCTCCATAGGTCATCGAGAAGGGGGTCTCTCCAGTAGACCTGCGAGGCGTAGTTCTGTAAGCCCAAAGCACATGTGGCAACTCTTCTACCCACCTACCCTTCGCATCATCTAACCTCTTCTTCAAACCGCTCAGTATAACCTTGTTGACAGCTTCTGCTTGTCCATTACCCTGAGGATAGGAGGGGGTGGAGTATCTGTTTACAATTCCCAGCTCGCTTCAATAATTCCTGAAGGCTCTGCTATCGAACTGAAGGCCGTTGTCCGAGATGAGGGTGTGAGGAACTCCAAACCGGGTGACAATGTTCTTCCACACGAACTTTTGCACGTCAACGTCTCTGATATTGGCCAGCGGCTCGGCTTCAACCCACTTGGTGAAATAGTCTGTGCCGACCAGAAGGTACTTCTTGTTTCCTGCAGCTTTGGGGAATGGTCCCACGATATCCAAGCCCCATTGGGCGAAAGGCCACGGACTGGATAGTGGATTAAGATTTCCCCCTGGTTGGTGAATGTTTGGAGCGAAGCGCTGACATTGATCACACTTTTTGACGTATTCGTGTGCCTCCTTTTGCATGTTAGGCCACCAATAGCCTTGGGTGAGGGCTCGGTGAGCCAAGGACCTACCTCCGGTGTGGCTCCCACAGATTCCTTCGTGCAACTCTTCTAGCAATGTCTCAGTTGCCTCGGGATGCACGCATAACAAGTATGGTCCCGAATAGGAGCGTCTGTATAGTTTCTGGTCCTCGGATAACCAGAACTTAGTCGCCTTCCTCCGAACTTTATCAGCTTCTCCTTTCTCTTCAGGCAATATATCTTCTTTGAGAAATTTGATTAAAGGGTCCATCCAGCACGGCCCGGCCCTGACCTGGTGAACCTGGACTGCCCCTGACTTCGCCTCCGTAGGCCTGTGCAAGTCCTCGACGAGGATGATCCTCGGCAGGTCTTGCGCCGAAAAGGTGGCAAGCGTGGCCAAGGAGTCAGCATGTGAGTTGCCACTCCTGGGGATGTGCAGCAAACTGAAAAAGTCGAACTCCGACTGCAAATGTTTAACACGGCCCAAGTAGCCCTGCATTCTTTCGTCATTTGCCTCAAACTCGCCTTGTACTTGAGCTACTACCAATCTTGAGTCCGAGAACAACTCCACGGACTTCCCACCCATTCTACGGACCATAGTCATTCCCATCAGTAGGGCCTCATACTCGGCTTCATTATTCGTTGCCGAGAAGTCCAGCCTTAACGATTTCTCGATAATGATTTTCTCGGGGGATACCAATACTAGCCCAACTCTAGAACCTCTCTGATTTGCTGCGCCATCAACGTATTCTTCCCAATGGGAGGGATTCGGTTGGGAGATCATGCCAACTGATTTTTCATCCATGCCTGACGTGGGCTTTACTTCTTCTAACTGGGGCTCCGTGAACTCAGCCACCAAATCCGCGAGGACCTGTCCCTTGACCGATGTGCGAGGCATATATCTTATATCGAAAGCCCCTAAGATTGTACCCCACTTGGCAATCCGACCAGTGTAATCAGCACTTCGGAGTATAGCTTTGAGTGGGAGTTGTGTGAGAACAATGACCGTGTGGGCCTGGAAGTAGTGAGGTAGCTTCCGTGTGCCAAGCACTACTGCTAGGATAGCCTTCTCTAGAGGCAAGTAACGAGTCTCAGCCTCATGCAGTGACTTGCTTACATAATAAACGGGCCTTTGCACACCAGAGTCTGATCGTATCAACACCAGGCTCACCGCACAGGGAGCTACAGCGATGTAGGCGAATAGTACCTCATCAGGCTCTGGACTGTACATGATAGGTGGCCGAGCCAGATAATCCTTGAGTTGCTGGAATGCCAAAGCACATTCCTCAGTCCATTCGAATCCCTTCCACTTGTTGAGCAGAGAGAAAAAGGGCCGACACCTGTCTGCTGATCTAGAGATGAACCGATTGAGGGCAGCAGTCATCCCGGTTAGTTTCTGAACCTCCTTGGGATTCCGAGGAGCTCGGAGATTGTTAATGGCCTTTATCTGGTCGGGGTTGACCTCGATTCCTCTGTGGGTGACCATGTATCCCAAGAACTTGCCGGACCCCACCCCAAATGAGCACTTAGAAGCATTTAGTCGTAGCTTGTACTTTCGCAGAATCTCAAAGGTACTTCCGAGGTCCTTCACATGCTTGGCTATAACTTTGCTCTTCACCACCATGTCATCTATGTAAACCTCGATATTCTTGCCCAGCTGTGGCTCGAACATCCTCGTCATCATCCTCTGGTAGGTAGCTCCCGCGTTCTTCAAGCCAAACGGCATCACTTTATAGTGGTAGTTACCAATAGGGGTGACGAAAGCAGTTTTCTTCTGGTCCTCCGGGGCTAAAGGTATCTGGTGGTAGCCTTGGAAGGCGTCTAGAAAGCTCATCCGCGGATGGCCGACAGTGGCATCTACCAGCTGATCAATTTTCGGCATAGGGAACGGATCTTTGGGGCATGCCCTATTTAAATCCGTGAAGTCTACGCATACTCGCCACTTCCCACTCTTCTTCTTTACCACCACGGTATTTGCTAGCCATTCGGGATAAAAAACTTCTTTGATAGCCCCAGCCGCTTTGAGTTTCGCTACCTCGTCTCTCACTGCGTCGGCATGTTCCTTGGATGGGCGCCGAATAGGCTGTTGCTTGGGGGTAATCAATGGATTCACCTTCAAGTGGTGGCATATAAACTCCGGGTCTACCCTTGGGGCTTCGTAAGCACTCCAGGCAAACACATCAAGATTTCGCTTGAGGAACTCTATTAACTCTTCCTTCTCTTGAAGAGGCAGCTGAGATCCGACCTGAAAGAACCTATCAGGATTGTCTCCAATGACCACTTTCGTTAGATCCTCACATCGAGTGCTTTCATCTGGTTTTTCAAAGGGCAATCCCCGAGACTGTAGTTGCTATAAATCCTTCCCAGCTACGTCCGAGGACTCGGCTGGGGTCTTATGCTGAATGACAGCTACCAAGCACTGTTGAGCGACAGACTGGTCTCCTCGGATCTCATGTATCTGCCCTCCTGAAGGATATTTGACCTTCTGGTGCAAAGTGGAGGGAACAGCCCCAAGTGCGTGAATCCAAGGTCTGCCTACGAGTGCCGTGTAGGGCGAATATGCGTCCACAACTATAAAGTCCAACTCCACCACCTCGGAGCCGGACTGCACAGGTAAGCGTATCCGGCCTTTCGGGATGACAGGCCTTCCTTCGAAGCTCAAGAGGGGGGAATCGTACGGCGTCAGGTCCTGGGGTTTTAGGCCTAGCCCCTTGTATAGGTCCGGGTACATTATCTCCACAGCACTGCCCTGGTCCACCATCACCCTCTTTACATCGTACCCTCCTATTCTGAGCGTGATGACTAGTGCATCATCATGGGGTTGGATGGTGCCAATCATGTCTTCGTCCGAGAATCCCATAACCAGCGGGGCACCAGACTTAGCTCTCTTCGGTCCTCGGCTTGACTCTCCTGCGAATGGTCGGCCCACCGACATAACTTTCAATGGCTTGGACCCTGTTCTCCCCGGCGCGGCGAAGACGACGTTTATAGTCCCCAGCGGCGGCTTTGAGGGGTCGTCCCTGCGTGGCCCCGAGCCCGTCTGCCCTCGGCCGCTGGAGGGGTGCAGAAGGTGTTTCAGTTTATCATCTCGAACCAGTTGGTCCAGGTGATCCCACAGGCTCCTACAATCCTCCGTGTTATGCCCGTGGTCTTGGTGGTACTGGCAGTAGAGATTATGGTTGCGTTTCTCGGGGTTTCCTATCATCTTGTTCGGCCACCTGAAGAATGATTCGTTCTTGATCTTTTCCAGGACCTGGTGTACTGGCTCTTTGAACACGGTGTTGACCGATTGAGGGTTCATCGATCCTAATTGCCCGGCAAAATCCCTCCGCGGTTTATTGTAATTGTACCGGTCCGACCGCGAATCTCTCCTCTCCTGAGGGATAACCTTATCCTTCCCCTTGCCCTGCTGCTGATCTTCTTCAACTCTCTTGTACTTCTCTATGCGGTCCATTAGTTGACGCACGTTGTGACCGGTTTGCCAGATAGAGATGCCCTCAAACCATGATCGGTAGGGAGGCCGAGCTTGAACGTGCTGAGGGCCATTGCATCATTGTTGCCCTCCACCTCATTGAACATCTCCCAGTATCTGTCTGAATATGCCTTCAAGGACTCGCCTTCCTGCATGGACATGGATAGCAGTGAAGAGAAGGGTCTGGCCACTCTTCGGCATGTGACAAAACGGGAGCCGAATGCCTGGGTGAGCTCTTTGAAGGAGTTGATGGAGCCTGCCTTCAAGCCGTCAAACCACCTCATGGCAACAGGCCTAAGACTGGAAAGGAAAACCTTGCACATCAGAGCTTCATCTCTGGAGTAGACAGCCATCCTCTGGTTAAAATGATTCACATGCTCCACGGGGTCAGTTTTACCGTTGTAGATGGTGAACGTTGGCTGGTTAAAGCGCCGAGGAAGTCTGGCCTCCTCTATCCTGCGCGTGAAGGGTGACTTAGATATCTGATTTAGAGCCCTGTTCATGGCATCGTTCTCCATGTCCTCGCGTGATGGGCTCCTACGCTCCCTTTTACGATGGGACTCCTCTACATAGGTGTAGGACTCGCTAGCTGGTGTCTTAGATTTGCGCTGATAAGAGACGTCTTGCTCGTCATCAAGATCATCCTCAGAGTACGAGGAAGCCCGTTTCCTCTTTGCGTGGCGCAACTCCCTCTTTAGTTTTTCCACTTCTAGTTGTAAGTCACGGTTCTTCTCTGCATGGGACATGTGACTTCCGCCCTGTGATTGGCTCTGGCTAAGGCGCACAGTGTGTACACTGCCCTCACGATTTTGCCTCCTCTCTAAGTTGACAAAATGGTCCACGTGTTGGGATGCCCTGGATTCTGCTTGTTGTTCACCTTGTCCTGCCATTATCAACTGTTGTTTTCACTCTTGCACAAGCTCTTCCCACAGACGGCGCCAATTGTAAGGTCAGATTTTGCAGCCCAAGCCCAAGAAGGTGTGGATTTGGAGCCCACTGAACCCAAAACAATAAATTTGTAGAGAGTGGGTGAAAGAGCTAGGCTAATAATGAAAATAACAGTATTAAACGGCAATGCTAATGGGAGAATTTGTATTGATGTGTGCTCGGACGGATGTAAGTGTCTCGTCCGAAGAGGTGTTTTTCATTGATGAACTTAAGTTACAATTGTTGGAGCTACAGTAATGTGATACACTCTTTTCTATCTTTGATTTTTCGATCCCCACTATCAGAGACACCCTTCTCTTATATAGTACTGTCTTCCTGCATCTTCACCGTCCACTTGTCCATCATCTAGACGCCCACTTGAGTGCATGTCCCATCAGAGGTGTTCTTTAGCCTTGTGTGAGTGGTGGTTGCTGGGCTGATACTGTTCAGGGGTCTTCTCCACATTAATGCGGCCAGAGAAGTAGGTGCAGTGCATTTAATGCGGTGGTTGGAGTCTGTCTCTTAGATATTTCTCCGCTCCAGTTATCTTCATTCGTGTCCGAGGCTCCTTTCCCTTCTAGCATCTGTCGGAAAGATCACTTGGGCCTCCCATACAGCTGTCGGGTCAAACTTCTTCGGATCCGAGGATATTGGGCTCCTCGGACATATGAACATCTCCTCGGATAGTACACGTGTTCATCTCTAGGCATTCTCCTTTGACATGGGCCTCTGACTGAATGTCTTCATCTCTTCGGACGGACAATATTCCTCGTATTGGGCCTTGGGCCCAATACGTTGGGTTGGGGTTTTTCTCCCCCCACAACTCCTTTATATTTTCTACATGCATATCAAATTTTGTACTAATTTTTAAATATTTTTTAGTGTTTAAACAAATAAAACAAACACTATATAAGTCCAAACTCAATTATCTACCGCCCAAAGGCCAAAGGAAAATCAAGATTCAGGAATGTTTTTGCATAGAGAAAGCTTATTAGGGACAAAACTTTTTGTCAACTTGCTAAATTGGTTTATTAAAAAAAAATTGTGCATTAGTTCGAAAAAATTGTATCCGATGGAAGAAGTGCTTTGAAAAACAAGCAGCTGATTGGGTAATCAAGAAGGCTGGCCTTATGTTTAGGCATTTATTTATTTATTACCATTGAATTTTCCGTTGCAGCTTTTCCGCATGGACTCAGTGACATTTATCAGATACTAATATAAAAAGATGTTCAGCAGCTGTACCTAAGACTAATTAAGGTAAAGAATCCAAATCAAATGCCAATTACCATTAATTAATCCTACTCCACTATGCAAGACTGCAAGTTTCATCCTCTATGTAGTGAGATGAAACTCCATAGAGAATTTGGTGTAACTTTATTTATTTATTTTTAAATAAAATAAATTTTAACTTATAACATTCAGTTTATAATAATTGTTCTTTATTATCATTGAATTTTTATTCTACAACAAAAAACTTTACCAATTAAGTTAAGGACAAAGTTTAGCTACAAAATTGGTACTAGCTTAAGACTACAAGCTCAGTCAATAAAATAAATATTACAACATATTTTGACTAACCGTTGAATTACATATTCTTTATACTCTTAATACATATGTTAAATTTTGTGTCAATCGGATATTATTTACTATATGATCTATAAGTTTATATTTTGTGCATAATTTTAAATTACAAAAACATGCAATTTAAAAAATTTATTGATAATATAGCTATTGATCTTTAATTTTCTTGAAATTTTGCAAGCATGGAGGATATAAAAAGAAGATGTAATCCAATCGTGGATTTGTCAAAATTCACCTCAACTCAAATAAAAAGATATTAATTAAGTTTGTAGCCTAAGGCTGCAACTAATTTTGTAACTAAACTTTGTCCTTAATATAATTGAAACTCACTTAATTTGATAATCTATATATCTATATACATAATAATAGGTGAAATTGAGAGAAATTCAAATTAAAATTCCAAATTAAAGTTTCAATTTTGCGCCACGTGTCCTAAATTATTTATTCTTAAAGAGTTTTATTTCTTAATTTTAGAATCAAATGTGAGATCACATCATAAATATCCATCCAAGTGAGTTATTAAATACAAAAATCAAAGAGTTTAGAATAAATGAATCGTAAAAAAAAAAAAAAAGTGCTTCACAAAAAAAAAAAAAAAAAAAAACATGGACAATTTACATTTTATACCTAATAATATCCTTACAATTTTTTTTTAAAGAGTCAACAAAATATAAGAATGACTATTAATAGCAGGGGCGGAGGGAGGGGGGGTCGAGGGGGGGGGGCAGCTGCCCCCCCTGACCTTCTCAGAAATTTTATATGTATTTATTTGCCCCTCCTGGCAGAAACAACTTTTTGGTTTTTACTAGTATATATGTATAGCTACCTTGTCAACAAGAAAACAATTTTACATTCACAAAGCAGTGAAGCAGCACTTTTATTAAACAATGGGTCCCACCTACTAGTACATTGGCTTTGCACATAGCTTTCGCTGAATAGGACTAGGAAAAAAAATATAGTGATGCCAAACTGTAGCATCTCACTAGTCCACTTCTTATTTACAATTTTTTTCTCTTGTAATCAACCATTTTCAGTTTCAACCTGAGTTTTTGCTAATCTAAAAAAAAAAAAAAAAAAACCAAAGTTTTTGCTATAAACTCAAATGTCTACATAACATTTTAAAAGCATTCATGGCATTAAGGAACATATACAACTTCATAGTAATATGTCTAAGTCAAATTCTAAACAAGCTTGTATTGAAATAGATTTTGCAATTGAGTAAATTTAATTAGAAAAGAAAAAAAAAATGAATTAAAGTAAAATTTTATATTAGATTATGTATGACAATGACTTTGGCATGTAGTCATTTATTTATTTTGTTATTAGTATCGATTAATATTTCTTAGATTAATTTTACTTTCAATCTTGTCTTTTAATCTTGCCCCTCCTGACTTGAAATCCTGCCTCCGCCACTTATTAATAGTATTTAAATTATATATATAGAAATTATATTATGCATTTTATTATATATCCTTAAGTATATCCATGCATATGCATGAGGTTATAAACTAGTTATAATAAAGGTGATAGAGAATTTGATGGTATCAAGAAGTGTTAGTTGAACTATAAAACTCTTGGCCATAACAATTGAAACTTGAAAGTTAAAAAGTACAAACTTTCAAAAAATTCATTGTTAGTTAAGCCTTGTATACAAAAGGCATTGATAAGATTTTGTGATACCAAAACTTTTAAAAGGTTCAAATTTGATTAAAGAATCTAGGATGACAAAAATTTCTCATCCCACATGATCTATTCTTTTCTAGCAAGTTTTTTTTTTTTTTTTTTTTTTTAAAGGTGATAGGAATGGGATAGATTTTGCTTGCGCTCAACTCCCGTCTTGTCTCGAATATGTATGCACGTATTTTCATTGGGCTTGAAAGAAAACATCATATGCAGTCCAATTTTATATTCTTCACAAATCTTATTCTTTTTTGCCAATGGGTCAACCTATATCCCCATGACTAGGCCCATGGTATGCCCCAAAATCATGATAAGCAAGTAGTACGCCCCATAAGAAACTAGTTTTTGTGCCAATGTATAACCCAATGGATGGGTCCAAATCATAGTTGGAATGTTCAATTAATTCTTCAGTAGAGCTATAGTCTTTATTTCAGTCCATTTCCAAAATCGTAATTTGATAATCTAGACAAAACTCCATTAAAATTTTAGTTCTTTTAAAAATTCATACATGCTTGATCCATATTTGAACAAAAAATAAAATTTATTTTTTAAATTAAGTTCTTTCTTTAAATTATTGTAGCTGAATAATCAAATAAAAATATTTGAAAGGAGAGACAAAGGAATACTAAATTATTATAATTAAACATGTAGTTTCATAGTTAAAACTACACATATATTGATATTATATTTTGGATAAAGTTTTACTATAAATTGAGTTAGAAGAGATTCTTCCAACTCATTTTGTGATAGGTCAGAAGATTAGTCACATGTGTTAAATCACATAATTTATGGAATAATTTAAACAAGTCAGATAACTATTAAGTAGATCATTTGACTAAAAGTACACATGAATAGTCTTTTGAGTTTCCATGTAGTGGGTTTGAAGAACTTTCCTCCTAATTAGTTTGCAGAAAATTTTATCCTTAATTTTTGGTAATTTTGTATAATTAATTATATAATAAAGACTAATATTGATGGTATAATTTTATAATTATTCTAACATTAATTAGTTTTGGATTTTAGATCTGTTTCAAAAAAAAAATTTCTCCATCTATTCCATAATGATTTTCTTTTGAAAAATATAATTTCAATATGATTTGTTTCCCAGGAAAGCTTCGAGCAAAAATTAAAATAAATTATAAAAAATATATTTTCTTAGTGTGAGAAGAAAAACAATATGTGTACAATTATATGCGTTAAGTGGTGTGTAAAATTTCATAAAAAAAGGAAGAAGTGGTGTGTAATAAACACTACTCATTAAAAAAATGACAAATTTTAGCTACAAAATTGGTTGTAGTCTAAGGCTACAATTTTACTCAATATCATTAACATTATTACATATTTCAAAAATCTAACCATTGGATTGCTTGTTCTTTACGTTCTTAATACACATGTCAAATTTTGTGCCAATCGGATATTATTTACTACATAATCTATAAGATTATATTTTATGCATAATTTTAAACTACAAAAACTTGCAATTTAAACAATTTATTGATGATACAACTATTAATCTTTAATTTTCTAGAAAATTTACAAGTATGAAGGATATAAGAAGAAAATGTAATCCAATGGTGAATTTGTCAAAATTCACATCCAAAAAAAAGATATTGAGTAAGGTTGTAGCCTTAGGATACAATTAATTTTGTAGCTAAACTTTGTTCTTAATAAAACTAGTAATGAGTCCACGCAATGCGCGAATAATGCTATAAGTTGCTATGTGAAAGGATTCTATAGAATATTCAAAATATTTTAAAGTAATAACATAAAATAGTGTTACAATAATATGAAGAGGTTTTTGTTAAATTATTGATGTAATACAAAATTAAGGAGAAGAAAGAATTTAGACTATAGAGTAAATGTCATATAAATTAGAAATTAGTTATTATGTGATGTAACTAATAAGTTAATTTTTTGTTTAATCATAATTTTTGTTTCTTCAATGCATTGGAGTTAGTATAAATTTTTTGTAATATCATGTTGATGTTTAGTTCACTTATGAAAATATCATAGAAAATTTATGATGTCACGTTTATGTTATTGATTTTTTGTAATATCATGTTGACGTGTAGTTGACTTATGAAAATATCATAGAAAATTTATGATGTCACGTTTATGTTATTGAAGTATGATAGTGATAGGTTAAACACTAAATGAAAATAGTAATATGTAAAGAATGTGAGGTGAAAAGTTATATAAAAAATTACTCTAACAAAGTGCCACTCAGTAGAATTACATAATTTTCCACATAAGATTTTTGCTTTCTTATATAATTTTTTTTTTTAAAACATATAAAATACTTATTTATATTTTTATATATAATTAGTGCACACCTATAGATAATTAATATGTGTATTTACTTCATTGTCATATTTAATGAACTAAAATTTTTACATAAATGCAAACTTTGATGCGGTAGAAACCTAAAATAGAGAGTTTTAAGAAATTTGTCACTCGACAGAATCTCATACTTTCTCACACGAGTTCTATTCTTTTATATATAGATTAATTTGTCGTTCGAATTGGGTATAACAATGGCTGTTAATTCGCGATTGCCATGTAAAGCGAAAAGGCATATAGCAAAGTGGCCTCGTAGGTTTTGTTTCGTAGTGTCCTTGATTCTTTGGCTCTAGACTAGAGAGAGTCTAACCCCAAAAAATAAATAAAAAGAATGTAGATTGCATCAGTGTGGAATTGCCTATTTGAAAGCTCCTTTACATTTAGTAATGTCTTTGGTTTCGATTGGATCAATGGTGTCATGTTGACCTTCTCTGTTTGGCCTGGTACTTCAATCCGGATATAATATTTCCTGTGCCTGCATTATAATACATGCAACTATACATCCACACACACACATCTATATATATACCTTTTATATTTTTTTATAAACATCCATATATGCATACATTATATACAAACACACTCAAAACATATATATAATATACTTGTTCAATCCATTAAGCCCTCTCTCACCCTCTCCAACATTCCAACAAAAATGGTAAATCATCTCTCTCTCTCTCTCTCTAATAGCATATGTTTGACGTGGTATTAAATTTCAGGCAACATGTAGCAAAGAAAAGGCAGTGTTAGTAACAGTGTATGTGGAGCGTCCAAGAAAGAAGAAGGTGCCAACAAATCATCATCATTATCTTCATCACACCACAAAACGAGAGGTAACCCAAGTCAACCATGGTGCTCCTGGTCCTGGTAAAGGGTATGATAGGAGAGCCCAGCTGCTTCAGTACTCTAAACATCTACGGGAGTCTTCTCGATCAGCAACAATCACCATTAAAGCCAAGTTCATCCAGCAACCACAACCAGCAACCTTCAACCCAAGTACAACCTTGTATCTTATATTTATTGTATATACTTAGCCTAGCGTTCTTATCAAAGCTTCTTTTTGTGCGCAGGGACGGTCCTACAGTAGGGCAGGGGGGGCCATTCCCCCCCCCCCCCCCCCCCCCAAAATAAAAAAACTGGTATACGAATCAATCTGAAAAAATCACCGACTAACTCTCATACAAAATAAAAATAATAATAACCGACAAAATAAAAAAAATAAATATGAACTGAAAACCTAAATTTTAATTCTCAAAATTTTACCCTAATCTCACTCTTCCTTCGCTCAACCTCATCAAGCATCAACGCCTCCTCCATCACTGCTGCCTGCTGCTCTTTTCCTCAGATCAGATCCGGACTGTTGCTGACTTGCTGCTGCTGCTCCTCCTCAGATCCTTGATCACAGTTACACACGGTAAATCTAAGAAATTTCTCTCCTCTCTCAAGTTAATATTTTTGTTTTTTTTGTCTTTGCGTGCTTTGCCAGCCGAATAGAATTGTGCGTGTGTTTTCTTTTGTCAATTTTATTTGTGCACACATCTGTTACAATTTATCAGTTAGACTAATTTAAAGTTTTCAACCCCCACCACAAATCCTAAATCATTTACTATATATTGTGATAGCTAGGACAAGCCTTTTGGCATCATAATTATTGCTTATAATATCTAATCTTTGAGCCAGGCTGCATTTAAATCCTTGATTGCATCATTTACCATTTTCCTTTAATTACAAATATTTGGCTGATACATCATTACAGAAAGGCAAGGAATTATTAATATTTTTTTTAATTTATAAATCATTTGATACCTTAGGAGGGAGAATTTGAATCTTGAACATCTCAATTAGGTATACTAGGAAGTGTTAGTTAAGTTATAAGGTCCTTAGGCCAATTTTGCACGTAAAATTTTGTAATATTTCATACTAAGAATGAAGAATGTCAACTAAACCATTTTGATACCTTTCAACATCTACTTGTTTCTATAAGCTTTCTTGTTTAGGAAGATGCTAACATTGGATGTAATTGAGTATTTATTTTCGACTTTGATTTGTTAGATTGCCGCTTTTCAGAGAAAGCGAAAACAAGATAGAGCACCAGCTTGCCTTGGCATTTGGAAAATCTTGCTTCCAAACTTCTTCAGGTCTTTGATAAGTTCCAAAGCTAGGAAAGAGAGAGAGAAGAAGAAACACTGTGGGTCAAAAAGCAATACGCTTAAAGATGTCATGAAAGATTTAGAGGTGAGATAAGTAGTGAATTTCATGTAGTGTAAATCTCATAATCTTTTGGTCTGACAAATGAATTCTTTCTTTTAGGGGCAAAAGAAGCAGGGATTTACTTCAAAACTGTCTTCAACATGGGCAAAACTTTGATACAGTACCTTGGGTACCCTTCATAAATTTTAGACATCTGTCCATTTTAAATATCTCTCCAGACGGCGTTAAAATCCTCTCCATTTGTTTACTTTTTTTTTTCTTTTTTCTTTTGTCTTCCTATCTCACAAAAACTAAAAAACCCAACGACCAAATTTCTTCGGACTTCTCACACCGAATATGAAGAAAAACTTCCTCAGCAAAATCCATAATCCATAGGTTGTTTTCGAAATTATGAAACATGTTGACTTCAGTTTTCATTTAAAATAGATTTATTGGTTGGAGAGATGAACTTTGCCGTACAAAAACTTCCAAAACCTTGAACACCTGATTCTCTCTTTGGACCGACAATTTCAACACTAGAAGCTTGCATTGATGCCAAAAGAGAAACTATCACAAATATTGCGTTACCACCTCTCATGGATGTCTTTCACTATTATATTTGCTGATTGAGATTGCTGTAAGAATTGAAGGAATTGCTGATGAAGTCAACGAGTTGGAAGGTCTGGCAGGTTTCGCTTGCAATGGACCAAATCTGAAAGATTACGAAGGGATTGTCGGTCAAATTTCTTATTCATTTTGAGATGTGGAGAGATCTGAAGCCATTGGGTTTTGAGAGAGAGAGAGAACTGAAGGAAGCCAGAGACGGAAAAAAAGGGAAAAAAATGTCTTTAACGCCGTTTAGAGAGATTTAAAATGGAAAAATGTTTAAAATTCAAGAAGGGTAACTAAAGAACTGCACCTAAGGTGCTGTATCTAAGTTTTGCCCTTTCAACATTACAAAAGAATAGGTGAACCATCATTTATATGAATACAAATCTACTGGGTGTATTATGCAACTTAATAGAATGGAAGTAAAAAAAAAATGTCAGAATTGAATTTTTCATTATGTTTAGAGATTTTGTGATCCATAATATACAATAAAACCACTTTTTTTTTTTTTTTTTGCCTTATGAATTTGTTCTATTCCATGCTAAAGAAACTTAAGATACAAAAATTGCAGTGCCCACAGAAATGCAATAAACTTTTAGAAATCAACGCAGAGAAGGGATTCACTGACCATCGCAATAATACTCTCTCACATATGCTGATGATAAGAAACAAACATGCGTTCATAGGTATCTGACATTGCGATGGATATTGTAGCAAAAAACCTGACACAGACAAAGTTGTTCTCTATACTATGTTGTTGGAATCTTCTCCAAAACATTATGTGTGAAATCTTATGATTCATTAAATTATTTAAACAAGTTACATGACTTTTAAGTAAGTCATTCGACTAAAAGTATAGTCTCCCCAATTGCCACGTAATGGGTAGAAGAGACTTTCATCCAAACTAGTTTGACGGAAAATTCTGTCACTTAAAAAATAAAATTTATCCAATAATTTGGACCATATTATTGATAGTGTCACGAAGCAACATCATATCAAAACAAATGTGTCACCAATTGGTCACTTGAATTGGTTTTGGCATTATATATTTTGATGAGTAAACAGGAATTTTATTAAACAAAGCCAAAGAATGGAATCTAATTGTTACATTTCCATCATTCCACCATTGTTTAATCCACATATTATTTGTCAAAAAGGCCAACAATGACAACAATAATAATTTGGACCATATTATTGATAGTATCATGAAGCAACATCATATCAAAACAAATGTGACGCCAATTGGTCACTTGAATTGGTTTGGCATTATATATTTTGATGAGTAAACAGGAATTTTATTAAACAAAGCCAAAGAATGGAATCTAATTGTTACATCTCCATCATTCTACCATTGTTTAATCCACATATTATTTATCAAAAAGGCCAACAATGACAACAGCGCCATTAAAGAATATTCAAAAATGGATCAATATATGAATCTAATACAAAGAAAAGGAAGCATGTGGTTTGTAAAATCATTTGCTGCTGAGGCATTAGATCCAGAAAATCCCTGACTATAATTGAAAGAGAACATTGTGTTTAATAAAGATCTATTGGGACCTTTGCTGCCGAGTATACTCCCAGAGAGCAATGGCACCACTGACATGAACATTGAGAGATCTAACAACTCCCAATTGTGGAATCTCAATGCAAGCATCTAAAATATGTATTATATCCACAGGTATACCCTCCTTTTCACGCCCAAGGACGAGGACCTGACAAAATGATGAAATGACCATAACAATAAATATACAGAGAATTGAATAAATTTTTCAATTTTATAATAAATTAATTGGAAGCACTTCCACAAATGTAAAATTGAAAAGGGGAAGAGAAGAAATTGGCAAAGTTTACTCCCTTTTCCTCTTGACCAACAGAACCCAAGTAAACTTACCACACACCCCCCCACCCCCCCCCCCCCCCCCCAAAATTCTTTTATGAGCACAGATTAAGTGAACCTGCTTTTACTATCATTACAATAAGAATGTAAGACGAATAGAGATGAATGTAATGTATTTCATCAAGTTCCACTGACTTTTTCAATATTAAATGAACTGGAAGGTCTGAGTTTGCAGAACAACTTACTGTCTTTGTGGGAAAGACAAACTGGTCAAGAGGAATACTATTTGCAGTTTGCTCTAATCCCAATATAGAGAAGCCTTCTCGTTTCTTTTTCTCCAAGAAAACTTTAACACTATTCACAGGGACTTCTATGATCGGAACCCACTTCTCTGCTGTCACACTAGAAAACATAACAAAGGGCTTAAATGACTGACTGAAAGATTGTAAGAATATTTACTTCAAAACCTATAAATATGAAATAACATATAGAAACCTTGATGTGAGAGGGGAGAAAACACCAAATGTGAGGATTTTGTAAGGGTGTTTGAACATAGCAGATTAGAATAAGACTATATCTAGCGATTTAGCTTGTACCTACTGAGAGGCGATGTAAGTATCTGATTTATAACTTAAATATTCAACAGTAGAGGTATCTATCCCAAAATAATAATAAAAAACATAAATATTCAACAGAACAGACCAAATCACATGAATTTTCAATATTAGGTGATTCTCCCACATCTGAAACTGCTATCCTGCTGCTTTATTATACCTTATTAAGTTTAAATCACTTCATTATGATAAACCCCATGCTAGTTGACGCAAATTCAAATTCTAAAGGTACTCAACCCTTAAATTTCAAATAAGTTTTATAGGAAAGAAATGAGAAAGATTCTCTATGAGAGAGCTGCCATTTATCAAACATGATGTAGAGATTATATTTCAGATCCAACTAAGATCCAATGTAGGTATAGAATGTAGGGTAGTGGACTATCATCAAACCTGATGAGTTGGAACTGTTTATCACTTAATATATTTGCATCTGCAATGGCCAATCCTGATGCCTTAAATACCTGCAAGGAACAACAATTGGCATAAAAAAGAAGACGAGTGAGATAATTATTATCGCCAAAACATGAAATGGCAGAAGTATAAGTCGATAAACTACCAACTGTCCCAAAAGCTTAAGCTATCAGGAAATAGTGAATTTAATCATTTAACCAATATTCTAACACTCCTCCTCACATATGGGCCCAAACTCCCCCTTAATAAGTAGGGCCCAGGATATGGGTTTTTGACATTTAAAAAGGAAGGGAGAATGAATGCAAGGTTCGAACTCAAGATAACCTGTTTTAATTATATATTAAATTACCGATTATCCAAAAAGCTTAAACTATTAGGAAATATTCTAAAACAACTCAAGAGAGGAGAAAAAGGGGGTGCTGGGGGTAGAGAAAAAAAACCTAGTATTATGAGCACCATAACATACCTCACATGTTCGTGCCAATCCAGCAAGGTTAGGTATACGATCAAGCAGTGATGCTACTAGGATAAAAGTTTGCTGACTAGCTTTTACTCTTTCCATAGCCAGACTTCTAGACTGCAACAGCTGATCTAGAAGCTGATCATCCTTTTCCATTTCTGCTTCACATAGTGCAGTTGTGAACTTCATTAGAAGAGAAAGATAACAATTTTCATTTGCAATACAGTTATGAAACACTTAAAACTTCTAGACTGCCAAAACGATTTGTTGCATTTCTTGTTAAGGACAGGGTGGAGCGCGGCAAGCTCCTCTACCCGCAAAAGGGATTCAATGAGAGCGCCGGTACCAGTGAAGACACCTCAAGGGATGGAGGTGGAAATTCATCAAGTCCAGCCTATGACAGAAGTCTAGAAATTTCATTATTGGTTTTGGAATTCCACGTAGGCTAAAATTATACATACCGACAAGTTGTTCATAAATTTCTTTGTTGCCGAAGAAGGAACTGACACTGGTTTCATTCTTCTCATGTTTGGAGAGAGTAACCTTCTTTTGAAAATCCAAACAAGTATCTTTAGGCTGCTGGATAAGCAAATTTTCTCCTTTGGCATTAGATGATAGATCCATGCGGTCAGGATCTAAGCTCTCATTCTTGATAGTCACCACATCCCTTGCCATTGAACATCTAAGATCTTCCCTGACATCCTGTAACACTGTAAATGAGATACAAACCCCAAAAAAGATGCCAGTAAAAAGTTATCAAGCTCTTACATTTAGGAAGGTGAGTACTTGCTCCAAAAGGGATATTGGGACGCATTCGAACTCGAGTTCCTTTAACATAGACCCAAAAGAGAGAGAAAAAAATAATAATAATAGTTTAGAGACATAAAATATTAAAAGGGATATTATCAAATGCTGGTCCCACTTAGTAGGGTGTAGTGTCCTGGAAATTATTATTTACAAAATGTAGAGAATAATCTCAAAAGCCATGAAGCAGCATTAGTAAAAATAACGGATTCCATTTAGTGAATTTATCAAGACAGAATGTAGAGAAAAAAATGCTGACTCACTTGCAATGTTTGATAGATGCCTAATATTGACACATTTCAATCAATTTTTACTGACTGGCTTCAGGAAATTAGGAACTAGGTATCAGAGGACATCATCATACAAACTTGAAAATTTAATATGGAAATGGAAGTGTTTGTACAAATGATGCCATGTAGAATTGGAAGAAAAATATTGAAATGACGGTTTCCAAATTTCACCTATACCTTTGAGATTAAAAAAAAAAAAGGATTTTCTTATGAAATGTTTATTATTATTAGCGTTGATAGCTCTCTTCTTTAAAGCTTATGCCGTAGAAGCTGACATCAGGCTATTGGCGTTTTGTTCCTACATGTACCGGGTTAATCAAATGTTTCTTTCTGAACATTAAACTTATAACTCGAATTTTCTGAAAGAACAATAAATTTGTATAACATGAACTGATTATAGAAAACCCCTGAACAAAAATTAATTAGTTCAGCAATATGAAAATAAAGTATATACCCGGATTTGTACTTAAAGGATAAAACTGCCCCTCTCAGCAGTTTTACAGTTCTAAAAGAAATAATAATGACAAAAATAAAGATCTATTGCTTTTTTGAAGGTAAAATGTCCTTCAAATTTAAAGTACCTTAGATATTTAAATTAAGAGAACAGAAAAGTACATTTGTATCATTGGGTACCATATCCTCATGAAACAAATCATATAAGTGAAAAACATGTCAGAAGTTAAAATCTAGGATGGAAGCCTTATTCATTGGATTTTTTAAAATGTATTTTGGTGCATATATATTCCTTAGGCGGTAAGATATTTTACCTGATATAATTTTTAAGTTCCAGAACCATCATTACTAATTACAAGGAGAAAAGAGTATTCCATTACTGCTTGCATGGTAATTCAAACACATGCAAGTTCTCCTATTACTACAACCAAAGAGACTATTTGCTATACTTCTTTTTGCTTCATGTTTGCCTACAGTGTTGATAGGGTTTTTTTTTTTTTTTTCTTTAACAGTATTGGCCTACAGGATCATAAAAGGGTTTATAATTTCTCCATACCTCCTATTTATGCTTCTTTTATAAAAGGCTAGAATTGCAAACTTAAACAAAGAAATCCCTGACCTCAACCCGATTGATGAAAATTCCTGCTGGAGTGACGGAGATTTTGGGATCATAGGCATCAAGATATCCTTCCATTGATGCTCGTAAGCTGAAATAGGATCAAACAAAGCTACTATGTCAATAGCTTTCTACAAAGCATATATATAACTAGAGGCATGAAATCAAAAGAGCCTATCAGCTATGCTTTTATTGGCTCAAGTTATGCTTTTCTGCCTACTAGCAGTTACAAACATGTTCACACTGTTTGCTAGACGTGCTTACACATCAGTGTTTCTGCCAATTTATCAGATATAGTAGAACAGCTAGTTCTCTTCTCATTTTTTACGAGTAAACTAAGGAAGCCAATCAGTTTAAACATAACTATAAGTAAGGTGTAGCAATATAACTCTGGTATATATAACCAATAACATCATTAGGTAATTCAACTATATTTTAGGGACAAGCAAATTACCAAAATCTCTCTTATAGGCTGTGACTTCCTAGAAATCTATCTGAAGAACCCACCAAAGTCAAAGACTACATTGAAAAATGCAAAAAAATCATAATTTGAGAACTACAAGAAATGGACAAGGCACTTGGTTTTTGCCATGTATTTAATGCATGACAGTAATGATGGCCTTGCTCAGAGTTCTTCAAAATATATGAATACCCTTGTGTTTTAAAAATTGCAATCGATATAGGTCCACCATGTTTTATAAATTGAAATTATATTCTATAGCACTTAAAACAAAAAAGAAAAGTATTTTTCTTTATAAGGAAGTTTTGGCCCCAGGCAGGGGGAAGAGGAGATTGGAACCTGTGACCCCAGTTTCATAAGACATGGTGCCCAGTCGATTGTGCTAACCCTTGGGGTTATGAAAGATGAAAATATATAATTTCGAAAAACAAGAAGACCTGATTCCAAAAAGAAAAATGAAGACCTTAGAATTGAAGTTGCATTCATAGCACATACAATTGGACTGCAGTTCTGCTGGCTATGTAACGGCTATACTTCCATTTACAAACTTTCAGACATCATTCTCACTGACCCTCAATAGACTGCATCAAATCCACATCACATACCTAAATGAAACTACCCAAAACAAGCTAATACATATTGAAATACAAATTTGGGTCATTCTACTAGGCTCCTTTTCTCTGTTGTTGATATGGAACCATTTATCCTTTTAGAACAATGGTCAAGTGATTAAATTCATAATTTTTAATCAACTTTAAATTTTGGGATTAGTGATATTTTATATCATGTTATCAGAGTAAGTGCCAGGTGGTCTTCTATTGAAAACTTGTCTCCGCCCAACCACTCTTCTAAAAATTAAAAATTTCCATGTGTTGGGGATCATTATTGAAGGGGAGTTTGGGCCCATATAAAAGTTGGAGTTTAGAATAGTTATTAAGTGAATTTCCTATCAGCTTAAGTTTTCTGGATTATTGGTAAGCTATCACATGAATTTCCATGAATAATATACAAAATTTTGCTCCAGGACTCCTAGTCACTTTATTTGATTGCTCTACTACATCAAAGTGGGAATAAAGTAGTTCTAGCAGCAGCATCTCCATTGAATCAAACGTTTAAAACAGTTGTTAGATTCCAAAATATGCATCATCCGGACTTATCAGATTGTTGCTTATTATGCTATACCACCATTTGGAAAATTACAGCCAACTTCTAACCACTACCACCATAAACACCAACCAGGCTCAACAATATTTTTTTCATTTATTTTTAATCATCAAGTCTTAACCCCAAGGGAGGACAAAGGGGAGGGGTTCAAACTGGTGACATCAGCTTTATGAGATGTGGTCACCCACCCAATTCTGTTACCCCTTGTTCTCAACAATAATTTCGTTAATAAATATTTTGAATTAATATTGCTCAACAATTAAATATCTTTGCAAATTTCCCCCAATATAAACAAGAATCATGACCATACCTAAAATTTTAACATAAAAAATAATAACTCAAATTTCCTATGATGGAAATCTAATTATATAAAATGATAAAAGAAACCTCAGGTGGGCTTTTTGTTAAGCATGAGGTTTTGTCATGTGTCTATCGAGGTTTTTGTTAATAGGTTTTTTTTTTTTTTTTTTTTTTTTTTTTTTTCAAATGTTATTTAGAAGAGGATATAGGTCAATATACAACAAACAGACCAAACCACTCCTAAAAGCTTAGGATCTCAAATTCAATAAATCTAAAAATTCAAATAAAAGAACTCGAATGCATTCTGCCCACCCATGGCAGCCATCCAGTCATATAAACTTCTCAACACTGATTGTTTGATGACATAATTAGGACATTCAACACCAACCAAGTTTAGCTAGTCCATTGACACCAAATTTTCCACATTACAAACAAGGGAATAGTTTTCCAAATCTTAGTTCACCTGACAATGAAATCTTCCTTGCCAAAAGTCCAACATCTGAATCACCGTCCTTAGCACAACCCATGAAACCAATGTCATTCAAAAGTACAACAAATGAATAAAGTTGTCATGCCAAGGACAGTGATTTAAAAAGACAAAAACACAAAAATTAAGTAGGTGTTGGACTGTTGACAAAAATAGGTAGGTGTTAATTGATCAAATGAAATGCTATCATACAAAAAATGTAGCGTGAAAGATTATTGATTTGTCATAAGTTACTTAACAAATGCATGCTAACACACAAAGTTCATGGTCTAACAAATTATATTCTTTTCAGAAACATAAGGTCCAAAAACTATTAGTAAATATCATACCGCCTGCAATCAGAGTTATTTGCCAGGTATGATTTCAAATCCTCAAAGCATCTTTTCTCTAAAGGCATTGTTTGAGAGGCTCCAGAACCTGAAGTAGGAAACAGTTTGCAAAGAACTTGGTATACTAGTAACTGCAAGAACAAAAAAGACTCATCATAAATAAGAATTCCACCCCCTCCCCCACCCCCTAAAGCTGTAAAACAGAAGATTCACCAGCTTCACAAAAACTGACCTGGGTGAAACCACGTAAGCTGTGGTGATGTGATGTCAATAATGGAACTATAGGAGGAAGTAATTCATCCAAATGCCTATATTGAACCGCTTCAGATGCATGGAGGATGACATTAGCTGCTATAAATACATAAGAAGAGAGTGCCTGCATTTGACGTCCAGCAAGGATGATAATGTTGAGTACCACAATTAATGTTGACTACTAAAATTCAAGCAATTAATAATGCTGAGCAATGACAGCACCATTTCAGCCAACAATACAAATATGAATACAGTGAAAACCAGCACTTCTACAACATCATTTTCTTCAATAATATAATTTTAGAAAAAATGAAGTCACCAGTAATGCATGGAATCAAAGGAAAAAAGAAGAAGAAGAAGATACTTTATTCATTACTTAGTATCTGGCTAACTCCAAAATGTTGGGATTAAGGCTTCATTAAGTTGAGTTTAGGTCATATCTAGAGCCCATCATAGTAATATGATTAATATCACATACATTATCACAGAGTGCAGTTTAAGATCATCACTGACATCCTTGGTCCTTAAAACTCTGATGGTGTCACTTTCCAATGCAATTATCCTTCTCAGACTCTCTCTTTAATTAAATCATGACAATGAAACTGGAAAAATTAAGGAAAGGCATCAAGTGTTCATACTGCAAATAGTCTTTTTTTTTTTATATAAGTAAGAAAAGAATATTATTAATAAAAGAAAAGCAAGAAAAACACAAAGTGTTCACGGTAGTGAACAAAGGAAAAAAAAAAAAAAAGGAACAAAAAGACAGAAGTAGCCCCTAATCTATTCTAATAGACGAAAGAAAATCCAAAAGGGTAGAACAATCCGAGAAACCCCAACATCGAGACCAATCAAAGAGGGTCCGCCGGTCCGCTGGCAAAACTCTACTAACTGAACCACAGTTTTCCCCTCATCCTCAAAAGACCGCCGATTCCATTCAGTCCAAATGGTCCACATTAAACAGCCTGGAACCAAATTCCAAATATCAGAACTATGCTTCCTAAGCAAATGATACCAACAAAATAATAAGTCCACAACTGAACCTGGCATGACCCAATCGATCCCAAACAACCGAAGCATATACATCCACAAAGAATGAGCTATCGGACAAAAAAGTAACAGGTGATCCACAAATTCCGCATTACAAAAACACATACAACAACGATTCGCCAAAGGGTGACCACAAGGCATAAGGTTATCCAAGGTTAGAATCTGACCATGAGCTGTTGTCCACATAAAAAAAAGCCACCCTTTTAGAAACCTTAACTTTCCAAATGCCCTTCCAAGGGAAAGTGGAAAGAGCTGCATTTCGAACCTAATGATAAAAAGATCGAGTATCAAACTTCCCACTTCTATTAAGATCCCAACAAAGCCTGTCCCACCCTCCACCCCTAGGAATTCGAGTTTGGATGAAATGAAGAAGGAAGCCGCTAACTCCCAATCATTGAATTCCCTATAAAATCTTAAACTCCACACTCTGTCATTATCACCCACTGGAGGGCTTAACATACTGCAAATAGTCATATGGAAGCACTTGGCCGTTCATGACATCATGATGGCATTGTACATTTAAGGAATAAATTCTACACTCTTTCATAGCCAAACAAGGGTAAGAGAAAGATGGATGCCTTGCAGCCCTTGCCGAAGGGCTCATCACTCTTATTGTCATTATACTTGCCATTTTATTATCTTCATAATAAAAAAAAAAAATTTAACAAGTAAAAATTATAAGGAAAAACCCAGGGATGCAACCAAATCACATAAGATACTACAAGAGAGAATCAACATTATAAAACGAAAAAGATAAAAATAAATTTCGCTAAAAACTTTATTAATCCAAAAGGTATGAAAGTGCAAAGTAGTAGATTCTACCATCCAATCATATAAACTGCAAAGGATATTTTAGTTTATGATCACATAATGTCCCAACACAATATATACCTGGGGCTTCATGTCATAATCTCGAAGTATAGGAACTAAATTCTCTCCAACCTGTCATTTAAATAACAATGCAAGAATTAATAAGAGAAGCCTTCATCTTATAAAGGCAGTGATGAAACAATAACTAAAGGTGCCAAAACATTGTCCATAAAACCATGCAAGCACAAAAATTAAAAATCTAAGCAGGCGTGAGAGTTACATCCTTAAATCAACTCATTGACACAGACTCTACAAACATGACATTCACAATTTGGTAATAACATAAAAAGAATTAAAAATCTTTTTTTTTTATCACATAAGATGTGGGATGGATTAAAAACCTGCTTTAACACAAGCCACTTCAATAGCTTCACAGTTTTCTATCAGTGAAGCTAGCTTTAACACAAGCCACAACCTGCTTAACATAAAATAAAGAATGTTCTTTATTTTCTTTTTAAGTCAATGATGGGCTATTAAGAAGCAACATATTCATAAAATGAGTGTCACTGAAATGAAAATGTTAAGATGGATAAGTAGAAATACAGGGAAAGGCTAGATTTGGAATTAATTTTTTTTTCTTAAAGATAGAGGTGGCCCCTATTGATGAAAAGATGAGAGATAGTCGTTTTAGATGGTTTGGTCATGTGTAGAGTAGAGTGATTAATGCACTAATGAGGAACAGTGAGTTGATTCAAGTTGAAAGAACGATAGAGAAAGACCTAAAATACTGTTAGTAGAGTAACAATAAAGGAAATGTCAATTAAGAAGGTGATTGTGAGTATGATTTTGGGTAGGATAGAATCGTGTAAATGAAATAGCCAACCCCAATTAGTTTGTTGCAGATCCATAACCGACCCCTAAGTTTTGGGACTAAGACGTGATTTTGGATAGGATAGAATGGTGCAAAATAAATAGCCAACCCTATTAGTCAACAAAAAACATTAAAGAAAGTGCTCTTTCTTAATCTTTTAAGTCAAAACTGGCCCACGGGGTGGGTGAGAGGTCATGGGTTCTATCCTGCAGGGTGTGAGTCAATTTACCAAGCAAAAATATTTTAAGACAAAACTGAAGAACAAGTTAAGTGCAGACAAAATAAGCAAATAGTTAACATAAATTTGGTTTTTAGTTTTTGATACATGCACAAAAAAAAACTTTGCTAAATTAAAGTTTCAAAAGTTGACAGGCCTTCATAAAAAAAGGTAGCTGATTTCCCTTCCCATCTTTCACAATACCCATGAAAAAGGCTGTATGGATTTTCCTTATCAATGCAATAGAAAATTCCTTACCAATGGAGGAAACTTCAAGTAAATATTTATTGCAAATGTCTCTAAGTATTGCCGGACAGCAGGTAAATTGTTTCTCTGCAGGAAGAAGATAAATAACAAAGGAAAATTGTTACAATTCTTCAGCAACAATACTGATGATAGTTGCAGCATAATAGAGTGCAGATTCAGCAGCTTCAATCATGCACGAGCATTTTAACTCCCATCAAAGGCAGATATATAACACACATCAAGCTTAACATTATCAATCAGGTTGGCTCTTCTTCAATCCAAGGTAATGATATTCTAGGCAACCACATTATTGTTAAAAAGGGGGGAAGGGGGGGGGAAGAGAGAGAGAGAAATATTTTGCACTCAAACAACCCTTAATACCCCAACTCTTGAAATCACATCCTTGCTCACAAAGGTTAAACTGTGTCTAAACCAAAAAATAAATTTTGGAATTGACAAAGACTAGTTAGTGCATGTAGTGTAAGCTGTACATCATTCTAGGATTAAATATGACCAGCCGCCATTGGAAAACAATGAAAAAATATTATTTACAATGCTTGGTTTTTTTTTTTTTAAATCTTTTTTTCAAATATATATATAAGATGAGCATGTACGAGAAGCATCACATAAATAGTCAGACACCACCTATAAAAATTTATAACCCATTTTCACATTCCTTGAGGAGAAAATCGTAGATATGAGAAGCCTCAGAAAGGATATGATAAAGCTGTTTAAATCAGCAAGTGTGCATATGGGGAGGGGGGGAGGGGGGGAGGAGGGAGGGAGGGAAGCCAAATTGAAAGCATGATTGCTGTTAGAATTATGGTTAAATAATTAACTTTACCATTTCCTAACAGCTTAAACTTTTGTCTCCATGCTAACTCCCATTTAAAATGTTAAAAATCCCATGTGTTGGATCCCACTTATTAAGGGGGAGTTTAGGTCCACATGTGAAGGGAAGTGTACGAATTAAGGTCAAATGATTAAATTCAACATTTCCTAGCAGCTTCAGCTTTTGGGACAATCAGTAATTTAACACTTGGTAAAAAACTAGCACAATTATAGGGAATGGCAAACACCAATTAAATCTTCAAGCATTTTGCCTCTATAGCAAGCTAAGAGACTCCAACCTAGCAAAGACAGAAAATGAATTACACAAAAGTGGATCTCATTACATATGCATATGGCCACAACATATTAACTCTTAGCAGATACATGGAAAATAAGTCTAAAGAGGGCTCCCATGAAATTTTTTAGCAAAAATGAAACTTATTTAACAAATCATAAAAACAATACAGAAAATATAATAAAAATAAAAATAAAAATAATTGAAACAGTTATTCCAAGAGCAAGACCAAATTCCTGAAACAAATAAAATTTGTATAGAATATTTAATGGAGAGAACTAGAATTGTTCTGAAGCAAAATTTACGCACATAAAGGGATGTGTGCAAGCTTTGTGCAACTTGCCCAAGTGAATCTTGACGAGCAAATCGTGATAAGACACATATCATCTGCCAAGCACGTATTTTGCGCCTGTGAATCTGTTAATAGTAGAAGTACAAATGATTATCTCAAAATATAGCAAAGATCAGTATAAAAATGTACATAAGAACTTATAATTAATGGTATGGGGAACTCATTTCATTAAAATTAGGTCACTTTCCCAAACTTTTATCTGAATACAACTCAATTTTTGTTATTTTCAATTTATTAATTGCAGCATCTTCTATCTAAAGCAAAATTGCACTTATATTTTCATATTCTCCTATAATATTTTGATTTTGTGTTAAAGTAAGCCTCCCTTTATTTAGCATATGATCTTGAAAGATTACGTAAGTTTTATTATTCAAGCTCTAAATAATCTCAACTCCCCACTTTAAAGGATTAAAAGGAAAAGCATTGCTCACCGCACTGTACTTTTTATACAACTCCTTTGAAAGGTCCTTGTCATTTACCTACATCAACCAATAAATCAACACTATAATACCATTAAAAGAAATGTGCTATTCTGCAAAAGGAAACTGGCATGCAGGCAACTTGACATGAAAAATGAACTAAAAGTAACAATAATAATCCATAGCAAGTTTATCAATCTATGCTTACTTTATTGTATGCTGAACGTTGAGCATACAATTGTAATTCAGTCTAAAACAGATATGCTATTAGAGAAAATTAAAAAAAGTATTTCATAAAAGCAATGACCAACGCTGATGAAATTCTCTGATGTAGGGAATTTCAACATAACTACTCCACAAAACACATGCATGCTGACATGGCCGGATAATGTACATGGGCATGATGAGTTGGCCAACTTTTCCACATGGGATGATGACATGTCTGAATATTCTACATGGAAATGGACCATTTCTTTAAACAGTCAAGCTGTCATCTGGAATATGTCCCTAGTTAGCCGAATTTCTCCCATGCATCTTTGCTAGGGCAAACACTCATTCCTTTTTGAAAGACTTCCCCAGGAATCTCTCGCTCACTTGCATAGCCAACAAGATTGACTAATATTAGATAAAGTGGCAAGGGGGGTGGGGGGAGTGAAACTACTAAATAGGCAGTATGCAAAGGGGAACACACAAAGAGAAAAGTCCTAGCTCCTAAAGCAAAAGTTCCAGGAACCGTAACAAATTAAAGTAAAAATTGTAAGTAGTCACCCAATCATAAAGAGCATGAAAGAGAAGATACTTCAACTTCAACATTGATACACTGGAGAACAACCTTTAAAATCATACCACTAGGGTTCCTATCACACTGTCCCAGTCAGCAATCCTAGTCACTGATCTAGGCGTAGCCTTCCTAACCCCGAACAAACAAAACAGAAAAGAACAAAGAGCTCTAGCTATATTGCAGTGAAGACAAATATGATCCATTGTCTCCCCACCATTTTTGCACATCCAACACTAATCACAACAATTCTCCTTTTTCTAAGGTTTTCCATTGTTAAAATCTTCACAATGCAGCTGTCCAATTGAAAAAAGCCACTCTTCATGGAGTTTTAACTACTAAATGCTCCTCAAAGGAAAGATCCACTCCCAATATCTCTCAAAACCATGTAGTAAATTTTAACTTCAACTCAAAACTCCTTGAAGCTGCCTAAGTCAACTTATGATCACCAAGGATTCTAACTCCAAGTGAGATCAAATATAAAATTCTAACTGGTACAAGCAATTAAATTCCTTTTCAGAGGATAGAAGGGTAGTATACACATGGTTAAGAAGCAACATTAAATAAAATTGATCAGTGGTGACACTGAGTAGATAAGTAGCAACATAACAAAAGATGGAAGAAGAAATGAATGCTTTCACAATAAGCTAGAGGATCACCAACTGCGGGCACAAACAATTGCAACTTTAAGGAGAAGTTCAAGATTAATGACAGTGGAGCTACAAAGACAAAAAAAACCATGGGGAGGTGGGGGAAGTAAAGTGAGGTAGTGAGAAATGGCATAGTGCAGATGATTTAATGAAGGCAATAGCAAACAAGGATTTGAGTACCTACATTAGGAAATAAGCCTTTTAAGTTTACATAAATACATAATCATTGAAGATATACTTAGAATGCACAGAAATAGAACCTTATTGCTCAACAATGCGTTCTTCAAACTATTTTGGATGCTTAACAAATCATTATTAATGCACCAGTTTATACATTCTGAATCTATATTGCAAAAGATGAAATATTTGTTTTATATATCTCTTTACATTAACGTATGTAGGTATATGTCTTTGTCATACTTAGACCTTCAACTTAAACTAGTGTAGTCAAGGTAGTCAAAGGCGAAAGGCGACCTTAAGGCTCCAAGGCCTTGTATCGCCCGAGGCGTGAGGCGACAAAAAGGCGCTAGCCCGAGTAAAGCGAGGTGCCAAATTCTTAATATATTTATTATACATATAGAACTTAAATCATATGTACCTAGTGTATTATAATATTATAATGAAGTGTTTTTCAATGTGAAGCATTAAGAAATTAGGTCTATAAAATTATTTCAAAATAGGATTAGCATGGTTTAGGCTCTATTAGTTAATTCTAACAATACGTTTTACTACAAGCTTCTATATAACAATAAGTTTTACAAAACAAATTTGTAAATTAATTTAACTAACAATAGGTTTTATAACATGCCTTATGAAATTAATAATCTAAAATAGGTTTCACAACAAACTTCTATTAAAAAAAAAAACTTGAGGCTCTCGCCTTAGCGCCTTTTTCATGGCTTAAGGCGGCCGCCTTGCTCGCCTAGGCTCTAAAGGCGAGCGCCTCACTAAAGGCGCCTTAGTGGCGCCTCGCCTCGCCTCGCCCAGGCGCCTAGGTGAGCGCCCGGATCGCCTTTGACTACATTGAGTGTAGTAGAGTATAGAATTTTTTTTCTTTTGATTGGTACACTACGCAGACACTCAGTGGGTGTTAAACTTGCTCACCCTTTTTTTGATAAGTAATAAGTTTTATTGATATCAAAAAAGGACACCCTAGTGCACAGGGAGTGTACAAGGGTCAAAAATCAAGTACAAAAATTATAAGAATTAAGAAAATAAAGGAAAGAGGTGAATGATTGGTTTTGCAAAGCAACCAACCAATCCAATAACGTTCTAAAGAAAAATAACTTGAGATTCGGTATGGATCTCTCATTATTTTCAAAACACCTGCAATTTCTTTCCCTCCAAAGACACCACATTAAACAATGGGGGACAAATAACCATATATGATCATTTCGATGACGACCAAGACTGCCTTGCCAACAGGCTAGGAGCCCCACTATAGACTGCGGCATAACCCAACTTACTCCAAATAAACCCAAGACCATAGACCACAAATCCATAGCAACCAGACAATGAAGAAAGAGATGGTCTACCGATTCACCATTACACTTGCACATATAACACCAATCCAATATCTAGACCTTCATTTTTCATAAATTGTCAATCATCAAGATTCAAGCATTTCCCTAAAGCAGCAGTGCAAACACTGGCAGCTCCACGTTAGAGCCAGGGTGGTCACAAGACCACCCTCACCTGGAAAAAAAAAATTAATATATATAAAATTTAAAAATTTTATGATTTTTTAACTTGGTTGTAAACGAAGGCTACAACTCCACTCGATATTTTTTTTAATGGATACAAATTTTGACAAATCCACAATTAGATACATTTTTTTCTTATATCCTCAATGCTTGCAAAACTTCAAGAAGATCAAAAATCAATAACTTATGTCATCAATTAAATGTTTAAATTTTGAGTTTTTGTAATCCAAAGTTATACGCAAAAAATAAGTTTATGGATCAAATAGTAAATAACATCTGATTGACATGAAATTTGACATGCGTTTTAAAAACATAAAGAACATACAATTCAATAGTTAGATTTTCAAAATATGTAGTTATGTTAATTTGTTTAATGAAAGTTGTAGTCTTAAGCTACAACTAAGTTTGTAGTCCAATTTTGTCCTCAAACTTTGTTCCTCTTAACAATATATTGAGCCCTTACAAATAAAAAGAAAAATCCAAGAAAAATTTTATTTAACTAAAATTTTGAAAAAGATGTAGCTTGCAGCATTGATAATGAAATTATCATGCAACGATTTCAAAATTTAAAATATATATATATATTGTAGAAGAAAATTGTAAGACTTCATGTATTTGGGTTTTTTTTTTTTTTGTTTTTTGGTTGTTGTCAATATATGAATTTATCTTTTTATTAGATTTTGTTTAATTTAAATTTCTTCATGACCACTCTGGAAAGAATTCCTGGAGTCACCACTGAGTGCAAACAAAGAAAGCCACTCGAGAAGGGATCTTTCACTTCCAAATACTTTTCCATGGAAAAAAACTATCATTAGAGCCCACTAGAAGTCTATAATAATCGTTAACCATGAACCCCTTATTTCTATTTGGTTTCCAACACATCTTATCCTCATCAAACCCCCTTACTGAAGAGCCATATATGGTATCCATGAAGCTTGACACAGCCTCTAATTCCCGAGCGTGAACACCCCTAAAGAAACTTACATCCCAAAAAATGACCCCATTAGTGAACTTCATAAGCTCAGCCACACTTGCCTCCTTATCTCGGCAAAATCTAAACAATTCAGGAAAACTGGCTGCAAGAGATGTCTCCTCACACCAACTTGCAAGAGATGTTAAACTTGCTCACTCTCTACCCCTTTTTTATGAGAGCAGGAAGAACTATTAGAGCTAGAATTCAGATTTAGTTCATCATTGAAAGTTTGAGCATTTCTCTCTAACATAAAACAAGAGAACAGTTTTCCAGGCCTTACATCTCTCATGATAGCCAAACTTCCAACACAAGTATGAACACCACCATTCTAGGCATCACCAATGCATGCCAAACAAGGATAACAATAGTGACCAAAAGTCTCCCACCAGGATACAATATTGTAGGAGATGAGCTACTGTCGCATCACCTCCCTTGCACAGGCAGCACACCAGCACCAGACTACAATAATTTCTCCTCCCTCAGATTCTCAACCATCAAAATTTTACCAAGCAGATGTCCACGCAAAAATAAATAAATAAACAATAAAAAGCTTTTGGGACCTTTTAACTCAATATACTCTTAGGATTCCTCACACCTATAGTCCCTATTATCATACTTTGTAGAAGGAATGAACCACAAACCTTCTATTCCTTTGTTAGCCTCCAACACAATTCATCCCTACCTCCACTAGAGTTCAGAGTATCAAAAATCAAACATGCCTAACTCCCACTCTGGAAATGACTGCATCAAACTGGTATACCAGTGTCAAACTCCATTCAACAACCTCAATAAGAGGCAACAACACTGTCCCTAAACTCAGATATCTCCAGGGTGCATATTTGAAATGTAATTTGGATTTACTACATCAGGGAATGTGACGATAACCTAAAGAAGAAATTAAAGACCGCCAATAATGCAAATCAAAATTCAGAGTTGTTGACTAATTAAAATGAACAGAACCAGCTAAGCCATATGCCAAGTAATGCACAAGCTATATGAATTCCCATAAAAGAAGGGAAGAAACACAAAGACACTGAAGTGGCAATGCTAGAAAGATCATCCACTCCTTTGATAGCAAGGATCCATCAAAGTGTCAAACATTGACCGCCATAAGCATAAGCACAAATTTCAAAAATAGTTTTTCATTGATAAGTAACAAATTTTATTAAAGAAAAAATAATCCCAAGCACACAAGGGGTATAATATGGGTACAAGATAATCAACCTCTCAGGTAACTTCGATCAAACATATCTAAAAGAGAAGAACAAGAAAAATATTGCAAAGCTAGATTCTAATCAAACAAATTTTAAAAATACAATTTAGCTTTGTAAATAATATTTATAAGAGACTGGGAAGAGTGCATGAATTATAGAATGAAAGAACGTTAGACAAAACAAAATATCATTAGCAATTAGAAAATGCAAAACAAGAAGCTACCGCAGAATCAAGAAGCTCCAGCAGAAATAATTTTCCAGACTCCAAAGCAGCAAGGCAATCTTCAGTTTCATTTGCAGATCCCATCATATCAGCCAAGTCAGCTAGCTTGTGAAACAGAACAGCAACAGACACACGTCCATACAACTCTGTGTTGATAAATGCCTGACAAGAGAAGCAACCAAGTCATATTGCAAATTTGAGAAGTTCTTCAAAGAAATCTAAGTTGGATCATTATGTATTTGTAAGTAACCACCAGCATCAATAAACCATTCAACTTGCCTTACTTAAATATTTGCGTTACAAGAAGTTAATTACCTCGTCCCACACAACCCAACCATATAAGTATAAAACACACCTTTCAGTTTTGAATTTGAATAACCCACAGCTTATAGTCTTATGAATGTTTCAATGTGATCCATTATTTAAGACAACAATGGAAGAAAATTTATCGTTTTCTTTCAAGATAAACACTAAGGTCTCCAACAACTATACATAAGTGGTCCAGTAATTTTTTATTTTTAAGGGTAAGTCTCTGTTTTCTTTTTTTCTTTTTGTTGTCCCTATCCAGAAGTCTCTCTTAGGTGAAAACCTAATTTACTGAAAACATTTCCAAGTTGTCCCAAAAGCACCTACAGAGTAATGTCATGATCAATTGTAGTTCACTTCAAATGTAGAATGATGCATAACATGTAATAAAATGTATCAGATAACTTTATATATTGGATAGCTTACTTCAGTCAGCTCAAAGTCAGGGTTTTTTGCCAATAATGATACTTCAGTCCTCGCATCAAAATTGTCTGTTAATTCAGCTTCAAAATCCTCATCAAACGCAACTGTAATAGAAATTCACATTTTATGTTACAAAGCAAGGATAACTACAAAACTATCAACATAAGACATGGAAAGGATAAGCATTGAACACACCAGAACCATACAGTGACAGCAATTTCAGCTCTTTCATGTAGTACTTAATAGTCTTGGGATTCAAGAACCAAAGCCCTGTCAAGTGTAATGCTGCAAGGCGAATTGTACGAGGACTTTTTTTACCTTCCTCAAGAACTTTTTCAACAAGCTGCAACAAAGACAAGATAACAGTCGTAAAAATCCTGTAGGTAATTAGCACACCCACAAATGAGAGAGAGAGAGACCACACACCCACTTCAGAGGACCAGGTGCATTTTCAGCTACATGCATGTTCTCATCACTAAACACAGAAGAATGCAAAATAGAAGACAGAAGTGCAGCAATAGGTGCAACCCTCCGCTTGTTGCAGCTGACATGCAATATCCAGGAGGCACGAACCAAATGCCACATCATCTGAATCATTTTTATTGAGAATCGTAAAATGATTCATAAACAAGGTCTGCATATAAATGAAGAAAAATAATTTGCAACAAAGATTGAAGTGATAATTATAGATGGACACTGGACACTGGTTGATATTCTATTAATTTTCTTTTGTTGATGAGATGCTACAACTTTATTGGAAGAGAGAAAGACGCCAATGGACCAAGTCTCCAGACACAAGTGATCTAAGCCATGAACAGGGGAAAAGCTGTCAACGAAATAACAATACACTGTACACACCATCAATGGGAGCATCCTCTAAAGTCCATAGGCGTTAATCCACCTTTGACACCATTAGAAGCAAAACTTTTACAATCAAAGAGAAGCATATGCCATGGGCTTGAGAACCTACTTTTTTGATAAGTAACAAGTTTATTGATGTCCAAAAAAGGGGAACACCCTAGGACACAGGAAGTGTACAAGGGTTGAAACAATCAAGAACAAAAATTACAAGAATCTAAGAAATCAAGAAAAGATAAAAATGATTGGTTCCGCAATGCAGCCAACCAATCCATTAAAGTTTTAAAGAAAAATATTTTCAAGTCAGATATGGATCTCTCCTTATCTTCAAAGCACCGACTATTTCTCTCCCTCCAAAGGCACCACAATAAGCAATGGGAAACCATCAACCATATATACCCATTTCGATGACAACCAAAACTGCCTTGTCAACGTGCTAGAAGCCCCATTACAGATTGCGGCATAACCCAACTCACTCCAAACAAACCGAACACCATAGCCCACAGATCCATTGCAATCGAACAATGAAGAAAAAGATGATCAACCGATTCACCATTACACTTGCACATGTAGCACCAATCCAATATCCAAACCTTCCTTTTCCATAGATTGTCAATCGCTAAGCATTTCCCTAAAGCAGCAATCCAAACAAAGAAAGCTACTCTAGAAGAAATCTTTTGTTTCCAAATACTTTTCCAAGGAAAGGAATAGTCATTGGAGCCCACTAAGAGACTATAATAATCCTTAACCATGAAGCCCTTCTGCTATGTCTGCAGTACACGTGGAAGCTAAGAGAACAAGTGATGCAACTGAAGTTGGACTCTAGAAGTGGCCGAAGATAAAGCAGAGCAGCTGAAGATAAATGCCTCTAGTGTCGTATTTGAATTAATTGATAGTTTCGTATTTGAATTAGGATGTTGTCATTAGTTGTTGTTATCAATAAACTTCCTGGGGATAGGACTCATCCTATTATCTTGGATAGACTTAGCTATTAGGTTGGTTGTTATCTTTTTAATTATGGTTATCCTTTTATTTGAGTAGTCGTGGTTGATGTATTTAAACTAAAGAGTTATGGAATAAGAGGCAAGCTGATAATATTTACAGAATTCCTTTCTTTTCTATTGTTCTTGGAGGGTTGTCGCCTCGAATACGACTAGTTATTTCTATTCATTCAACTGGGTCACAGCACCTTCTCTCTATCCGATTTCCAGCACATCTTATCATCCCCAAACCCTCTCACCGAAGCACCATATATGGTATCCATGAAACCAGCCAGCCCCTCTAATTCTCGAGCATGCACACCCCTAAAGAAACTAACATCCCAAAATAGGGTTCCATTATCAAACTTCATAATCTCAACCACACTAACCTCCTGATCTCGGCAAATTCAAAACAATTCAGGATAGCTGACTGTAAGAGATGTTTCGCCACACCAACGGTCTTACCAAAATTTCACCCTAGACCCATCCCCAATATCAGGCAAAATTTGCCAAACAGTATGATTCTGAAAAAAAATTTAGGTGAATGGCATGCGTACAAATTTTATTAGTTAGTTAGACTATTTTTTAGAAATTGAGTATAGCAAAATCGACTTCCAGCCAAAATCACCAAAATCGAGTTTAGTACACTCGACTTCCTACCGAAAATTAGCTCTGAGATGGATAAAAAAGGAAGTCGAGTATAGTAAACTCGATTTTGGCTGAAATTTTGGTTGGAAGTCGATTTTGCTGTACTCGATTTCCAAAAAAGGGTCTAACTAACTAATAAATGTTGAACGCATGCCATCCTCCTAAAATTTTCCCAATATTATACTGTTTGGCAAATTTTGCCCCAATATCATATAGAATGTGGCGAGAAAAAGAAGGCCATCCTCGACTAATAGTTTTCCACAAGCTAACACCATATGGGCCATTAATAGGTCTAGTACACCAGCCACCCCATTCACAGCCATATTTCACCGCTATCACTAGCCTCCAAAGGGCAGCCCTCTCCATCCCAAATCTCCATAGCCACTTCCCAAGCAAAGCTTCATTAAAAAGTCTTACTTTCTTATCCCTAAACCTCCCGAAGCAATGGGACTGCAGAAAGTAGCCCAATTAACCAAATGGAATTTTGGTTCATTACCAATGCCACCCCATAAGAAATTCCTCTAAAGTTTCTCAATTCGATTAGCCACAACAGCTAGAATAGGAAATAAAGATACAAAATACGTGGGTAAATTAGAGAGAGTGCTTTTAATTAAAGTAACTCTACCTCCCTTGGATAGGTACAAAAGTTTCCACCCTGCTAATTTTCTTTCTATCTTCTCCAGAATAGGATTCCATATTGTCTTATCCTTGGATTTAGCACCCAAGGGAAGACCCAAATATTTCATAGGAAGAGTACCTTGTTTACAGCCAAGGACAGTCAACAATAAGTCAAAATTATGCACCATACCAACAAGAACCAACTCTGACTTGCCCAAATTTATCTTTAGACTAGAAACCGCCTCAAACCAAATGAGGATCATACGGAGAAACAAAACCTGATCCAGATCATCATCACAAAAAATTAAAGTGTCGTCTGCAAAGAGGAGGTGAGACACTGCCAAAGATCTTCCCTCTAAACGACCCACACCAAAGCCTGACATGTGACCATCATGGACAGCTTCATCCAACATCCTCCCAAGGGCTTCCATAACCAAAACAAAAAGCAAAGGGGACAATGGGTCACCTTGTCTCAACCCCCTAGAACTTTCAAAAAACCCACAAGGAGAGCCATTTATCAGAATAGAGAAGCGAACTGTAGATATACAAAAGAAAATTCATCGCCTCCATTAGCAGAAAACTCACCCCTTTCTAGTAACTGCATAAGAAATCCCCAGTTTACATGATCAAAAGTCTTCTCCACATCCAATTTCCAAAGCAGCCCTGGCAAACCAAATTTCACTCTATTGTCAAGGCACTCATTAGCAGTAAGCACAGGGTCAAGGATCTGCCTGTTCCTCACAAAAGCATTTTGCAAAGATGAAATTATATCTTCCATAACCGTGCGAAGTCTAGCGGCTAAGACCTTAGCAATGATCTTATAAACCCCCCAACAAGACTAATAGGTCAAAAATCCTTGACTTCAATTGCTGCATTTTTTTTAGGGATGAGAGTGATGAAAGTTGCATTCAAACTTTTATCAAACTGACCTTTAGCAAAAAAATGATGAAATATAGCCAAAAGATCAGGTTTGAGAATTCCCCAACAAGCTTGGAAGAAGGCCATTGGAAACCCATACGGTCTAGGCGATTTATCACCATTAAAATTCTGTATGACATCAAAGATTTCTGCCTCCTCAAAGGGTCTATCGAGCCAATCTGCATTATCACCGGATATCCTTGGAAATACCAAGACTTCTGGGAAAGATCGAACAACTTGCTGCTCAGAGTATATATTCATAAAGAATTGAGTATTACAATCAGCAATCATACCGTGATCAGAAGACAAGATTCCATCAACCATAAGGCTCTCAATACCGTTATTTCTTCTATTGGAATTAGCCATTCTATGAAAAAAATTGGTATTTGCATCCCCCTCCCTCAAGTGAAGCACCCTAGACTTCTGCCTCCAACTAATCTTTTCCTCAGCTGTTAAAGAATGCGTCTCCTCTCTAACATCCAACTCATTCAATTTGTTCCAGAGCTGTTGTTTCTTAAAAGTGACATTGCCAAATTCTACTTCGTTCCATTTTTTTAGATCCAACTTCAAAGCTGCCAATTTCTTAGCTAGTATAAAACTAGGATTTCCTTGGAACAAATAGGATTCCCACCATGCTTTCACTTTATCAACAAAATTTTCCACCCTCCACCACATATTTTCAAAATGAAAAGGTGTTCTACCTCTCCGATGACTCCCCCCTTCCAACAGAATTGGGTAGTGGTTTGAAAGTACTCTAGACAGCCTTTTTTGTGAAAATAGAGTGAAGTGATCCACCAAGAGTGGAGAAAAAAGAAACCGATCTAATCTAGAAGCGGAGGAAGTATTGGACCAAGTATAAAGATCTCCTTCCATAGGTATATCCATCAGCCCATGGAGAAAGATAAAATCAGAAAATCCATACATAGCCCGAGAACCTACTTTTGTCCATCAAATCGCTCAAACTGAAAATACCCAAACAAATAAAGGTTGAAATCTTAACCCAAGAAGCTTCACCTACCACCACAAACAACCCTCACAGCAAAATTGAGTCCCCACTGTGACAGCTGGACTCAGTTCAACCTCAATAAAGTTTAAAATTTTAAGTTGAGCGGGGCATCCACATTATTCTACCTCGTTAATGAATATGGCATATAGTATATATTCTATGCTACAACAACAACAAAGCCTTAACCCCAAATTTTTGGAGTCCACTATAGATCCTCATCAAATTAGCCAAGGTCAGCCACATGTATTCTTTTCCTCCACTCTATTCTATTTGAATTCATTCTCTTTATTACTTCCTTAATTGACATGTCATTTTTTGCTACTTTTGCTGATGTTATTTTTGGTCTTCCACTACCCTTTTTCTTTTTTTCTTTTTTTAAGAAAAATTTTATTTAAAAAAAAAAAAAACTACTTCATTCAAAAGATCACAAAGCAGCCAAAAAGTACAAAGGAAGAAGTGAGTCTATAAACATCGGAAGGGAATCAGTAGATGTGAGGCCCCAAGCCCAAGACCAATCAAACAAAGAGCCCATAAACGAGGCAAGAAGCTGATTCCCAAGCTCTCCACATCCTCAAATGTGCAGTTATTAAGCTCCCTCCAAATGCACCACATTAAACACAATGTCAAATTTCAAATATAAGACGAGTGCTTCCCCAACCAATTCCTCCATCCAAATAGAAGATCTAGGGTGTGTTTGAATACCGCTTATTTTACTGAAAACTGAAAACATTGTAGCAATGTAATTTTTAAATGTGTAAATAGTACTGTAGGAGCCTGTTTTAAAGTTTTTTTTTCCTGAATAAAGTACTTGTGGGTCCCGTGAATAGTGCACAGGACCCACCGGAAAAGCAAAAAAAGCTCTTCTCTTCTTGCACAGAACCCACAATGCACGTTCTCAAAAAAAAAAAAATGGCCGAAGCATAGATGCTGCCTTTATCATCAGTATCCAAACGGGTACCTAGTACCCTTCTTGACTCTCCCTCATCTTTTCATTAATAAATAAGCAGATTTCCTCATTTCAAATATTCTCTTTCCGTCTATTTCTACGTATCCATCTTAACATTATACACTCATTTTCTGAATATTTTTCCTCTTAACAGCCCAACATTTAATTCCATAGAGCATAGCTTGTCTTATAACAGTCTTATAAAATTTTCCTTTTAACTTAATAGGTATTCTACGATTACACAATAACCCAGATGCGGATCTCCACTTCATTTACCTTGTTCTTATCCTATGATTCACATCATCTTCAATCTCTCCATCTTTATGAATTATTAATCTAAGATATCGAAAGCTCTCGCTCTTTAGTATCTCTTGACCACTGAGCCTTACTACCCCTTCATATCTGTCTCTACTTTTACTAAACTTAGATTCCATGTACTCTGTTTTAGTCCTACTTAATCAAAAGCTTTTAGACTCTAGGGTTTCTCGCCAAATTGCTAGCTTGGCATAACTCCACTTCTAGTTTCATCCACTAAAACTATATATTCTACAAAAGGCATTCACTGAGGGACTTCTTCTCAAATCAATTTAGTGAGCTCATCCATCATTGGTGCAAAGGCATATGGACTTAGTGTTGATCCTTGATGCAAACCTATAGTGATAGAAAACTCACTTGTGATACCTCCACTTGTTCTCACACTAGTTACAGTACCATCAACTTCATATACTTTATGAGGTACTCCTTTCTTTTACAAAACCCACCTCATAACCTCTCTAGGGATATACTTTCTTTAGGCCAATAAAAACCATATAAAAATCTTCAATATAAAAATCTTAACAGGCCTCTCTATGTTTTTCAGTTATTTTCTCATCAAAAGACCCCATCTAAATCTATGAAATTCCTCATAATATAAGAGAAATCTAAATGCTTTCAACAATGCATTGTCAAGAAAATAGTTATGTTATGTTGAGGAGGGGGTCACTTTTGGAGACACAGTATTGGTGTAAAATTGAGAAATGAACCAAGAGCTTTCTAGCTCAATTGACATTTTCTGGCATTTCTAATAGAGACGTCCAAGGTTCAAAAACCCCCTCCCCCAACCATTGAATCATCAAAAAGAGGGAGATGCTTGTGGTTAATGGACATCAAGATTGGATCATACAGGTTAATCAATCTACTCATAAATGATATCCAGACTCTACAATTTGTTACCGGAAATCACCCTTGCTGCATCAGGGCAATCACAAACATAAGACAACTTGCATGATCAACAATCAAAGCACAAACCATGTCCATGCACATCAAAGCATCAATAATAGAAGAACATGCACATAATCCCATATTCAGCATGGAAGTTGTGAGTGAACCTGGACATCCACACCATTGCATGAGGAAACAACTGAACCAAACTTTCCTCTTGAAAAAAGCCCCAAAGCCAGTCTGACTGATCTCAGCATGGGTAAAACAGACACTTCCCCAGCATTCTCAAGGCTGCAAATTTATTTGGGGGTGAAGAGTTAAAAACAAAGGGGAAAAAAACCAAAACAAAACAAAACCTCGCAGAATAGCCAAGATTGTAACCAAAAATTTCATCTAGAAGCCAAGTTAGGAAATTAATTAACAGCAGATGCAGACCAATTCTCCATTAATGAGAGAAGCCAGGTAGATATTTTATAAAAATAAAGCAAGGATAATTGAATGAGCTTTTTTTTTTTGAAAAAATATATAATAAACAAAGAATTTGCATAAATAATGAAACTGGAAATGATGATTGCCCAAATAACTACACCCACCACCCCCAACCCCCTTATGACAAAACAACAAGCACAAATATTTAAAAGAAGATAAAAATAATTAATAGTTGTGCAAGTAACCACCACCCCCAACCCCCTTATGACAAAACAACAAGCACAAATATTTAAAAGAAGATAAAAATAATTAATAGTTGTGCAAGTAACCTTTGTCTCATTTCTCACCTCTCAACAAGGTCAGTGAAAATCAATCTGAGAGTAGCATCTGAGAAAAAGCTGATACTGTCCTCTACATTAAACCCGTCCTCGTAAGCATAGCTTGGAATTATCAAAAGAGATTCTAGGCAAAGCCACTGAATAAGTCACAATGGATAAGTTAACAACTTTTCATCATTCTATCACATCATATCCACAAGGAAAAATGTAGTCTTCTTGTGTGCAAACTAATTTACCTAAAACAAATTAACAATACCCGTAGAAATTCATAATATATGCATGACACTGAAAAGTGGGAAAGAACATTAACAATGAAAGGGAGTTCACAAGTTGATCACAATTACAGCAAAAAATAATAATAATGAATCAATAGTGCAAGTCTAACACAAACTAGAACGATATGGCCATATAACCCCCTTTATTACAATTCAAATTTCAGATCCTATGACAAACAGTTTAGGGAATGCAAAAAGAAACAAACAACAAAGGCAATAATCAACTACAATAGTTTAGCAAAAGACAGATCCATACCTTCCAATTCATTAGAACTGCCCGACGCGTCCTTGCCAGAACTCCAATGGTAAGAAGATTATTGATGTTTTGAAGAAAAGAAAGAACCAAGGAATCTAATAGAGGTGTGCTTTCTACTTTAGGCAGCAGGAATTTATCATTTTCCCTGGTGATATCCAAAAGTTGAGGAGAAAACATGGACACTAGTGCTTTGAGAACTGGAGCTAATCCTTCATATGCTGCAAGACAGATTTCTGCTCCAGTCTGCTTTGGAGCTTACAAATTATCACCCATAATAAATGTACTAAATCTTTATGACATAAACCTGAATATGCTTTCGATTAGAAAATCTATAAAAATTGCAAAATACCTCCAAATTACAAGATGGAGATGAAATAGTCTTTAAGAAGAACTCCCAAAAAAAGCTGAAAGCAAAATTTAGTACAACATCACTCTTAAACTTTGCACACCATGATGAGATAGCTGCAACAGACTTCAAGGCTGTTACCTGTTTATGCATACAGAAGGAAGACAAAAACAAAAAATAAATGACCAATAAGGAGCACTCAATAAAAGCAAGTTATATTAATGTAAGAGGCAATGGACTCAAAAGTTAATTAAAAAAAAAAACATTACATAAAGACACAGGCACGTACAAAACTGAAAACAAACCAATTTCTATATAACTTCTTAACTTACCTTTATAGAGCAAAATAGAAAAGAAGTATCAGCAGATACATCAGATAAAATTGAACAAAAATATGCATTTAAGGATTTTTTTTTTTTTTTTTTCCCATAACACAATGACCAATGTTGCTGAGATCATCATTAAAAAAGATAGGACTCATAATATGTATAAGCTGAAAATCTATATTAAAAAAAAAAAAAAAAAAAAAAAAAAAACTACACTAGAGCTACCAACATATGATACCTAAATATAGAAACTTGACAAGATTAATAACTACATAAATAATATATAAAATGGCTAAAAAATAAATATTACTTATAAAAAAAATAAAAAATAAATATCAAGTTACCACGCATGTGGCATGTCTAAATGTAACTGTATATTCTTTTTCATACTATATCAAGTATATAAACCCAAGATAAGAAAAGTGCAGAAAGATTAATACAGCTTGCAGAACAGCAGTGGTGGTTGAAGATGACAACCGCCGTTGACTTGGGCCTCCAAGTTTTCCCCTCACAGAACTAGGCAGAGTCACGTCCTCCATCATAATGCTAGATGAAAATATGGAACAAGACATGTTTGCAAATGAAATCAGTTCCTCCTGCAAGACAGATATAATTTCAGTATTACAGTAACATCAATGACAAGCACATGACATACTGCAGAAACGTTTACAGGCTTGATGCAGTTAGTTCTAAATACCAATATATGAAGAAAAGTCTTGACAAACTTCTCAAATAAAATAGCCACTTCTCCATTATTCAATCGAACCACTGTCTCAAGCATGCTAAATTCTGATTTGCTTCGAACTTTGGTACCACATTCAGCTGCTCTTTCCTGCATTATTTGAAGCTCCAGAACCAAGCTCAAGGTTATGATGAGAAACTTCACAGGTATCCACTCCATATCTTTATTTTGTTTGCAAATATTAGTTCCATAATTTTGAATAAACTGCACAAATAGGTAAACCATCAGAAGCTTGACAACAAAACCTAACTACAGCAAATTAGGACAACGATGCAGTTAAGCTGGACAAAATCCAGTAGACATTGCGTATATAGACACCAAAATGAACTGAACAAGGATAGAGAGTGAGACTTAAAAATTTTTAAATCATTAAATATTCATGATTCAAGAAAATAACCATTGATATGTTGATAGACTTAATGCCCCTATAAAGTGACAATTGTTCACACACTATAATATCCACGCACAAGAAAGAAAAAATGCTTTGATTGGGTAACTTTGTTATTTTACTATGGGGTTGTTAGTATATTTCTCTTTGTTTAAAAGGGATTTTTAGAAAAAGTAGGCTAATAACTTTCTTCCATCAGATAATACAGTTGCCAATATGATGTACATTCACAAAGGGACAACGATTGAAGAATCAAATTTTCAAATCTAGGATTCAACTTATTGAGCCATTCACATAGAGCACATCCAAACTTTTTAAATCTTTAGAAATTCATAACTCAGAGATTAAAATTTGGGGGATTTGTGTGGCTCGGTGTTTTAAGTCAATCTAATGTTTATGCTTCCATATTATGATGGATATATGTGACATTAGAGTTATATTATTAATTTTAGAGCACCAATAAACTTGTCTTGAGGGGAGTTTAGTAAGAAAATTAATTCAATATGGATTAGAAGATGAATTTGATGTTGTAAACTTTGGAATTTAATATGTACTCTTCCATTTCCTTCTGTTATTTCCAGGGGTTATCCTTTTGTATACGCCCAATTAACTAAGTCACCCCCTTTTGTGGCTTCAATATATTTATACTTATCAATAAATAAGAAATCAAGAATGTCGAAAAGATATATCAACAAGACACAAAATGAATCTAAAGGTTTTTCTCCATTAGCTTCATGTTGCATTTCTGCTGTTCATTTTCATATTCAACATGACTATTATTTATAAAGTTTATAATATTCCACTACCAACCTATCAACAAAAAAATATATATTTGTGAAGGATAGTAAACTAATATCCAATGGAATAAGAATTTTGAAAAACAAATAAAAAACAAAAATTAAAGAGCTTGACTATAAATTTATCTAGCAAACAAGAAAAATATACAACATCAACCAAGTCCTAGTCTCACATTTTTTTTCGAGTCAGCTATGGATATGGATCCTCGACAAATTAGTCAAGGTGTCCACATTTATTATTTTCCTTCATTCTATTACATCCAAGTTCATACTCTATGCTACTTCCTTAATTGAGATATCCTTTTTACTACCTCTACTAATGTTATTTTTTGGTCTTCCTCAACCTTTTTTTTGTTTCCTCAACTTGAATCAATTTACTCTTTCTTGAATCAACTTACTCTTCTTCACAAGTGTGCATTATTCGCTCTCTTTTGAACATGACAAAACAATCTCAAGCAACTCCCCCTCATATTTTCATCAATTGGAGTCACCATCATTATCTTAAAGTGAATTTCATCACTTGAATCCAATATTTTCATATATTTCCACTTATATATCTTAACTTTCTCATTTTATGAATATATTACTTTTTAACTACCTAACTTAGTGTCATAGAGCAGAGCCGATCTTATAGTATTCTAATATAACTTTCCCTTTAACTTAATAGGTGTTCCACAATCACACAATACGCTTCTCCATTTCATCCACCCTGCTCCTATCCTACAATTCACATCCTCTTAAATTTTTCCCTCATTAAAATTATTGATCCAAGATATCAAAAGTTCTCACACTTTAATAACTCTTGACCATCAAGGCACTAATCAAAAGCTCTTGCTCTCTAACAACTCTTGACCATCAAGCCTTACTATCACTTCACCCTTGTCTAAATTTAAGTTCCATGTACTCCGCTTTAGTCATACTTAATTAAAAGCCTTTATATTCTACAGTGTCTCACCAAATTTCTAACTCAGCATTAACTCCACCTCTAGTTGCATCCACTAAAACTATATCATCTGCAAAAAGCCTACACCAATGGACTTCATCTTGAATTGACTTAGTGAATTCATCCATCACTAATGCAAAGATATATGGACTTAATGCTGATGATGCAAACCTATAGTGATAGGAAACTTGCCTATGATGCCTCCACTTGTTCTCACACTAGTTACACCTCCATCATACTTATCCTTAATCAACTTAATTTTTTTTTTTTTTTTAATGACAAGGAACCTCCTCAAGGTATGGGCCAGTGGGTCCACCCTTGAGGGGTAAAACCCCAGATGCCTACACACCCCACTGAGCAGACATCGGGTAAATCACGAAATGCCTCAGCAAGGAGTTGAAGTAGAGACTACTAGGTTTACATTTCCTTAATCAAATTAATATACTTTAGAGGAACTCCTTTCGTTTCCAAAAACCACCAAATAACTCTTTAGTAACCCTATCATATGTTTTTTCTAGGTCAATAAAAACCATATAAAGATCTTTGCAAGCCTCTCTATATTTTTCCATTAGACTTCTAAGTAAAGAAATAGCTTTCATGGTAGATCGTCCTAGCATAAAACCAAATTGATTCTCCCATATTGTTGTTTTGTGTCTTAACTTATGTTTAATCACCCTCCCAAAGCTGCAGACTAAGGCAGCTTCATGTCTTTACATACCATTACGTCATCATATGTATCAGTTCATACTTTTGCTGAGCATATTTATAAGCTATATAGAGTGGTCCTCTATTTTGAGTCCTAGCAGGATTCATTATGTTGTAAATGTCACTGATTATCTCTTTTCAATTGTAGTCATTCTTTTGTAATTCTTTAGAACTACCTCATGTATACATTTGTTTTGTGCAATTGAGGAAGTTCTTTTTTTTCTTTTTCTTTTTTTTCTTTTTGATAAAGTGCAATTGAGGAATTTCTTCTTAATCAATAAAACTTATAAGATATTTTTTGAAAAAATAGAAAGCTATGTAGAATAGACGCATTGAGATCTTTTCTACTTGTTTCAATTCTCTTCCCATGCATCAGAAAGGTTATATTCTAATTATTATTGTATCCAAAAGTAAGTTCATTCTCAACTTGACAATTGTAGCAGCTAATACCATCTATCCCAAAAGTCAGATGCAGTAGAGGTGAAAGATTTTTGGCCTATTAGTCTAATGGGGGGGTTTACAAAATTATTGCTAAAGTATTGGCAAATAGGTTGAAAGAAGTGATTGGGGATGTTATTTCGGAGTCTCAAAATGCTTTCGTTAAGAATAGGCAGATTCTAGACTCATGTCTCGTTGCAAATGAATGTTTGGATAGTAGGCTGAGATCAGGAATTCTGGGGGTGTTATGCAAGTTGGATGTGGAGAAGGCTTATGATCATGTGAACTGGGGTTTCCTAATGTATATGCTTGAGCGGCTTGGGTTCCCCGAAAAGTGGAGAAAATGGATTTTATACTGTATATCCACGGTCAAATTCCCACTTCTGATTAATGGAGCTCCATGTGGTTTCTTTGAGAATTAAAGAGTTCCATGTGATCCATTGTCTTCACTATTATTTGTTGTTGTTATGGAGGCAGTTAGCAAAATGATGGATAAGGCGGTGACGGAAGGTTGATTGTCCGGATTTAGTGTGGGTACCTCCACAAATGACCGCTTACAGGTATCTCATCTTCTCTTTGCAAATGATACGTTGGTTATGTGCGATGCTGATATCGACCAGATGCTGTTTTTGTGCTTGATTTTGTCATGGTTTGAGATTTTTTCAGGATTGAAGATTAATTTGGATAAGTCTAAACTAGTTCCTGTGGGAGTGGTTCCAAATTTTGAGATGCTAGTAGATGCGTTGGGTTGTAAGCAGGGCTCACTTCCTATGAAATATCTAGGCCTTCCATTGGGTGCAAAATGGAAAGATAGAGCAGTTTGGAATCCAATCATTGAGAAGGTGGAAAGGAGGTTAGCAGCATGGAAAAGATTGTATCTATCCATAGGGGGGAGACTTACTCTCATAAAAAGTACTTTATCCAATTTACCTACTTATCTCATTTCCCTTATTCCAATTCCAGCAGATATAGCATATCGTATAGAACAACTTCAACGAAATTTTCTTTGGGGTGGTCTGGGAGATTATTCTAAACATCATTTGGTGAATTGGTCCAAGGTATGCTCTCCTATCCAGTCTGGGGGCCTAGCAATTCGAAACTTGAGATACTTTAATAAGCACTATTGGGAAAATGGTTGTGGAGATTTGGGTATGAGAGAGAAGTACTATGGAGAAGGATTATAAGGGCTAAATATGGAGCTGAGGAGGGAGATTGGTTCTCTAATTTGGTTTCAGGCTCCTATGGGGTGAGCTTATGGAAAACTATCAGTACTGGTTGGTCTACTTTTTCTCGCTACATTCAGTTTCAGATTGGAGATGGGACAAGAGTGAAATTTTGGCATGATGTTTGGTGTGGGGATAATCCTTTGAGTATGTGTTTTCCAGATTTATTCAGAATCAGTAATGATAAGGAGGCTTATGCGGCTGATCTCATGCAGTTTCCTAATGGGGTTCTTTTTTAGGACTTAGAATTCCTGCGAGATATTCATGATAGGGAATCAAATTCTCTGTTTGTTTTTTGGAATGATATATATGGACTCTCATTGAGAGGTATTGGTGAGGATAAGATGTGTTGGACACCTGCTAAGAGCAAGGGTTTTAAGGTAAGTAGTTACTATCAGGCTTTGCTAGGTGTATGTACTCAATCCTTCCCTTGGAGAAGTATTTGGAAGCAAAAGGTTCCCTCTAGAGTTGCATTTTTTGTTTGGACTGCAGGTTTAGGAACGATCTTGACTATTGATAATTATCGTAAGAAGAAGGTGTTGATTCTAGATTGGTGTTATATGTGTAAAAGTAATGGAGAATCGATAGACCATCTTTTACTTCATTGTCCTATTGTTTATGAATTGTGGTCTATGGTGTTCACGTTGTTTGGTATCCACTATGCGATGCCAAAGACTGTAGTTGAGCTCCTTGCTTGTTGGCAAGGAAATTTTGGTCATCATCGTAAGGGTGTTATTTAGATGGTTGTCCCTCATTGTTTGATGTGGTGCATTTGGCGGGAGAGAAACAACCGGTGTTTTGAAGATTCTGAAAGGACTATAGCCGGTTTAAAACTTTTCTTCTTTAAAACTTTATCGGATTGGATGTCTATCATAGGAAGTCATTCTATTTCTTCGGTCTATGATTTGATGGATGCTTGAAATTTATGTATTTGATTATGTTGGTCCCCGGCTGTATACTTCCTGAATACTCGGGTGACTCATTATTAAGTTCTTGAATAAAATTTCCTTTACTTATAAAAAAAAAAAAAATATATATATATATATACTAGACAACAAGATATAAAAATAAGGAAATGAGAATTAGTTTAGAGCATAAGACGGTAAAGGCAAACCTTAAATAGAGATATAAAATGATGCTCCTCCTTGCTTGCAAGGAAAAGCACTCTTGCCCATCTTTTCGCTTGAAACTCCCATGCTTCCAAATCTTCATCATCATAAGTAAGAACAGCATCAACCTGATAATCACAACTTGTAAACCTTTTGGGGAAGTCATGAAGACTCTTTAAAAGCTTCTCCTCAGTATTGCAGCAATTAGCAGAACAATGCTTTTTACCACACCCTGAAAGCCATTCTTGTACTTTTACTCTTAAAAAACCTAGGATAGGAGACGGGGCGAAAGAGAATTAAAGATGGTTAATTTAATGAGTGGTTAAACCATACAACAACCAATAGCTAAATAAAAATATAGAGAGGAAGAATTTCACAAGCACAAAAAAGGTAAGACTTTCAACTTACACAAAATACATATACAAATATTAAGGGAGTCAAACTTCCCATTACTAACAACAATATATTTCTCAGTCTTAGTAGCTATTTACATCTCCAAGTCCACCAATATTGTGTTTTGATAATGTTCCAGAGCAGCAAAAGGACTCCTGAAGTTAGATGGTCAGTGTAGAACATATGGTCAAATCTGGTCAATAGGAATCCAAAAAGGGAAGTGGCTCTAAATAGGTGTTAATAGATAAAAAGTTATAATGCACCCAACTTCAAGCAGTTTGGCTCATTTTTTGTTTAATTGTAAGTTATACTCGCACCCGAAGGTCTTGAACCCATAACCTAACCCTCCACCTTGCTTTTACAACAGGAGAGAGCGCTATTTAAGCTAGAGCTCATTGGCATTTGGCCAAGCATTTTATCACGTTCACTACAGCAATGATTGGTATTCATCCAAAGCACATGTGGCCCCTATTCTACGAAAAAGTATCTAATGTTTCAGATGCATACAGCATCACACTCACTATCTGTGGGCCCCAAATGTTGTAAGTGTGATGCTGCATGCATCCGAAACACTAGATACCACCTCATGCTCTAGATCCCCTTCTATAGCACAACTTTAGGCTTATAAAAAGATAGCAGAAATACATACAACATTTGTACATATTTAAGTATGCAAAAAATCCTGGCTCTAAACATTATTCATGTAACCAAACACAGGCTGCTTAGATATACATTTTAAGTTTGATTGAGCAAAGCGTTTTACCCTGTTATCTCACTTTTTTGGCTAAGAAATTGACTTAAGCATCAATTGCATATTGATTCTAGGGAAAACTCATTAAAGCAGTTAATCATGGTTCTAAACAGAACTGAATAGCAAATGGACAATTCATTAGGTCACCAAAACAAATGCCTAAAGTCTGAGGCTTTTTTCTTCCAATGAAACATTCATCTACTGCAAAAAGCAGAAAATAAAAACTAAAAACTAACGACTCTAAGGCTTATTTTTAGCTTTCTGTGCCCATAATTAGGAAAAAATTCCAAGTTTTGAAATCAAAATGGCAAAAGCAAGAGTTCGCAAGCACATCAGCCACCAATCAGAAAGCAATAACTTAGAAAAATATAGGCATACTACTAGCTAAGAAGGCAATGCCTCTCTAATTCTTTCTGATAATATCAAAAAGGCAAGGTGGAAGCTAGCAGTAGATACAGTATGCCACAGTAATTTCACTTACCACCATAATCAGTAAATTCTCGTGGCAGAGTTGAAATGAAGTGCAAAAGTATCTGCAAGGGCACTTCAAATGTACACACCACTGAAGCAGCAGCCTCAAGGACTTTTTCACAAACTAGTAGACATAGAAAAGGAATCATGTTAGTTATGATCTGGCCTGTTAATAATATCACTAAGAAGATTAACTGTAGAAGAGAAAATAACATAATCTAACCAGATTAGTGATTAGAGACCTCGAAAACGATAATTAGGATTGAAATGTTGTTTGCTGCTCTCAATAACAAATCTCAAAACATCCAGTAAAGTCGTTTTATCATGTTGAGGAAAACTTTCCGAAGCAATTTCCAATTTGACCAGAAAAGCATCTTCACCCCATTCTGCTTCACTGTCAAGTCTACGGGCAGCTGAAGCAATGCATTCGGCAAGACCCATCAACCCAGCTCTACAGAAAGATTGCTGCTTGGCAACTGACGCTAAATTGCTCAAAAATGCAATTCGTTTCCTGTAACCATAAGGAATGAATAGGATATATCAACCACTTAGCTCCAACAATAACTTTTCGATAAACAGAGTTCTAACAAGTTCCTCTAATTTTTCTTTTTCCTTTTCTCATTTTTTTTTTTTTTTGGCAGGAGTGGTGTTTGAGCTGTCTGAATTCATTTGGTGGCCCTCTTATTTAAGACTAATCAAAGTAGCTTTTGTACAATGCAAAGTCATTTTTGAAGTCACTTCCAAGAAAAGCAGTACCTTGGGGATCATGTCAATACACTCCTATGCCCAGTATGTGGCAAAATAGAAGTAGGCATGGTTTGCTACCTAGTTCATGGTAGATAGTGGCATGCATTCTTGGGTCATTTAGATGTAATGTACAAGTACCACACACAGACAGTTTTGCAATTCTGCTCCTAAAATAGAAAAAAAAAATTTCTTTCTTGAAAGGGGCGATGTTTGTGATATCCAACTACCTTATTTCAGATACTAATTTTAATCTTTGAAATTTAAAAAAGAAAAAAGTCAAATGACAAGTTCAAATAAACCCTTCCATTTTTCCTGGAATTCCAGACCATATTAAATAGTTGATAATTCTAGAAATCTATTACTTCAAAAAGGAAAATAATATTTTCCCATGAGATCAAATCAAATATCTACATTATGTTAGAATAGGAAAAAAAAATTAAAATCAAGTTAAATGTTCTTCACTAAACATCGAGGTTTCAGGTGAAAGTGAAGGTTCGGATCGGACTCTAGTCTCGGCCTACGTCCTAAATAGTAAGGTCTAAGGGATATCGAAGATCCTCTGAATTAGTTGACACATGTGACGAATTCTTCCCTACCAGACGCCGAAGCAGAAGAAACTTTTAATAAAAACTTGTGAGCTATTACCACTATCTGATAATCAAATGGTGATTCCGCCTATCTATTTTACAAATTATTCTTTTTTATAATATGATCAAATTAGTTTAATAGAAATTGGTATTGCCAAAACTGAAGACCCAGATTGCAAGCATACCACAAATTGGGTTGCTACTAGATCAAAAGTATGGCTAGGGGGAGGGGAGCAAATCTTGTAACACTCGTTTCATGATGGTGTCCCTGTCATTCTAGTTTCTAGGAGCTTTTGGAAAAGACTAGGTGGTTTAATTTCCTATTGGCAGTCTAGTGATTAGAGCCTTGTATTAGTGACAGTCTCATCATTCCTGGAAACTGAAAATGCAATAATGTGGCCATCTAGCCTAGTAGACTCTTAACTTATTTAAGAACTTATTGAAGAAGTTAAATTCTGTCTAGAATGCGTAAGAGAACTTAGGTGTGGCTTATAGTCTCTATCGACTGTGAATGAAAATATGAGAACTGTAAAAGAAAATATGAGAAGGTAAACCTCTCTTATCTATAAAAATAATTTTTTAAATGATGCATTCATATCAGCCTAGTAAGGTCTTATTTGCAGATTTCTAGTAAGAAATCATTCTAGCGGCACTAGGCTAGTACTTTTTATCCAAATTATATTTTATCAAGCACGTGATAATGTACCTCTCATTCAGACAACTTGTATATTGTTGTAAAAACAGGGATGCACCTTCAATTGTCCTCGATGAATAGATTCCTTTTACACCTGTCAGAAGGAAAAAAATAAGCCAACTTAGTGTAACATGATAATCAAAGTGATTCTTTGCACATAAGGTGATGCAAATATGAAGAAATTGTGAAAGGGAGCAGTTGTTTTCTCCGTATTGCCCTCACCCAATCCATTCTAGTGGCAGTTGGGACACCTCACTAGAGGCACCTCACCAATAGTATCTTATAGAAGAGACTAGAATAGGGACACTTCACCGATGGTATATTTATAGAAGGATACTTATCTCTCTCTTTCTAACACTCCCTCTCAAGCTGGAGCATATACAACAACAATGACCAAGCCTTTGAGGGATCGGCTATGGACTCTTAACAGACTAGTCAAGGTTGACCACATGTATTCTTTTCTAGAGAAGCGTTTACAAAATATGATAAAGAAAATTTTGATAGTGGCAGATGGTAGGGACACCTCACCAACAGTATATTTCTAGAAGGATACAATTCTCTCTCTTTCTAACACACACCCTCAAGTTGGAGCATACAACAACAACCAAGCCTTAGTCTCAAAATATTTGGGATCAACTATAGATTCTTAACAGGAACGTGTACCTTTTTTGAAGAGCAACGCGAAGTAAATTGGAGTTAGTAGATGATGGAGGATTAGCAGATTGTGAGGATGATGGAGGGGGGCAGGGGCACTAGAGTTGTTGGTTGTAGATATCTAGTGTATACTTGTTACGGGCCTGGGGCCTTTAGTGGCAACAACTTTGTGAAAGGTATAGGAAAGGTGAGGAAAATAAGGAACTCAGAATTGAAAAAGAGATAAAAGTTGTAGAAGACTCAAACTGATATTCCTCGAGAAACTATGTTTCAAACTATTCCCTAATAATTATAGATTAAATTTGCATCATTAATTCCAAATGACTGAAAGTTGCTTCATAAATACCATAAGATTTTGCAAGAAACAGGACACTAACGGAATATGAAGAAAGTAAGCATTATTAAAATTTTTCTTCATTGTCCGGTTGCAATGGATATGTGGGCTATGGTGTTCGGATTGTTTGGAGTGAGCTAGGTTATGCCGCAAGCTATAGTGGGGCTTTTAGCATGTTGGCAAGGCAGATTTGATTGTCATCGAAATGGGTATATATGGTTGATTGTTTCTCATTACTTACTGTAGTGTCTTTGGAGAGAGAGAAATAGTAGGTGCTTTGAAGATAAGGAGAGATCAATATCAGACTTGAAGCTATTTTTCTTTAGAACTTTAATGGATTGGTTGGCTGCATTGCGGAACCAATCATTCTTATCTTTTTTTGATTTCCTAAATTCTTGTAATTTTTGTTCTTGATTGTTTGACCCCTTGTACACTCCCTGTGTACTAGGGTGCTTCCCCTTTTTTGATATCAATAAATTTATTACTTATTAAAAAAAAAATTATTCTAAAACAAGTTATTTTTCAGAAAGATGGCAAATAGAAATCTTTTTTTTTTTTTGGTCTAAGTTTCACTAAGGGAAAGCAAAGCATGTTCGGTAACAACATCAAAGCAAATGGGATGAAAAAGACATCACTAAAGTCCCCAGTCTTCACCAGATATCTAGTAGTTCAATATAAAAGTACACAACTAAAAAACCAGCCAATCACTCGAAAAAGAATCAAGCATGCAAAACATAATAGATTAAAAATAATAATAAAAAAGCAGAACTGAGTGAGATTGCTAAAACAAATAGGTAACACACACACACACACACATATGTATAACAAATTTAAACTCAATGAATCTATAAGAGACTAGAGGTAGAACTATTTGTGGATGAAATATGCCAAATGAGCTCTTGCTCAAATGGCACTTCCTCCAATTGACAAAAGGGTGAGGTAGTTAGTTCAAAACCCACCAATGACACTTCCTCCAATCGACAAATGGGTGAGGTAGTTAGTTCAAAACCCACTGGGTGCAATTGTAAGTTTCCAATATACATATATAGTTGGGCACGTAAGATAATAAAGATGGTTTTCATTCACATGACTGTAGGACCAACAATCACAGTAAAGTAAAAGGTTGATGTAAATTATTTAATTAGGGCATGAACTAAGGGAGAAAAGAAAAACCATGAAATGATATACGTATTCAACATTGTTGTCTAGGCCAGATCATTGTACAGGGAAGAGAGTACAGAAGAGTATGTCAATTAAATGATTAAATGAGGTCAATATTCTTTAAAAATAATGAATTTTTTAAATAAACTAAATAAAAAAGGGAAATTACTGATATAGACAAATGAAACTTGTATAGGAAATTGTTTAAAAGCTGATGGTTCTAATCACTGCCACGTTAAAAATTAATACTATTTGGACATTACCATATTTTCTAATGGTCTTGAAGGTGAAGACTTAAGTTAAAAGACAACTTTGTATTATCTATACTCCTGATGCACCAGCTCATGCTGGAGTACCCCATAAGATACCAGAGAAAAGATAGAATATCAAGGCACCATAACACTTAGCATGAAAATGGTTATCAGTCATCATCTATGGAAATGTTAGACCTACACAGCCATGTTGCCAAGGCCGATGCTGCGCCATGCTTTTTTTTTTTATAAGTAATAAGATATATTGATACCAAAACGGAAGCACCCTAGTACACAGGGAGTGAACAAGGGGACAGCAAATCAAATACAAAAATTGCAAGAATCTAGGAAATCAATAAAAGAAGGAAATGATTGGTTTTGCAAAGCAAACAACCAATCCAATAAAGTTCTAAAAAAGAAAAACTTGTGGTCCGGAATAGATCTCTCAATATCTTCAAAACAACGACTATTTCTCTCCCTCCAAAGACACCACATTAAGCCATGAGGAACGATGGACCATATAAAACCATTTCGATGACGACCAAAGCTGCCTTGCCAACACCCTAACAACCCCAAAACAGTATGCGGCATAACCCAAGATACTCCAAATAAACTCAAAACCATAGACCATAGATCCATAGCAACGGGACAGTGAAGGAAGAGATGGTCAACCGATTCACCATTACTCTTGCACATGTAGCACCAATCCAAAATCCACACCTTCCTTTTTCGTAAGTTATCAATCGTCAAGCATTTCCCTGAGGCAGCAGTCCATACAAAGAAAGCTACTCTAGAGGGAATCTTCAGCTTCCAAATACTTCTCCAAGAAAAACCAAAGATAGTAGGACCAGCTAAAATTCTATAATAATCTTTCACCAAGAACCCCTTATCTTTGCTAGGAATCCAACACATCTTATCCTCACCAAACCCCCTTATTGAAGAACCATATATGGTTTCCATGAAGCTTGACAAAGCCTCTAATTCCCGAACATGCACACCCCTAAAGAAGCTCACATCCCAAAAAAGGACTCCATTGGGGGATTTCATAAGCTCAGCCACACTAGCCTCCTTATTGCTACAGAATCTAAATAGGTCAGGGTAGCTAACTGCAAGAGGTGCATCTCCACACCAACGGTCTTGCCAAAACTTCACCCTAGACCCATCACCAATATCATACCGAATATGGCGTGAGAAAGAAGGCCAACCCTTACTAATATTCTTTCATAAACCAACACCGTAAGGACCATTAACAGATCTGGTACACCAGCCCCCCCCCCCCCCATGCTCATAGCATCAAGTACAGTGTACATAATAACAAATTTAATAAATTACTCCAACCTTCTACTACAAGCCCATTTTTTTATCAATAACTTCCTAAAATTATCACAAGTAATTGCCTATAATAGAATACAATAGTATCAAATATTGTAGAAGAGTGAAGTTAGTGTGCTAAACAATCAAATTGAGAACAAACCGAAATCTTTGTGGTGCACAGGGTCATTCAACCCTTGTATGAATGGACCAAGGACAAAGGTTTCAGGCACTGATTTTGCATAGTTTCCATAACTTTTCCGCTCAATTCCCAAAAATGACTGCATAATCAAGCACCTCACTGCATTACATATAAAATAAAAGGGGGAAAATGCATTATGTCAGCAATATCCAGTGAAAAGCTATAATACAAGGTTACAGTAAACTAACTACAGCAATGTAAACTAATTAATAAATAATTATAATAAGAAGTCACAGGTACCTTGAGGATTATCATGACAAAATCCCCGTTCCCAAAGAATTGACAGCCAATTAAAGATTTCACTCAAAGTTTGAATCTGGTTTTGATGAACTCCTCCATTGACAAGGCTAGCAAAATTAACATGTGATACAGAGAATTGTAGCAACAATGATACCTGCAAGGAACCAATAGTTTCAAGCAAAATAGGCAGAATAAAATTGAGGACATATCAAAATTTGTATGCCGCAATAATAACCATCCAAGGAGATCCTTACATGATGGAGAAAATTGGTGGAAAGGAGGGCTGTTTTAGAAAGCTAAGCTGCTTAGAGAAAATATAGAACAAACTAGCCCTTCAAGAGACACTTTTTTTTTTTTTGATAGGTAATCAGGAAAATATTATTAAAGAAAATGGTAAGGAAAAATACAAGTCGTTCATGATGATGAACAACAAGAAAAGGATAAGACAAATAACAAAAAAAGAGGGAATTTAGGAAACTAATCTAAGGGAAAACATAAACTCAGAGAGAGAGGAACAATCAATAAAACCCCAACAGCGAGACCACTCAAAAAGACTACACTAGCATAAAACCTTTAACTCTTCCAACGTCTTCTCAGTGTCCTTAAAGGAACGACGATTTCATTCCAACCAAGTAATCCACATCAAGCAACCTGGAATCAAATTCCAAATATTTGAAGTATGATTTCCAAGCCATTGATGCCAAGAAAATAATAATCCCACCACCGATCCTAGCATAACCCAATGAAGTTTGAGGACACTTCTTTTATGGTGAGGGTCAGGGGGGGTGGAGTACAATGCATGATTACATTAAGGGTGGCCCATCTCTGGTGGCTTGAGGGCCACCCTTGATTAAAAGACACCACACTTCTTTTATCTTCCACAATGCATGATTACATCAAGGGTGGCCCTCAAGCCACCAATTGATGGCTTTGTGCTTTGTAGTTGATTGGGTGTGTAGGTTTCACATAATGTAGTTATTAGGGTTTGATCAGCATTTTGGTTAAAGGGTAGTTGCCAGCATGTGGGGATTTTATTTGGGCATTTTGACTTGTGGTGGGGCCAATGCAAGATTGCCAAATGGGTCGAGTTCTATAGCGACACTCTTGGCAGCCAACACCAATGGAAGTCTTCATTATTGTCATTCCCATAGCCAAGGCAAGCTTCGCAGTGACCAACTTTAAACTAAATTCCAAATATGAGGGGGGAGAGAAAAAAAGAAAGGAAATATAAAAAAGAAGAAAAGGGAGAGACAATAGAAAAGTCAATTTTTATTTAAAAATAATTAATTTGTTAAAATGCCATCACATGATAGCATTTTTCATCGCTTAACCAATAGAAGTGCGACAAGACCAATTTGATCATTACCATGACATTAGGGGCTTCAAATTTCAAATTTCAAATTTAAGGAATAGGGGGGTCAATTTGATTTTGATCCAAAGTACAAGGATTTTTTTGCATATTTCATTTTTTTTATAACTAGGAACAACTGTATTAATCAAAAATAATTGTACAATGATTCAGGACAGTAGTTTAAATGTACAGTCTATATATTAACTACCCTTTATGGAAAAAAATCCAGCAATATAATGAATCCACAAAATCACAAACCTTAGAGAATCTATAGTCATCTAAGGATATCCAAGATAAAGAACTAGCAAACCCAGACTCTATTCTCTCCACAGAGAATTCATGCCCCTTAAACATTCTTCTATTTCTTTCCCTCCAAATGTTCCACATGATGCATGAAGGAACTACATTTGACACCCTGTTATTAAATGAGATTGGTTTCTCCTCCAACATCGAAGTATATCATACACCATTTTTGGCATCACCATCTACTCCAAAAACCATAAAAACATAAGTCCACCACTCCATAGCTATGAATAGTAAGTGATCCACATTTCTCCCTATTATTTTTGCACATGCAACACTAGTCTATAATCACCATCTTCATTTTTAGAAGATTATCTTACCATTAGTTTTCTCCCAAACATTGCAATTGAAACAAAAGCAAAAGGACCTTAAGAGCTTTCACTATCCAAATGGGTTTCTAAATAAAATCCACTCTAATATTCCATCTAAAAGCCTTATTAGATGAAGTAATGAACGACCAGAGAAGAAAACAAATCTATCTATTGTACCATGTATCTTAGCTAATTACAACAGCTCAAAAAAGACATTAGAACCTATTTGGATCACCAAGAAATTGAGTGATATCACTCAGTTTTCATCACTGAGTTTCCAAAACGCGTGGGTCCCACAAATAAAAATGTGTTTGGCTTGGTTTTTAACATTTGTTTCCATCACTCAAAGCTCAAAAAATTGAGTTTGAGTGATAAAAACTGAAAACAGATTTTTTGTGTTTTCAGATTTAGGAATATGAGTTATGGTGGCAAAGTCGTAAAAAAACCAAACTTGTAGGACCCACTCTCCTCACTTGTCACTATCAAGTCAGACCCACTCATCAATCACCAACGGCATTTTCTTTTTTTCTTCTTTCTTTCTTCTTCTTCTTTCCTTTTCTTTCTTTCTTTCTTTCTTCTTCAGACCCACTCCAAGGCTTTTTTTTTTCCTCATCTTCTTCTTTATTTTTCTTTCTTCTTTAGACCCACTCCAACATTTTTTTTTTTGCTCTTCTTCTTTTCTTCTTTTTCTTTCTTTCTTTCTTCTTCAGACCCACTCACCATGTTCATCCACGCATAAATATAAACCTAGCAATAGAAACCCACTCCTCATTTTCGTGATTTTGGTCTTCAATCTAAGGATTCCTAGGTTTGGGTTTGGGTTTTCTGTGTTTGTGGGTTTGGGTTGGCAATTTTGGGTCACCAATCTGAAGATTTTGTGTTGGTGTGTTTGGGTTTTCTATGTTTGTAATTGTGGTTTGAAGCTTGGGCTGTGATGGAGGTGGGTTTGTGTGGTTGGTAGTGGTTTTTGTGGGTGTAGCTAATGGTTGGATTTTCTTTTGGTTGAGATTTTTTAATCGTTGTGTGGCCGTTGGTGGTGTTGACAATGGTGGGTTCTAAGTTTGCCATTGATGGTGGTGATGGACTTGGGAGAATATGAAAGAAGGGAAGAGAAAATGGACGCAGGTAGCAACCATAATCCATGTGTAGTGTCAGTGGGGTGGGTTCCACCATTTTGGCAAAAAGTGGACTTAAAAGTTGAGATATGTGACTGAATTTTGTAACCAAACAACAATTTTGGAGTTTTTGAGTGATAGTGGGGTTTGGGTTATGAGTTATGAGATTTGAGTTAGAGTTATGAGTTATGAAAACTGAGTCATGTCTAAACCAAACGAGCCCTAATTGACTCCAACTCCAAGCATTGGGCAAGTCTTGAAAAAAATTAAATTTCAATACACCGCTCCATCTCTAATCTTGATGTAACCATGAACTTTAACATGTTTATCCACCTCTAACCAGAATATTACAAGTTATAAAGACACCAATGCTTCATTAGCACCTAAGAAGCACAGCATGAACATGACATGATACATGATACGACGACATAGCTAATCTAGAAAAACTAGGACACAATAGTTAGTTAATTAATTAATATATATTTTGGACAAAGTTTTCCTCCAAACTAATTTGGAATAATCTCTTTCAACTCATTTTGTGGCTATTCATAAGACCATCCACATGTATTAACAAGTCACATGACTCATTATAAAAATCATGTGACTAAAAGTTCTAGTGGATGATCCTCTTAACCGCTACATAGTGGGATGAAGGAAATTTCCTCCAAAGGTAAACATTTTCTATATATTTTTTAGGCATAATTTATATTTATTTTAGGTTTTATAAATAACTAACAATCCATCAAAAAGTTTGAAAAAATATCTAAAATTAATGTAAATGCAATAATAAATGTTTAAAAGCAATGATATACTAAAAAAACCAAGAAAATAAATTAAAAAAAGCTAATGTCTGCTTCGTTTTAACCCACTAACCCACTGTAAAGAGAACCCACGCCACTGGCCATTAACCAAATATTAATATACAAAACCCATCCCACCCTGCCAGCATGTGGGTTAGATTGAGAACAACAAGAAGCATCAGGGAAGATCAACGAGAGTGAAAAGCGAAGGCAAAAAAGCAAAATAAACAAGAAGAGAGCAAGCAATAAATGAGAGATGGAGAGAGGGAGATCTAAGATCCAGAGGTACAATCAAGGCAGAAACAGCACTATTCCCTTTATTTTTATTTTTCAACTTTGATGTTGCTGTGTTGCGACCATGTTGCAACCATGCCAGAAAAAATAAATAAATAAATAAATAAAAATTCTCCCAACACCCTGCAAACACACAAGCAGCCATGTCCCAGCTGTGTCAGTGTCTAACGCATGCCTGCCACTAACACACTGGGCTTTTAGGCATGTCCATGCTTCCTGGTTAAACACATCATACAAAAGCTCACTATTCTCCAATCATCAACTTATAATTTGATTTAACTTAAGAATGAATCCCATCCTATTCTGATCGCCTTCCAAACTCCCATCCCATTTGTTGATCTCACTAAATTCGAAGTCCAACCCCCCTCATACTCCCCATATTTAACTACCACCAACCTCCCATATTTCAATTATAATGCTTAATTAAAAGTGCTCACTTTTCTAATACCCAATCCTCCTATGCTCATAGGTAAATATATTATCCTCCAATCTACCATGTCAATCCTTTTATCCTCCCCCACTCCCCCTATAATTATGCACATTGTAGTTTCTCCAATCTATTAGCACACTTACCAGCATGGTGAAAAGGGATGAGTGGTAGATAGCTATTCCTTTAGATGCATGGGTCCTATGATGTGTATAATTGGATCTCAGGCTCTCTACCCCGTTTTTGTCCCTTGGAGATCTCCTTTTGTTATCTGCTTCTTTCTTTAAATATATTCTTCATATTGTACTCAAAAAGAAATATAAAGTGATTTCAAAAAAGAATTCAGAATTCCTATAACAAGATTGTAAATATAATTTTTTTGTTAAAAATTATTATAAATTTAAAAATAAAAATAAAAACCTACATGGCTTCAGAAGCAAATGAATCCTCATATAGTCACTTCGCACAGCCATTAAGAAATAATGGCTCATTCCAACACCAAATTTAGGATTCAGTACTGAAATCAAGAATAAAATAAACACGATGCCACACCTGATGATTCCAAGCTGCTTCAACTAAGTGAGTACCATACTCTTCAAGCATCTCATATAGAAGTATGAATGCCTCCCATTGCTGGTGGCTGTTCAAATAGAGATCATCTGAGCTGCAGATTTTCCCTACACCCATTGACTTCGCTTCCTTGTCAGCCCAATGTTCCCTCTTTGACATACCTCGAGGTATTGACTCTCTCTCACACAATTTTATCTCTGAAACACCAGAAGAGGATGGGCTTCCACCATTTATGTGTAGTGCATTTTTCAATATTTGTAAAGATTGCTTCCTCACTAAGCCCTCCTTATCAACCTGACAAGCCCCACCAAAAAAAAGGTACCAAATGTGGAAAATAAGAATTAGAATGATTTAGAAGTTTGATGTTCAGTTGAAAATCAGTGTGGTCTAACAAACATAGAAAATAAAGCTCAAGTACCAATCCTCTTTTAATTTCATCCCAAAATTCCTTTTCAGCTCTTATGTCAAATTCTTCAGCATCTTCACATTCTTCTGTACAAGGGAAAAAAGACAAATACAGAGAGAGTACATTATATGCATCTCTTCTCTCTAGAGGTCCAAGAGAAAACAGTGCTCTGCAGCAATTCCAAATTTTCATAAGGAAAGACTTCCTGTAAGAAAATCAAATACATCCATTATAGAAAGCTAAATCAATAAGATAGAATGCATATGAAATCAGGACACAAAGATGTAAGACACATAGTTAGAAAAAGTTTTAGGTTTTCACCTGGAAAGTGTACATGTTTGCCCGTGAATTGAGATGTCAAAAGAGCGATGGAAAACTAATGCTTTGAAAATAACAGGGAGAAAAAATCCAATCATGCAGGAACGATGTTCCAAACTTTGTAGAAGCAGTTTTTCAGTCACATTACAAAGATCCCATATCAAATTACCCACAAACTTTTCAGCATAACGCCCATTTGCCACCATCAATTCTGAGGTTGGAGTTGCTTGCAGGCTTTGAAGGGCCACATCCAGCATAAAGTTTAGTATATGACATGATATTGATAATGGAAAGGATCCGCCTGATGATAGCATTTGTTCTTTTACCATTCCCAAATCATTTACCCGGTCAGTTAAACCCCGGAAAACTGAGCATTCCAAGACATCTGACTCTTTTCTTTGAAGCACACCCACAGAAAGACCAACAGATCTTAAAGAAAACGGCACCAAGGTAACTTCCACAACAGCCCAGGAATTAGTCTCAACCACAACATCAACGAACAATTCAGCAATCTGAATATAAAATCACATGAAGCCAAGAATGATCACATCAAAGAAAAGTTAGGGGCAGGTAAAACATCTAAGAGCCCAGTAAACATGAGAGCACCCTGCATAGACATTCTACCTGGTTTCGCATTTCACGATCAGATGCATGTACCATCCTCAACAAAGGAATAAAACTTCTCCATATAAATGATTGCAAAGCATTATTATTATTGGCCCCTGCAATAGAAATTTACTCAACTTTTAAATGTTAATTTTATTTACATAGGTAAATATAACTCATCCACCCATACAAGTTTAAGCCCTCCACCTCCTAGGCTCCTACATATTGGGGAAAGAGATGTCACTTGGTTCAAAGACCACTGGCTTAAATGCATAGTATGTATAACCCCACAAATTACTAAGACAGTTGAAAACCAAAATTGTAAGAGCACATACAGCTCAAAAATCAAAAGTGCCAATGAGGTTTAGCTCAAATGGGAAGATGAGGTCATGGGTTAAATCCAATGGTGAGTATGTAACTTACCAATTATGTGTGTGTGTGTGTGTGTGTGTGTGTTATAAGAAATGCTTCAATTGAAGTTCATTTTACTTAGATCTCTTTTTGATTAGTCAAAGAACATTGAGAAGGTTAATTATTCTTCCTTTATGGAGTTCCTTGATTTCCATAACTTAAGGCTTTATATTGTGTAGCTCTTTTATACTCCCCACCTATTTGGGATTCATCCTTTTTAATTTCAAGAAAATTTTAAAATTTACTAAGAAATTAAGTAATGAGATTTTATTAGAATGGAGACACCTCATGTACACCGGATGTACCTGAGATTCACCTACAGAATTACATATAATAGGCTCAAAAGAAGATAAATTAGTACAGAACAAGATTACATGACAAGACATGCTAACCTGATCAAAGAAAAGACACAGGAAGAAAGTAGATTTATGGAAGTTATAAGTGAAAATTTAATAATTTTTTCCCTGTAATGTCTTGCCGACCAAACAGAACATAAACAACTCCATGTGAAAGGTAGTAACTGCAACCTAACAGAGTATGAAAGTACGAGGAAATGCGCTAACGTTTTCAAATAAAAGATTTCCAAGCTTGTACTTCACATGATAACTCACCAAATTTCTTTAGAAGGTGACAAAGTGCTCCCACCAATGATGTAAGATAGTTACACCGATCAGAACCCAACTTCTGATCCTCCTTTATTACGTCCTATCCACAACAGTCAAACCCAACCAAACATCAACTGAAATTCAATCGCCCTGTTTTTAATTCCTTAGAAGAAAAAAAAAGTGCAGAAAATAAAAGAAATTTCCACTTTTGCTTCTCACACTTGAATGTCATTTCCACATTTTCTAATAACAAAAAGATTCAAATATACAATTATACCAAACACCAGTAGAAAAAGAACATATAAACAACTCAAAATGCCTACATAAAACCCAGGTGACAAACACGTTTACTTAGTGATTCAAAGAAAACCCATCACCCCCGTTAAGCTTTGAACCCTTTTCTTTCATTTACTTTGCACAATATATCATTATTACTCTATTCTTAACCCAGTACCCTTCGAAATGCAAATACTTATCTTACTGTGATTTCAGCAACCAAACACAGACCTGGAAAGTTTTACGAACTGGGTGTTTGATGAAATTGGTGATACCTTAATGAGATTAGGGAAAGCGTCGAGAAGCGACGCATAGAGAGACGGCGGAGATAAGCCCGTGGAAGACAATATGCAATCCAACATCGCCGGAATAGCCGCCGGAGGCACTTGGCCGAAGCTCGTGGACAGTGAAGCGATTACAGGGTCCATGGAGTCGCTCTTTGTTGTAGACATATCCCTGTACAGAGTCTCTGAGAAGAAACGGTGTAATTCAATTCAAACGGTGCTGAAAGAGAAAAACCCTAAAACCCTAGTGTAGGGTTTTTCTTTTCTTTTCTTTTGGTTCCCTACAGTGGGTTTTGCATTTGCACTGGCTAAGAGCATTCTCATCAGTTCTCTCATAAAAAAATGTCATTTTAACTCATTAAAAATCTACTTTATCATTTTACTATATCATTTTACAATTTCTCATTTATCAGATGTTCTATTCTTCAATTCTATACATTAAAATAATATTTACAACACAATAAAATAATATATTAATTCCTCCCATCATCAACAGCAACAACACCAGCAACAACGGCACAACCACCACCACCATTTCCGCAACAACGGCCACCAACAACCACTGTAGCAACATCACCGACAACTACCACCGGCACAAATCCATATCCACCCATGCCACCTTAAAAAAAAAAAAAAAACCATAACAACCCACCAGATTCATAAACCTCAAGACCCATCCCAAATCAAACAATCTAATCCCAAATCATTGTTATCCTCCAATCCAATTTCTCAAACCAGATCCAACCCCCAAAATCAACCATAAACAATCCAAACAAATAAGGGGAATCAGATCTTAGTGAGATCGAGCAGATTTCAGCGGAGGCAGGTTGCTTGGAGCGGCATCGGCGGAGGCGAAGTAAGTTGCTTGGCGAGCGGCATCGGCGGAGGCAAGCAACGTCGGTGGAGGCAGGCGGCGTTGGTTCCAGAGGAGAGGCGAGCTACTTAGTGAGTGGAGGAGGTGAGCTGCTAGCAAGTGGAGGAGGTGAGCTGCGGCGGATTGTGAGAAAGGCTGAGATAGAGAGAGAGAGGAGAGAGAAGGGCTGAGAGAAAAGTGAGGGAGGCGGACGAGAGAGAGAGAGAAAGAAGGAGATAAAATGCCAGAGAGGAGAGAGAAAATCATTAAAAAATTAATTTTTGCATATAGCATTTCTGCCGTACCGTTGCATTTTTAGAATGGAACTGTTCATATGTGCCAAATGTTTTGGCATTTGGCACACCTCATGAGAGAGGATTTTTGGTGTTTGGTATGCCAAATGCCAAATATTTGGCATTTGGCACACCTGATGAGAATGCTCTAAGCTTATGACATATTTTTGGGCGGTCAAATACCAATTAGGGACGTTTGATACATTGAATGAGGATTACGACAGAAATTGTAATTTTTATTACTAAGAATAAAATGTGTTGAATGTAATAACTAAACATATTCATTAGTTTGGTTGTGAATTATAACATTACAATGAAACTTAACATTTATTTTAGAAAATTTTTTAATCATACAATTATATCTCTTTAAAAATTGTTATTTTTAAATTTAAGAGAGATGTGTGTTATTTTTTATGATTGTTTATTTTTATAATTGTTAGATGTATATGGAAAGTTTGTTTATTTGGGAATATATTAAGTTTTGAAATTATTGCATTTACTAAGGAATAACTAATACAACCTTTTAAAGATGAATAGTTATTCCTCATTTTGAAGAATAGCTATTCATAAGGAATAATTATTTCTTGTAATAAAAATATAATCAAACTAAAGAATAACTATTACATTACAATGTCTATTACAGTCTACCAAATATGCCCTTATTTTCGAATTTCGAAATTTTCAGTAAAATATATATATATAAACAGTAGAAGTAAAATATTATTATTTTGTGCTAAGTTTGTGACATTTTTTTGGGCCACCAAATACCACATTTTGGAATTTCAAATTTTTTAGCAAAATATCATTATTTGCAAACTATATAGTAGAATACCACCATTTTAGAACTCAATTTTGCCACATTTTCATTGATATCGAGTTTCATGTGAAAAAAATGCTACCTGATGTGCCTTTTTTTAATAAAAAATGTCATGGGGAACTTGATATTTATAAAATCAAGTTCTGCGTAATTTCCTTTTGGAATTCAAAATATATTTGAAACCAGGTTCTACATAGAAAATCGAATTCCAAAAGTGTGGTATTTTGCTGAAAATTTTTGGACCATTTTAACCCATATTTTTGTTGTAAAAACAAAACGGTTTGGAGCTTCTTACATGATTAACAGTGTCTTGGAAATCACCAAGTACAATTTTTAGTTCAAAACATTGAGTGTGTGTGAGTTTTATTTTTATTTTTCTTTTTTATATATAGTTAAGTGTGTGTGATTATGTGCACAATGGAAATTTTCCTTTTTTTTTTTTCTTTTCTTTTAATCTTATGACTTAATGTATAATAGACGTGTGTTCTAGTTAGCTCAACTGGTAAAGTCTTTGATAGTTGAATAAGAGATCTGGGGTTCAATCCTCTCTACACCAAAAACCAATTGGTATTTTGGTCTGATGATAAAGAGTATCATCAAGAGCGAACGCCATAAGTTAAAACTCTCTCAAAGAAAATGTATAATAGACATTTCCCCTTACATGAATAGAACTATTTTATTTGTATTTTTTAGCATTTAACTTAGTAGTAAGTATCTGTACTATGCACAAAAACATAATATAATATATATATATATATATATATATACATATAAAACCGAAATTTTTGAAGCTCCCACAATTTTTCACGCAAGCACAGTATTAAAAAAAAAAAAAAACGTAATAAATTCTTTTTTAAACCCGACTCTGTCTTTCCCTTTCACGAAGATTCTGCCTTTCCCTTTCACGATGTTATGCCTTCTCTTCCTTGCCTTCCTCTACCAGCTCCTCCTCCATCAGACCCACGGCAAACCAACAGCAAAGCATCTAAAGACACCTACCCACCATACCCACAGATTCCTTAATCAAAACCCACCTACCCACAAACCAACAGTCCAACTCCACCAAACCCGTTTCCCATTTTTCAACTTTCAAAGCATTTGATAGTAGAAGAAGAAGAGAAGAAAGGCAGTTGATCTTATTGTGGGCAAAAGAAAATAAAAATAAAGAGAAGATGAAAGAGATGACAGAGAGATACGGAGGGCACTGTGAGAGAATATAAGAGACTTACGGTAAAGATTTGGGGCATTCAAACGAAGAAGACGAAGACTATAAGAAGAGAAGAGTCAGAAGACAAACCAACAGTCTAGACTTTAGACTCCTTCTTAGAAGAGATGAATCTTAAAAAAATAAAATAAAAAATCACAAGATCCGCAAACGTGTTACTAAGAGGCTGTTTGGATGGCCAATTCTCATGACTCAATTCTCAAAAATGGTGGGACCCATAGCAAAATACTCGTTTGCCTGCACCAATACTCTATTTTCATAACTCTGTTTCCAATACTCAATTCTCTACTTTTTGAGTTATGAGTTATGGAAACTGAAAACAACTTTTGGCTGTTTTCAGTTTCCATAACTCATAACTCAATGGCATTTTTGTAATTAAACACACATAATGGGACCCACTGCCAAATCAATAGTAACTTTTGACCATTTTTTTTCTTTCTTCTCCACTTTTCTTTCTTCTTTCACTGGACTCCGCTGGGTTCTTTCTTTCTTTTTCTTTTTTTTTTCTTCTTCTTCTTCACAGGTTTAGTGTTCTGGGTTTCTTCTTCTTCTTTTTTTCTTTCTTTCACTGGTTCGGTCGGTCTTCATGTTCTGGTTTTTTTTTTTTTTTTTTTTTTTTTCAATAACCAAACTCATCGAACCCATGAAAAAAAAAAAAAAAAAAAAACCGCAGCGGTGACAGGTATGGGGCCCACAAATAGTGTGAAAAATATTGAGTGATGAGAAGTGAATGATGGTGCCAAACAAACATGGTATTTTAGAGTGATGAGTGGTGAGTGATGAGTGACGAGTGACGAGTGACGGAAATTGAGTGATGGAAATTGAGTGATGAAAAATTGTGAGCCAAACAGCCTCTAAGCCTAAATAGTTTCAAGTTTCAATGTATTGGTTTCTAGCTTTTTCTAGAGTAGAAAGCTAAAGGCTATTTTTTTATTATTTAAAAAAAATAAAAGTAGTGGGTGGTTGAAAAGGTACGGGTAACTTAACAATACTTATCCAAGAGTAAGAGTTCTACTGTTTCTAGAATTTATATATATATATATATATATATATATGAAGTAAAGGATTCTTTTTGTACATACAAGAGCTGCTTTGACTTTCATATTTATTGTACATTTGTACTGATTACAACTATCCAAAATGTGAATTTTTTTTATAGAAAAATTATAAATAAATATTTTAATAACATTGCTATAACTATAAGAGAAGTTACAGTGAAGAAAAGAAAGAGGAGAAAAAAGAAGAAGAAAGAGATGAATAAGAGTTACAGTGAAAGGAGATAATCACGTAGGGAGGGGTAGATTTTAACAAAAGTGAAAAAGGAAGCTTCATAGAAGGTGCGTCTATATTTTCTAAATTACAAAAATACTAATTTGGTTTTTTTTTTCTTTAAAACTTCCAATTTACATCACTTTTAAGATTTCCTTTTATTGTGCATTAGAATAAATAATAATAATAATATTATTATTATTATTATCATAATAGAATTAATTTATATATATTAGCAATAATCCAAAATAAGTCAGCGCTGAAATATTCTATTATTCTTATCATTCTTATTATTATTATTATTATTGTAGGGTCAGTTTTTGTAGCTCAAGCCTAAAATGTTTTGATTATGAGCCCAATTAATCAAAAACAATGAATTTGTAGAGAGTGGATGAAAGAGCTCGGCTAGTTGTGAATTAAGCAATAGTTAACTATAGTATTAGGGGATGTATTAACGTAGAAACACACTTGAAAACTCAACAAATGGATGTCCGAAGAGGAATATTATTGAATGAAAGATGATTACGACACTTAAAGCTACAGTAAAGTTATTATTTTCTACTTTTTCCTTTTCTTTCGATCCCCTTTTATCAGAGACTTCTCCACTTTATATAGCATCATTTCTCCTCATTTTCATCGTCCACTTGTTCTTCATCTAAGCATCCACTTGAGTACATGTTCCGTCAGGTATATTCTTTAGCTCTCTGTGAGTGGTGGTAGCTGAGATTATACTGTTCAGGGGTCTTCTCCATATTAATGCGGCCAGAAAAGCAGCTGCAGTGCATTTAATGTGGTGGTTGCAGCTTGTCTTCTAGATATTTTTTCGTTCCTATTATCTCCATACGTGCTTGAAGTTTATCCCTATCATTGAAGCTGTTAGGAAGATCATTCGGATCCTCCAGACATTTGATTGATCAAGACTATTTGTATCCAAGGAGTATGACCCCTTCGGACCACTGGTGACCTCTTCGGATTGCACTCCTACTTCATTTCCAGGTATCTCTCTTCCACATGGACTCCTTCTCAACTGATTTTTTTTCTTCGGACACACAGTAATCTTCAAATAGGGCCCTAGGCCCAATAAGTAAGGTTGGACTTTTACCCCCCACAATTATTATTCTAAAGTTTTAGAATTTTGCAAAAATAAATAAATTTTTGCAAAATTCTAAATTAAATTATATCTTGTAGTTCAATTTTAGAATTTTGCATGTGTTGCAAATCTATATTTAAAGTGAGAAAATTTTACATAGAAAGATTTTTAGAATGATGATTAATTTTCTATGGTTAAAATGAATCTTTGTAATAGAAGTTTGATAAATTCTTTTGTTTTAATGGCTGCTTAAAATGGTTTAATTGATATATTACATCGTTGACCATTACTACAAAGTACAAACATATACAAAATAAACAGTTTTAGATCTAAAATTATTTGCTAACCAATAATTTTGGCCTGTTATAGTTTATTATTTGCATATGTGTAGAGTTTAAATATAGTAATTGCCATTGTATATTTAAAACTTTTATGATTGACCTCTTATAGTATGATTTTCATGTTAAATTAGGTATGATCTTGGTACAAACAATCATAATGTTCATCCACATGTCTCTTATATTTTAACTTCTTTGTGCTCATGTAGAATATGAGTATCATCTAATATTCTAGATTACAGAGTATAAGAAATATATTTATTAAATATAAAATGATATATTTGCCTATCATGATTTGTATAGAGGAAGCATTCATTTATTACATCTTTTTGTTCATCTACATATTTTGTAGTAATTGTATACAATTGTTTAATTTTCCTTTGATGTTTGATTATATTTCAAATATAATTATACTTTTGTAGCATGCTTAAAGTAAATATATATAGTTTTTGAAAAACTATCACGTGCATCGCACGGGTTAGTGATTAGTATATATATATATACTAGTTAAAGGTCTATGTATTGCACGGTTTTATTATAAACTTATATAATATTTTATTTGATAAACAATAACCAAATAAATAATTATTATAATAACAAAATGAATAAATTTTATTAGTATAACAACTTTCAAATATGGAATGATAACACCTCAATAGAAAATTATTAGCTTATAACTTACTGTAGGGTCAATTTTTGTGGCCCAAGCCCAAAATGTATGGATTGTGAGTCTAATGAACCCAAGACAATGAATTTGTAGAGCGTGGGTGAAAGAACTAGGCTGGATGTAAATTAAACAAGAGCTGATTATGGTATTTACGAACGGTCTAACATGCAATCATACTCGGACAAGGGCAAATGTGAAAGTCCGAAGAGACATTTTATTGAATGAACGTTTGTTACAGTTCTTAGAGCTACATTAAATGTGTTTTCTTCTTCTCTCTTTCTTTGTTCCGATCCACTTTTATCAGAGGCCTCTCCCCCTTATATAGAACCTTCTCCCTTCATCTTCATTGTCCACTTGTTCATCATCTAAACACCCACTTGAGTGCATGTCCCATCATGTATCTTCTTCAGCCTTGTGTGAGTGGTGGTAGCTGAGATTGTACTGTTCAGGGGTCTTCTCCACATTAATGCGGCCAGAAAAGTAGGTGCAGTGCATTTAATGTGGTGGTTGAAGTTTGTCTTCTAGATATTTCTCCGTTCCTATCATTCCCAGGCGTGCCTGAGGTTCATCTCTATCATTAAACTTGTTAGGAGGATCACTTGAACTTCCCAGACGTCTGTTTGACCAAGCTTCTTTGGATCCGAGGATAATGGCCTCTTCGGACAATTAAATATCTCCTCGGACTATGCCCCCCGTTCATCTCCAGGTATGTTTCTTTCACGTGGGCTTTTTCTCAAGTACCTTCATCTCTTCGGACAAACAGTAGCCCTCAAATAGGGCCTGGCCCAATATATTAGGTTGGACTTTTCACCCCCCACACTTACAAATTGTGCTCTAATGAGACTTGTAGTTACATGTATCAAATTGTTTTTAACTAAATTGTGTATACGGTGAATCTGTAATATTATTAGCTACAATAACATTAATGAGAAAAAAAAATGTTAGAAGTTGTTTTACATTTGGGAGATTGTTAAATATCTCTTTGTACGTTATATTTTCAGTGTCAAAACTTTTATAAGATCTTTGTACCTCTTTTTGTTTTATCATAAATTTTCAGTCCTTTTAGGACACTTCAATCGATGCAGTAATGTTAAAGGTTTTTGGTCCGAGGCCTTGGGTTCGAACTGCTGCAATGGCGCCTGTGAGAACCACAGGCGCTATTGTTGCTGCTGCTCCTATATCCATGGCGGTGCTTTCCTACTTGTTCAGCTCCAAAAAACCCAACTTGGGCCTCTTAAAGAAGAAAAAGAAGAATCCTAGAAATGGGCTTATTGATGCCATTGGAAACACTCCCTTGATTCGCTTCAACAGCCTCTCTGATGCCACTGGTTGCGAGGTTAACAAAAAGCAATCCACTTTTTCAATTTTCCTTTAATTTTATCATCTGGGTTTTCTTTAGTTTTCGTTTTTAATAAGTTTTTTTTTTTGGTGTTCAGTTCATTTAATTTTCATTTTGAGAGAGGTTTCAACTTTCATGCCAAAGATCAGTTTTTTCTTATTTCCATGGATGATGTTGCTGTTTTGTTCTGTTTGTGGGGTAGTTCAGATTCTTAGGAAGTGTGAGTTTTTGAAGAGCTAAAATAATTTTATTATTTTATTTCAAAACTTACCTTCTCATTGGGCAGCAACAAATCAACACTCATAAGTTCATTATTTGTTTTAATATTAAGAACTTCCCACGTTCTTGCACTCTAACTCTAATATGCCAATTATCATTGCTGATGGGGCCTTAGCCTTACTGACAGAATATCAGAGACTAATGGAAGCATAGGCCAGCTCTTGAGTTTCATTCTTCAGTTTTGTATTGTTGTTATTTTCTTTTCCTTTTATAATCCCTGCTAAGCCCCACGGGCGACTTTGTTGTCTGGGTATGCATATCACACTGGAAATATGCCTCCAGTATTCCTAATTTTCTTTATGTACTCTCAGTTTCAAGCAATAAAGCTCTATCGTTTCTTTCAAAAAAAAAACAAAAAAAAACAAAAAACAAAAAAAAAAACTCTAATATGCCAATTGTCTTTTTCAGAGTTGATTTCATCCAAGAGATTATAGCCCGGTTTGGATACAATGTTTGCACATCTGCGTTTTCAGTTTGCGCATTTTGCCTCTTCTTCTTTTTTTTCTTGGTTAGCCGTGTTTTTTGACTTTCAGTCAGTGTACAGTGCACACCAATGTACTATTCATCAACTTTTTATTAAAAATGAGTCCACAATACTATTTACACATTTAAAAATTATTTTGCTACAGTGTTTTTAGTTTCAGTTTTCAGCAAAATAAGTTGTATCCAAACAGACCCTATATCTTTGATTTTGTCTATCTATTCTGATAAAATAATATAAAACAAATAATTAGCATTTTCCTAAAAACAAAAGAAATTTTGATAGAGAAAAATGATAAGTAAAATTTTTGAAAAATTAAAAAATTTTACACCCTTCAACAATCGCATACATAATAACATATTAATAAGATGCACAACAATTACAAAGAGTATAATATATTTAAAAAATAATATTTACAGTATTTATTAAGCCTCAGAAATACATAATAAACCGAGTAAGTCTCAGAAATAATAACATAGTTAACCGAGTATTTAGTTATTTACCCAAAAAAAAAAAAAAATAGTTAACTGCGTAAGCCTCGAAAACACATAATTAACCGACCTACATATGTAGTTGGTAAATTATTAATCTTTCCAAACATCAATCACAGATTCACAAACTAAGAGTTACCGCAAAACTAAAAAATTAATTTATTAGTTAATTAGACATGAAAGCTCAATTTCTTATATAATTTCTAAACAATCAAACTAACATTATAAAAATAAATAAAAAATAAAAAAATTCAATTGACAATCCATAAGAATTCTCTAAATTGGATTAAACTTAAGGAAATCAACTTAAACAAATACACAAAATATATTCAATTTGATGGGAAAAAAAAGTAGAGTAAACAAATACGTACTTGTAAGGTTGTAGGTAGAAAAAGAGAATAATAGAGATTGTAGGTAGAAGAAGAGAATAATAGCGCAAAGGAACCGAATGATGGGTATTAATTATAAATTATTTGATATATATATATATATACACACACAATCCACATTGAAGAATTTTATATGAACAAAAATTCTAAAGCTAATTAAACCACCATGTGATATGTCAATTACTGGGTCTTTTAATATTTAGCAAATATTTAATTTTGTTTTGATTTGGTTTAATATTTAGCACCACATGACCTAACTATTGCCGGGTCATTTTTTTTTTTATAATCATAAACTTTTATTAAGAAAGAAACAAATTACAACAAGCAACTGGACTCTCTCAAAACAATAGAAGAGAAACAGTCCGGGCTAAAGCTAACATCAAAAGAGCCATAAAAATTGCAAAATAAAGACCACTTGGCTAAAATGTGGGCAGCCTCATTACAGATCCTAGGCACTCATCTAACAACTACATTACTATAATTAGCCAAAAAGGATCTCAAATCTGAGCATAAAAACTTGATTCTCCAAGGGGGAGGTGCAGTTGAGTTCGAGAGGAGTTTGGCCACAACTTGAGAGTCTGTTTCCACTGAGACAAAACACACCTCAAATCCGGAACTAAAGCGAGCGCCCATCTCACTACTGCTGATCAGCTTGAAGAGGGATGGTGGTGTTCACTTTCCTTGAACCAGCAAATACCACTTTCCCTCTCCAATCTCTTGTGATCGCAGCAATGACAGAGAATCTTGGTCCTACCACGGCATCTACATTTATTTTTAAGCCATGCCTCGGTGGAGAACTCCAACCCAAGGCTGATGTAGAAACATGAGGTCTAACAAGGGGGTCTAGCACTTTTATGCTCAACAAAAAGGTTAAGAATTCTGGCTGCAACACCTTCCAAATTTATGTCCATGTTCTCAAATATGGAACGGATTCTCAGCTTCCAAATAACATCACAGAGGATGGCACCAAATAACAAAAAGTCCTCTCTTTGGCTAGGCAACAAATTATTCGCCAAAATCGGAGATAAAAGGAAATTGACAAACTCCGAAGGGGATTCAAAATTCAAAACTTCCATTCTCAACCCCCACTGGCTTTGGAACCATAATGATTTAGAAAAGGGACATACCGTGAATAGATGCAACGTTGTCTCCACTGCTAAACTGCAGAGAGGGCAACATAAATCCATACTCTCATTAAATATGCTAATTATCTCTTTAGAAGGCAGCAAATTAGCAGCAATTCTTCAAAGAAGCATCTTGAAACGTTCATGTAATTTTGTCTTCCATATCTAACCCCTAACAGCAGCAATATTGAAGGGAGGAGATTCCACTCTCGAGAGCCAATAAGTAGATTTAACAGAGAACAACTCGGAGTATGAAGCTGTCCAAGCCCAGCAATCTTCCTTTTGGAAAACAGGAATGAGAATGCTTAGAATTAGCTCAACCACTGGTTCTTCAACAAAAAAAATTTAATTTGGCCATGTCACAATTTCTTTGCTCTAGTGTTAATAGTTGCGAAACCACCAAGGCCAAGTCTGAGTTAGCGCCCTCTTTAGGAGAAGGGATAAAGCCTGGGAGGTTGGGAATCCAAGGATCAGACCAGATTCGAATTGAAGCACCATTCCCAACTTGAAAGCAAGCTGCCTTAGCTACAAGATGTCTGATGCCCATTAAAATTTTTTGCTTTTCCAGCCACATAGCTTGCTATCTAGCTTCTCTTTAATGAATCTGAAATCTTTATTTATGCTCCTAGAAAGAAAGAGGGGGACCCCAAGATAGGTGGAGTTTTGAGGCAACGTATTGAGTCCCCAAGTATGCTTAACCTGACTGATGAATTGGGAACTTACCCCTTTAGAAGAGAAACAGCCAGATTTCTCCAAGCTAATAAGCTGACCAGACCAAGAGCAAAATTTCTCTAGGCAAGATTTGAGGATGGCAATCTCAACAAATTTAGCTTTACAGAACAAAATAATGTCATCCGCATAGCATAGCTTGGAGATGGGGGGAGTAGTGTTAGAAACTTTAACCCTCGAAAGCCTTTTTTGTGATACTTTCCTGTTTAAGAGCCTCAAAAGCACCTCACTTCCTAGGATGAAGAGATAAGGCGATAATGGATCGCCCTGTCTAAGACCTCGAGAAGGGAAGAAGCATGGACATTAGCCCTGGACAGCAAACATTAGTTGATCACCAACTATATCCCAGTAGTGCTTATAGAAGAGCACTGGGAAGCCATCCGGCCCTGGGGCTTTAAGAGCCTTCATTCCAAATACTACCTTTTTAATCTCATCTCTAGAGGGGACTCTACAAAGATCCAAATTATCTTGGTTAGTTACATAAGGTTGTATGAGACTTTCAAGATTCTCAGGAAATTGAGGATGGCTCGAATTGTATAAGGATGAAAAATTATCCAAAAAATATTTTTGAATATCCCCCGGTCTTTGATTCAAGACCCATTTTCCAACTTGATTTCCGAAATGTAGTTCCTTCTCCTTCTAATGATGGTTGAAAGGTGGAAGAATCTAGAGTTGTGATCTCCTTCTTTAACCCACAACTCTCTAGAATTTTGCCACAATCGCAAATCTTCTCTGGCTAGCCATTCATTAAGCTCTAAATTTAGAGATGCTTCAAGGTCCAAGTTCTCTTTTGTGGGCGCTGCTTGTTGGATCTTCAATAGCTTGTCTTGGAGGTCTTTAATTTTCTCCTTTGTATTCCCAAAAGAGTTTTTGTTCCACCTCACTAGCTCATTACTAGTTATTGATAGTTTTTTTGCTAGCCTAAAGCCATGGGAACCTTCCACCCTAGTTTGCCAGGCATTTTCCACCACCATTTTGCTCTCTTCTTCTTTGGTCCACATTGCTTCAAATCGGAAAGGTCGAGAGCCCATCTCAGTTTCCAAATTGGTATCCTGCATAATCGGATTATGGTCCGAATTAGAGTTACAAAGATGCCTAACCCCAACTTTGGGGAATAAGGTCTACCAACCTTGATCACACAAACACTGATCCAATCTTTCTCTTATGTTGGCCAGACCTTCTCTTCTATTTGACCATGTGAAGGAAGGACCAATGAATCCTAAATCAATAGCACCCGAATTCATCATGAAATCTCTAAGGCAATTAGCTGAGCTTTCTGCTACTATTCTCCCACCACATTTTTTCCCTAGCCCGTTGTGGGGGCCTTTTCTGCTATGTTGGGCTGGGCTGCCCTTTTGTGATCGTAGGCCCAAGTGTTCTGGGTTGCAGGAGTCGAGACCGGGCCAAATGGAACTCAACTTGGCCGGGCTTGTGCGCGAACTATGCCTCGTCTGCCAGGGGGCGCTTTACCGCAGGCTGAGTTGACTCAGAGAAGAGCTTACGGCAAGCAGAGCCCTTTTTAGAGAAAAAGTGCTTGCGGCAGGCAGAGCTGTTTCAGAAAAGTGCTTACGGCAGGCAGATATTATTGATGAATAGAAACATACATTCTGGAATGACCAAATAACTCTTTTAATGGAAAATGATAAAATAATTCATAACCATAATAACACTTAACAATCCTTAAATAAATAGTGAAGAGAATGGCGATAAAATTAATCAATGGACATGGAATAAATTTGGTTTCGTCCGCAGGGGTAAAGCCAAAGAGGAAGAACACCTCTTCTCAACGCAACTAACCTCCGAGGAAAAGAAATCCTGCCGTGAAGTTAATGGGTTTGAGGGAGGTGGACCCAAATGATCAATACCCGAAATGAATATGGAAGAGAGCAAGGATTTGAGAGGGAGAGAAGGGAAGAAACCTATCGGTGCATGCCACTAGCTCTCACTCTTTTTTGCTTCTATCTTTCCTCTCTTTGTTTTCTTTCTTTTCGTTTTTCTTAGTGATTTCCACCCTTAGTGGTTTTTTTTTAGTGTTGTGCTTCCCCTGTTTTGCTAAGTGTGTTACAGAGTAGTTTTTTCTTTTCTTAGTATTGCCTTGCCTCCCACACTTGTTGTTTTCGTTCACGGCAGAGGCTCCCATTTTATAGTGCCTGCCGTTGACGGATTTTACTATTCTACCCTTCAACCGTTTTTGTCTGGTCTGAGAGTACTTGCCGACATTACTGTTCCGTCTGTGGTTCCCCTGTTACGGGTACAGACATTTTTTGTCCGTTAGTCTGCCGCGGCATTCCTGCCTGCCGCGGTGATGTTTCTTCTCTCTCTATCCCTCGTGGCATGCACCTATTGGTTCCAACTCAGCGTTGCCTCTTTTGGGTGGTATGTCATCCCAGCAGGACGTATCTCCCAAAAGAGTTTGAGCAGGAACCTTAAAACAGGCCTTCCCCTCTCCCCACCTCCAAACCGTGCCCTCTTACCTCTGACCCATGACCCCACCATGTCCTGTATTGGCTGGGTACAGGCTGGTGGTGCCTGGGCCTTGCGCGTGTTTGCGTCTGAATCCTGCCTGCTGTTCATGCATTTGCCGTGGAGTGAAGACTTTGCTCGCCTGCCGCTCGTTTCCGGTTTTTCACGAGTTGCTATTCTGATTTCCCGCTCCTTCAGGATCTGGGCTTTTACTCAGTGTTTGGGCTTTGCTTTTCCTTTCAGCCCAATCCGTTTAATTGCCTTTGTTTTCTTTCCGCATTATTTAGCCTTTCCTGCCGCGGTGACTTCTTCCTACTGGGCCTTTTCTTAGCCTGCCGTTCCAATTCTTTCCCCCAGTGGCCCAATCAATGGTGGCCACTGGTGTCCTTGCTCATGGGCTCTCATGTCCCTTTTTCCCTTGGGCCTCTCAGGCCCATTTCTTTGGACATCCTTGGTCCGTTTATTAATTCCGCATCCCATGGGCTTTTACTAACTTAATTGGGCTTCCCCGGCCCAATTTTCTCATTCTCATCTTTGGGGTTCATGGGCTTGCCATTATCTCCTACTTTCTTTGCTTGCTTTACTTCGGGCCTGCCGCGGCCCATTCTCTCTTTTTTACAACACATACTGCCCATGGGTGTTACTTTCTCTCTTTCCGAGCCTTTTAGGCCCACTTACTTCCTCAAGACCCATTCATTCGTATTGATGGGCCTGTGACCCATTGTTCCTGCCGCCTGGGCCCAATGGTTTTCTTACTTGGTCTGCTGCCCGCGTCGCTGGGTTGGGCTACCCTTGTCCATTTCGAAGAAATGACCCTCAACACCCGTTTTATGCAATTAAAATCCCCAATCACAACCCAGGGACCTGAAAAGGCAGCCACTATGCTATCAAGCAAAACCCAAAAATTCTTCTTTTTAGACTGCTAGTACGGACCATAGATGGCAAAAAGAAGCCAAGGAGCTTTAGGGGGGGGGGGGGGGGGGGGGGTCCGAATACACCATAGCAATTATCATATTCTTGTAAGAGAAAGCCACTTCTAAATCCACACCTATTCTCCAAAAAAGAGCAAGACCACCAGATTTCCCAACTGAATCAACACATCAAGAATCTACAAACGTTAATCTATTACAAATTCTTTTTACCTTTGGAGTTTTAATTTTTGTTTCTGATAAAAAGATAATATTTGGATTGGCTCCACGAATCAGCTCCTCAAAAGCTCTCATTGTCGAGGCTCTGCTAGCACCTCGACAGTTCCACGCTATGGTCCTCATGGCGAGGTGGGGAGCATGATAAGGCCCGCCACCTCGGCCGTCGTGGATGTGCTTGTTGAAGAAGTAGTTGTAGGACAGGGTGCTGAGATATAATCATCCTTACTATTTTTGTCTTTATGCACCCTTGAGACCACTTTTGCTTTAGCAAGAGCTTTGAGGGACTTTTTCCTTTGAGAGCTGGAGTGTTTTGGTGAGAAATGGGGAATTGTGTAAATGAGATTAAGCGGTGAATAAATTGGGGTGATTTTTGTTTTTTTGGGTGAGGCACTTGGGTTTTTTGGATGGCTTAAAGGAGTGAATTTCCTTTTGTATCTTATTATTGGGCCTGGAGATGGTTTATCTGTGTTTGGAATTTGGGAAATGGGTATATTTTTGTTATTGGGTATAGATGGGGCTGGGTCAGAGTTAGAGTGTTTAGGGGAGCCCACTATCTTGTAGTCTAGGTTCCAACGAGGAAGTTGGGTGGTAGTTTGAATTGAACTAGGATTAAGGCTTACCAGTGACTTGGACAAATCTTCTATTGCTTTTTCCATGCCTGTCCCATCAGTCTGAAGTGTGGTCACCATCTCACACTGCTCAAGGATCTCCACCGGCTTGTCTCTAGTGCCACTTGCTTCTCTATCAATCATGGCATCCCACGAATCCATAGCGTTTTGAATCCAATTGGATCGGTTGTTTGGAGTTAAGGATTTTGAAGCTAAAGTTGTGGTTTCCATCTCTAATGGGTTTGGGTTGAGCAGATTCTCCAAATTAATCCCTGGTTGAAACTTGTCATTGTCTGCTCTCAACCATTTTCCATTGAAACCAAAGCTAACTCCTTCTTTTAAGAGTACCTGAACCCCTTTACTCAGACAATCATGCTGATCATGGCCTAGCACTCCACATCCAAAACAAAAATTTCCCAACTTTTCAAACTTGAATGGGATCCACAAGTTAGGAAGTTGGTCTCTTTCCAAAGGAAAACCTGGAACCAAAGGGCAACTCACATCTATTTCAACTCTGACTCTAACATTTCTACTCTATACCCCTGATCCAGGGCCAACCAGATCTATATCCAGTGCTCTGCTTGCCATGCTTCCAATTTTAAGCACATTTTCCTCACTTCTCCTGTTGAGAGGAAGCCCATGGATTTGGATCTAAAGCTCCGTGAAAGAAAAGTCTACTTCTGAGACAATAATATCTGGACTGAAGCGTTTAAGCACTAAGTGTTCTCCTTTGACTGTCCAGGGTCTTCTGTCCCAAGCCCGTCTCACATCAGCTTCATGTTTAAAGGAGAACATAAATATATTCTTATCTACTGCAGACACCTCCACATCATTTATGACATTCCAGACTTTAATCAATATTTCCTTGACTAGTGACTTTGGAAAGGCTTTGCTAGAAAGGATCTTACCAATAAAGTTTTTTTGAGTCTTCATTGGAAGTAGGGACCACCTTAAGGTTGATTTTGCTTTTCAGCCAGCTGAGTTTGGCCGCTTGTGAAGTTTTTGTGTCAACTGAATCTTCTGCCATTATAGAAAGTATTAGGGAAAATAACTAGGGAGAGAAAGGTTTAGAGATAGTACGTACTTGGCTGGTAGTTCAAAAGAGAAGATAGAGGTAGAAAAGGATGAGGGACAAGGCTTCACTCGGAAGAATGTATAAACTCACAAGGAGAAAACAGAGACTTCACAAGGAAGAGAACAAAGGCACGAGACCTAGACTGCACATTTATTTCATTATTGCTGGGTCTTTTTAGCACCACGTGAAGTATATACTTTTATATCCTTAAAACTAAGATGCCACATATGTCAGAGAGGAAAAGTATATGCCTTGTAGCGACTTTGAGAGCTACATGTCTTTTGCATCTCTTTTCCTCTCTTGAATTTTAAAGTTTCAACCTCACCAGGGTAAGCACGACACTGTTTTTTATACATAACCTTCATTTTCAGATTAAGTCACATTTGAGTGAAAGACGAATTGCTTTAATTGCTTTAACTTGATGCACGACTTTTAATTGTTATGATTTTTGTTTTTATCCACTTAGAAATTATAGTTGAAGAAAAATTATAACCACTTAGAAATGATAGTTGAAGAAAACTTATATATTTTTTTTCTTAAAATCTAAAAATTTAAGAAAATTTTTGCAATTTGGTGATGCCACTTGGCGCAACCATGGCGTCTAAGTCCAACTTTTATTATATATAATATGATATACTTTTTTTTTCAAATATTTTTTAATATATGAAATTTAATATATATTTTTTAGATACAATAAATTCAATAATTATAATAGTTATTAATAATATACTACATAGTATACTATATTATATACCATTAATAGATAGGAAAAGTTAGTTATCACTTTTTCTACTTCCTAAAACACTCTCAATATTTTATCCCATCATCTTCTTAATATATATTGTAGGAGCGGGTTTTGGTGCTTATATCCAAATGATAAATGGATTAAGGCCCAAATAGCTCAATACAATAAATTTGTAAAGAGTGGGCTAAAAAGCTAGGTTTCAATGAAATTGACAACGACCTTAATGGGCTAAAGAGGATAAGAGAGTAAGGAAAAACAATGAATAGACAAATGTGGTGCACAGAAATTCTTCCTCGGCTACGTCCGAGGAGAGTAGTTCTTAAATATATTTCTCTTAGATTTGATTACAATTGCTATTCTTAATGCTATGGTGTTTTTTCTACAGATTTTCCGCCTCTTCTCCTTAGAGGGTCTTTTACATTATATATCTCCCTTCAGGCGATCTTGGCCCTCTATTTGTTAATCATCTAGTCCACCACTTGAGTGCTTGTCCCATCAGACACCTCTCCAAACCTCTTGTGGGTTGCGGCGGCCAAGGCAACACTGTCCAGGGGTCTTCTTCACATAAATGCAGTGGGATGCATTGAATGTTGGGGTAGCCACCATCCCTCCAGTTATGTCAGGGCTAACCTCCTCTTCGAAACTTTTTCTCAATAGTAGGACCTCCTCTAGCAATGTACCACTGACGTGATCTTACTGTTCGAGCATGTGGCCTTCTTGGCACGATAATGGGCTACTCGGCCATGGATATGACACATGACACAGTTACTTTATCTAAATTCTTGTGCCCCCCCCCCCCCCCCCCCCCCCCCCCCCCCCACACACACACACACACACACACACACACACACACACACACTATCCCATCATATAGTAGGTATTTATCATGAGTGTGTTTATATATGAAATTATACATTCAAAGTACTAGGCATTTATTTCTAAAAAAAAAAAAAATACTAGACATTTATTGTGATAGTATTTGTTATGAAACTATATTATCTACTATTTAAATAAAATATAATGTGCTAATGTTCTAATTGAGGATCTAAATATAGAATAAATTTTAAATTGATTAAAAATATATTATAATGCTAATATGCTAAATGCTTATGTGGCACAATATTATGAAGCTAACCAAAAGTCGAACGTTTTGAATTTAATATAGATCTTGAAATTATAGATTTCTTGAGTTGTGTCACTTGTTTAAAGAGAAGTGTTACGTTCACAACATTTTTACAACATAACAACCTATAACAAACATTTTTTAGGTTTTTTGAACCTGCCACGGAAATTACTTTTCTACCCCACCAATAACAACCTGTAACAACATATCACATAGGTTTTGTTGTGAAAATATTGTAAACATAACATTTTTCTTAAATAATATAAACCCAACCATCAAGGGATGTCTCCCACCAATCCTAAGCTACCATGTGGCACCACCATTTCTTTTTTGGATAAGATGTGGCGTCTACTTTAATCCTTCTCAATGTTGTGATTCCACTAGAATGACATATAGTTACAAGATTAATTATTCTCTTAAACTATATTTTACGTTCACCGTTCAGACTTCATATGTGTGGTGTGTACCATTTAATTTCCCACCAAATAATTTTAGCCACCTCAACACACACATTATGTCCATAACCAAACCCCCCAAAATTCTCCTTTTTTTTTTTAATTTTTTTATAACCTTTTTTCTAAGGTTTGTTTGGTTGAAGGGATGGAAAAATAAAATGATAGAAAATGGTGGAAGGATGAAAAGATAGAAGGATAAAAAAGATTTTATTTTCTCTAATTTTTATTTGGTTGGAAGTGAAAAAGTAGAGGGACAAAAAAAATGAGTTTGAATAAATTTAATTATATACTCTTGTTAAAGAATGACGACCAATTAAAATAAAAAAGTGACAAATAACCACAAAAAAAAAGGTGCAATCACCCAAATTTATTAAATAAATACAAATCATGTCCCAAAAAAAATAACGTCCAATTAGAAAAAAACAACAACTATCACACTTAGGCCCTAGAAAATCAAAAAAAAAAAAAAAAAGAATAGAAAAAAAAGAAGAGGCAAGTTACTGACCAGGAGAGAAAAAAAAAAAGAAGGTACACCCAAGCCTAGAAAATCAAAAGAAAAAAAAAAGAATAGAAAAAAGAAAAAGAAGAGGCAACATTGCCCAAAAATGGAAAAGACAAAAAAAAAAGGGGCAAAGTTACTGCCCAGGGAAAAAGAAAACTAAAAAAATAAAGGCAACTTGAGGAAGCCCATATAAATAACTCAAAAAAAGAAGAAGAAGTCAATAAAAAAAAAAATCATTGCCACTCAATTTTCTCTCTATTTGAGGGAGAAAATATTTTGAGGGGCTGAGAATTAAACATCTGGTAGCTATCATTTATTTTCCTTTCTTCCTATCTAATTAAACATACTCAAAAAAAAATTATTTCCTATTTTATTTCTAAAATTTTTCATCCACCCCGTTCCTACTAGAGAAGTCTGTTTCCCCTTCTTTGCTCCGCCTAGCCAACAACCACCAGCCACCACGCCAACCCACTGCCACCATCATCATTTCACCAAGCCACCGTCTTTGCTCACACCAGTCACATCTTTTGAGATGAAATTTGTTTTATACTCATTTTGAGACATAAAACATTTTCAACTCTAAAAAGGGTATTTTTTTACCGCAAATTTTCAATCAATAATACCAAAATTATTTTTTTGAGGGGATCAATCATACCTAATTGACGATCTACAAAATTAAAATTTGAGGAACCTAAGGGCAATTCATTCTTATTTTAGGTATTTAAAAAAAGAAGAAAAAAACTCCAAATATTGCTAGTCAGTAGCCACCTTTCTGCGCACGTGCAAAGCAGTCGAGACACAGACATCCCTCACGCTCAAAAACACATATGCTACTCTAGTCGGCATTTGTTTTCTTCCATTTCTTCAAAGTTCACACACACACACACACACATAAAAAACACAAAGCAAAATCAGTGGAACAAACAAGCCAGCACTGTCCTCCACACACAGTCACAATGCACACTCCTTCGCATTTCCTTCTCCTCACCATTTTCAGTAAGCAACATTTTATGACCCTTTTTGGTTGCTCAGAAAATCTTTATATTTGCTTACTCAGTTTTCTCAGAAGCCAAAACCCACATGGGGGATTACTTAATCATTTTTATTGTTGTTTTTCCTTCTCAGGTTTGATCAAAGTTGCAGTGACTGAAGAAGGGATTTGCTCTATGCCCCCTTCTATTATTAACTCTGATTCGGACTCGAAGCCTCTGTACTGGAAGGTCACCAATCCTACACTTTCACCTTCTCATCTTCAAGGTAAGTGATTATAATTTTGTCTTCTTATTACAACTTGGTCTGGGTATTCGTAGAAATGGTTTGTGTGGGTCTGTAGAGAAATCCAAAGCATAGAGTTTGATCATTTTTGACTTTGTTTGGTTGCTGAGGATATAAAGCAAAAAAGGGGGAGGGTCCAAAGGTATAAATTTTGGGATTTGTTTCTACCTTTGTATTGAAGAAGAAAAAGTAGAAAACAATGCAAAAATATGTTTCACAGGGTGCTGTTGAAGAAGGGTTTTTTTTTTTTTTTTTCCTCTTAAAAGAACATATCGAAATGTTTAACAGTTGATTTCTGTGAAAACAGAAATTGAAAATGATGATTTATGAAATATTTTTTTTACTGTTTTATTTAGAAGTTTATTATAATTTTCTAAACCAAGCAAGCCTTTAACTTTAGAATTCTGTGCTTTAGTGATGTGAGATTAATAAGATGGACAACACAACTCAACCATGCAGTAGTAGCAGTTTGGTTGGGTGAGATTTTAATTTAATAAGGTTGAGTTACTTGAGTAGTAAAAGGTTTATCAAACATAACTTTTTGGGTTGTATGTTTAGTAAGTGAAAGTGTCATTATTTTCTCCAGTTTTAGTGAGAGTGGAAAAATCATAAGAAAACATATTTGGTTAGTTCAACAATTCAAAAAACATATTTGATTAGTTGAAACTTTAAAGGTCTTCTTTAAAAACGATGAAAAGTGATATAAAGGTGATAAATTAAAGGAAAATTTTCAGGGAATGAAAACTAAAAACTTATAATTCAGCAAAAAAAGAAGAAAACTAAAAACTTATCTAATAGCTGACCAAAGCTCAAACAAATTTTTTTATTTTTATGCATGCGTTATTTCAAGGATAATGTTTTGGAATACATCATGTGACAGTGAATCACTGTGCGACTTTCTCAATAGCAGTTTTTGGATACCAAGAAACTAGTGAATAACTCTGGGAAAGTTGATACTTAGCTATCAACCAGTGCTTGCATCTTTTGCAATTATTTTGCTGTTGACATTTTCTTTTGAAGCTACAATCAGAATTTTTTAAACTTTATTTTTTTCCTTTTTATTCTATTTTTGAATTGAAACACATCTAAAAGGTGTTGGAGAGATCCTATAGTCATCTGAATTCTTTTTGGGTTCTTATTGCTAGACTTGCCAGGTTTCACACGCAGTGTTTATAAAAGAGATCATGCTTTAATAACACCAGAAAGCCAAGTATTCAGTCCTTTACTTGAGTGGTACTTTTGATTTTGCATTACAATTTATTATTAAAATGGTTATTTATTTTCTGCTGGTGCAGTAATTTGAATTTCTTTGACAGGACTAATACATTGGGAGCATACTTAATTACACCAGCAATTGGCTCAAACTTCGTAATGTATCTAGCAAAAATGCAAGGTTCGATTGTAGAATTGTATTGGCAGTCAATTTCTTTGATTTCAAGTTTTGGTATGGGTCATATAGTTTTCATGCATTTTGTGGTATTTGATGGCTCTTCAGCTTAAGAGATAAACGCTTCAAGATTATAGATTGGTTCATACTTTAATCTGTCACACTAATTGCAAATCATCATTCGTCATGCACAAGTTGGCACATTTGCATGTTTTATAAAGACTTGAGCTTTTTGCCAAACATCTGCATGCAAAAAAAGGATCAATCTAAGATTGGTGTATAGACGTTGCAGTTGTTACACCATAAATTGGGAGAATTTGCTACTGAAGAAAAATGGCTGGAGTTTGTGTGATTCAACTTGGTTCCTTAGAGATAACTGACTCATTATACATCTTGTAAACTATAGATAACAAGCATGTAGTTGAACTCTGCAACTATTTGTTTGTTTTGAGAGGAAAATTATCCAGCTTATGATTTTTAATGACACTACAGAGATTTTAATATACACGACCAATTGTTGAAATGCAATGAACTGTCATGTTTTGTGTCTAGTCTTGTTAAATCCTTACCTTTTAGTGTCAGATGGAAAATGTTAGTGTTAATATATATATTACTTGTTATACTTCTATTCAAGATTTATTTTATTGGTTCAATATTTAAATTCCAATTTAATTAAGAGTCTTATAGTTTTAAAGGTCCAATTATAAGAATTATAGGGTTAAAACAGTATTTAATATGGGTTTTTATTTTACAAATTATGGCCACTTTTGTGTTCAGGGTTAGAAATATAATTTCTGCAACTCTTGCAAATTAAGGGTTTGGTAGTTTAGTTGAGTCTAGAATTATCTTATATTTCCTTTGAGTCCAAGTTAGTCTTTATTACCTTATTAGGTTTTTAGTTTGGTAGTCTAATGAGGAATTTGTTTACTAGTCAAAATAGGAGTCCTAGTTCTATTAGAAAAAGCAAGATCTAGAGACTATATGAAGTGTGTCATTGTACTCAAACAGGGAGTTGATTAATACAAGTCTATCGCCCACATCCGGATGTGCTGAATTTTCCTAAAATCTCTGATGACAAGGCTGGCTGGTTGGTGAGGCCTTTTGATGATGTAGAAGTTTTTGGGGTAGTTAAAGACTTTGAGGGGGATAAAGCTCCTGGCCTAGATGGTTTCCCTATGGCTTTTTTCCAAGCTTGCTGGGATGTTATCAAATCAGATCTCATGGAGATTTTTCAAGTTTTTTTTGAGAAAGGTCAGTTCAAAAAAAGTTTAAATGCAATCTTTATCTCCTTGATTCCCAAAAGGTCAGATGCAGTAGAGGTGAAAGGTGAAAGATTTTCGGCCTATTAGTCTAATAGGAGGGGTTTACAAAATTATTGCTAAAGTATTGGCTAATAGGTTGAAAGAGGTGATCGGGGATGTTATTTTGGAGTCTCAAAATGCTTTCGTTAAGAATAGGCAGATTCTAGACTCATGTCTCATTGCAAATGAATGTTTGGACAGTAGGTTGAGATCAGGAATCAAGGGGGTGTTATGCAAGTTGGATGTGGAGAAGACTTATGATCATGTGAACTGGGGTTTCCTAATGTATATGCTCGAGTGGCTTGGGTTCCCAGAAAATGGAGAAAATGGATTTTTTACTGTATATCCACGGTCAAATTCTCAATTCTGATTAATGGAGCTCCATGAGGTTTCTTTGAGAATTATAGAGGCTTACGACAAGATGATCATTTGTCTTCATTATGATTTATTGTTGTTATGGAGGCAGTTAGCAAAATGATGGATAAGGCGGTGACAAAACAGAAGGTTGATTGTCCGGATTTAGTGTGGGTACCTCCACAGGTGATCACTTACAGGTATCTCGTCTTCTATTTGTAGATGATACGTTGGTTATGTGCGATGTTGATATCGACTAGATGCTGTTTTTGCGCTTGATTTTGTCATGGTTTGAGATTGTATTGGGATTGAAAATTAATTTGGATAAGTCTGAACTAGTTCCCGTGGGAGTGGTTCCAAATTTTGAGATGCTAGTAGATGCGTTGGGTTGTAAGCAGGGCTCACTTCCTATATGGAATATTTAGGCCTTCCATTGGGTGCAAAATGGAAAGATAGAGCAGTTTGGAATCCCATCATTGAGAAGGTGGAAAGGAGGTTAGCAGGATGGAAAAGATTGTATCTATTCAAAGGGGGGAGACTTACTTTCATAAAAAGTACTTTATCCAATTTACCTACTTATCTCCTTTCCCTTTTTCCAATTCCAGCAGATATAGCATATCGTATAGAACAACTTCAACGAAATTTTCTTTGGGGTGGTCTGGGAGATGATTCTAAACGTTACTTAGTGAATTGGTCCAATGTATGCTCTCCTATCCTGTCTGGGGGTCTAGCAATTCGAAACTTGAGATACTTTAATGAAGCACTATTGGGAAAATGTTTGTAGAGATTTGGGTATGAGAGAGAAGCGCTATGGAGAAGGGTTATAAGGGCTAAATATGGAGTTGAGGAGGGAGATTGGTGCTCTAATTCTATTCTAGGCTCTTATGGGGTGAGTTTATGGAAAACTATCAGTAGTGGTTGGTCTACTTTTTCTCGCTACATTTAGTTTCAGATTGGAGATGGGACTAGAGTGAAATTTTGGCATGATCTTTGGTGTGGGGCTAATCCTTTGAGTATGTGTTTTCCAGATTTATTCAGAATCAGTAATGATAAGGAGGCTTATGTGGCTAATCTCATGCAGTTTCCGAATATGGTTATTTTTTGGGACTTAGAATTCCTGCGAGAAATTCATGATAGGGAATCAGATTCTTTGTCTGTTTTTTGGAATGTTATATATGGAGCCTCATTGAGAGGTATTGGTGAGAGTAAGATGTGTTGGACACCTGCTAAGAGCAAGGGTTTTGAGGTAAGCAGTTACTATTAGGCTTTGTTGGGTGTATGTACTCAATCCTTCCCTTAGAGAAGTATTTGGAAGCAAAAGATTCCTTCCAGAGTTGCATTTTTTGTTTGAATTGCAGCTTTAGGAACGATCTTGACTATTGATAATTTATGTAAGAAGAAGGTGTTGATTCTATATTGGTGTTATATGTGCAAAAGTAATGGAAAATCGGTAGACCATCTTTTACTACATTGTCCTATTGTTTGAGTTGTGGTCCATGGTGTTCACCTTGTTTGGTATCCACTGGGCGATGCCAAAGATTGTATTTGAGCTCCTTGCTTGGTGGCAGGAAAATTTTGGTCATCATTGTAATGGTGTTATTTGGATGGTTATCCCTCATTGTTTGACGTGTTACATTTGGCGGGAGAGAAACAACCGGTGTTTTGAAGATTCTGAAAGGACTATAGCTAATTTAAAACTTTTCTTCTTAAAACTCTATCGGACTAGATGTCTATCATAGGAAGTCATTCTATTTCTTCGGTCTATGATTTGATGGATGCTTGTAATTTATGTATTTGATTATGTTGGTCCTCGGTTGTATACTTTCTGTATACTCGGGTGACTCATTATTAAGTTCTTGAATAAAATTTCCTTTACTTATCAAAAAAAAAAAGGGAGTTGATTAATACAAATATTAACTGTTTTGGGTACAGGGACATGTTGGCCTTATTGTTCTTTTTCTCTTACTGTTCATGTGAACTATTCACAGATTGTGGGTAGATTTGATTTCAATTTTTCTTCACCTCTTTGCAATCCTAAATCAAACTTATTCCGTTCTCTATTTAAAGTCTAAGTCATTCTTGAACCCAAGCTCTTCTTTCTAAAGTTCTAAACACTAGATCCACAAATTCCCTTAAATCTAAATCCACCACAAGAACATGAACACAGATTTGCCCAATTTGTTCTATTTCACTAACTTCCCATATGCTCTATGTTCTTTGCCTGCATTTCTTCATGTTATTTTGTGAATTTTTTTATCATGCACAGACAAGAAAAATGTGATGTGAAGTTACAGAAATCAATACTTGACATTCATGATTTGGCACATTGACTTCTAGACAGTAGATTGAAGTGTCATTCCCCGGGTGTAGTTTGTAAGCTGGATATAGAAAAAGCTTACGATCATGTTAATTGGAATGCCCTGCTTTATTTGTTGAATAGGATGGGATTTGGGTTGAAGTGGAGGAAGTGGATTAAGGCTTGCATTTCTACTGTTCGATTCTCAGTTCTTGTGAATGGTTCCCCGGAAGGCTTTTTTGGAAGCTCTCGTGGGTTGAGACAAGGAGATCCTTTGTCCCCTCTTCTTTTCCTCTTGGTTATGGAAGTATTATCTCGGATCCTTAAGAAAACCGAGGATAGTGGTCTGCTTCGGGGCTTTCATGTGGGACCTGTGAACTCTATCGGGGTTCGCATATCTCATCTGCTTTTTGCAGACGATACTATTCTGTTCTGTGATGCTTCTAGAGATCAGTTGTTGGCTATTAGACTGGCTTTGTCTTGCTTCCAAGCCGTAACTGGTTTAAAGGTCAATGTGGGGAAGAGTGAGATTGTCCCGGTGGGGGAGGTTGGTAATATTGATGCTTTGGCTAATATTCTCAGTTGTAGGGTGGGTAGCCTGCCCATGAAATATTTGGGCATGCCTTTGGGCACCTCATACAAGACTGCATCCATTTGGAACCCCATTTTGGAGAAGATGGAGAAGAAGTTGGCTAGTTGGAAGCGTCTATATTTGTCTAAGGGTGGTAGGCTTACTCTCTTGAAGAGTACCCTTTCTAGTCTTCCCACATACTATCTTTCCTTATTTACCATCCCTGTAGCTGTGGCTGACAGATTGGAGCGTATTCAGAGGAAATTCTTGTGGGGGTCTTCGGAGGAGTGTTTTAAACATTCTTTGGTGGCTTGGGAGAAGGTGTGTTCACCTCTAGAGATGGGTGGTTTGGGGGTTAGGAAGTTAGGTCACTTCAACCAAGCTCTATTAGGTAAATGGTTATGGAGGTTTGGCCAAGAAGGAACTAGTCTTTGGCGGAGGGTTATTGCCACCAAATATGGGGTGGATCAAGGGGGGTGGAATACTAAAGATTGTATAAGGGCACACGGGTGTGGCCTTTGGCGTGGTATTAATGTCGGTTGGGAGAGGTTCTCCAAACACTTAGCTTTTGTGGTGGGTGATGGTTCCCGTATTCGTTTTTGGCATGATAGGTGGGTTGGGGGTTTCTCTCTTAAAATGCTCTATCCTCAGTTATTTGCGTGTTCTAGTGACAAGGAAGCCTGTATTTCTGACTTGTTGGATCATCAGGAGGATGGGAGTAGTAGATGTTGGAATGTGAGATTTTATAGGAACTTTCATGAGAGGGAATTCGAGGCTGCCTTCTCTTTCCTAGAACTCATTCAGTCTCGGATCCCACGAGGTTTTGGGTGGGATAGACCCTTTTGGTGTCTTAGTAGGAATGGTAAGTTTGATACCCGGTCTTTCTATCATAAGATCAGGGGTACAGCTCCTTCTTACTTCCAATGGAAGGGGATTTGGAAAGTCAAGGTGCCTAAGAGGGTGGCTTTCTTCTTGTGGACCGCGGCACATGGCCGGATCCTTACCTTGGATAATCTTCGGGGCCTCCATTTGGCAAATAGGTGCTATATGTGCCGCTGTTCAGCGGAATCTGTGGACCATCTCCTCATTCACTGTCCGGTAACTTATGCTTTGTGAGTGCATATGTTACAAGCTTTTGGGATTCAATGGGTCATGCCAGGCTCTGTGGTGAGTTTGGTGTCTTGTTGGAGTAATTGGTTGGGAAAATATGCTTCAAACGTATGGAATATGGTTCCTGGGTGTTTGATGTGGGTTGTTTGGTTGGAAAGGAACCGGCGCTCTTTTGAGAATCTGGAGAGAACGCTTGATCAGCTACAAGCGCTCAGCCAAAATACTCTTTTTGAATGGGCTAAGTGCTGGGGTTATTCAAACTGTTCTTCTGCTGTGGAGTTCTTTTCTACCCTTAGTAGTGCCACTTAAGTTGTTCCTCTTATTCTGTTTTCTGTTGTTTTGTTTGCTGTTGTTTTGTGTTCACCATCATGAACACTTGTAATGGCTGTTTGCGTTTTTATTGTTGAATATAAGTCTTATTACTCATCAAAAAAAAAATGATTTGGCACATTGAGGTTTTCTCTCTCTCTCTCTCTCTCAACTAGAAATGAATTTCCCTGTGGTCTTTAACAAGAGTGACGTACCCCATAAAGTCCTTTATTATAGTTTGTCTGAAAGATGACTCAATGCCCTGTGATGATTTAACTAGGTAGTTGGGATTAGCTCTGTGAATTCTGTTGTGCTACTCCGCTCTGATGGCCATTTTCAATTATATTCATCAATTTCTTAATTACAACTCAAGTCATGTCTTCTAGTCTACTCATCTTTCCTTTTTTTTTTTTTTTTTTTTGCAAGAATAATATTTTATCAAAATAAAAAGGTGAAACCTTAGTACATGGGGTGTGTAGAAGAGCCCCACCAAATAATTAACATCTAAAACTACAAAGATCTAAAACTTAATAAAAGAAGTACAAGTAAGATTCCCAATATCCCAAGGTCATTGGAATTAGGAGCTCATGTTTCCTGATTATAGGAGGTGTGTTTCGAATAAAAAGAAATGCCTCATAATGGTCAAAGTCTAGCACTAACGTGCATGAAGTCTAGGACAAGCTTAGGGATGTTCTCTGACCACACCCAACTTTCTTGCATGGCATGGTGTGATCAAGTCAGCTTCTTACAGTCTTTACATTTGCCTTAAAATCAGAGATATCCTATTTACTACATCCATTAAATGATCATGTGATTCAGTTAAAATTGTTGTTTTTACCTCAAATTTCTCTTATTGCAAAAATAAAAGTGGTTGAAATTTCTGTTTTCACCTCAGAGGTCTCTTATTGCAGAGATGCAAGCAGGGCACTGCTATATATGTACCTTTAATTAGTCAATATACTGAGCAAAAAGTGTATGGAAAGTTATTTCCTGATGTGCATTATATGCCATGTCTGTCATCCATGATTTGTGTGATGCCCATTTAAAGATATGTTGTTTGAATTTATTGTCTGCTGAGTATTTTTTTGGTTGCTGATATTTGCTCAATCCTGAGCAGGGAATTCAAACTCAGGGCTCCCGCCATCTGATGTTGAGAGGCACGCATATTTACTTTTTCTTTCCCCCTTCTATATCATATGGACTATTATTCAAGCAGGTTATAATTATAAATTTAATTTACTTTGTAACATTTATTGTTTATCCCTCTAGGTTCATATTTGTGGTTCAAGGTGCTGTGACTCTCGCCAATGTTTCTGGCGTTAGCCATGAACTGATAGTAAGAAAGTTTATTGATATTTAATTTTAATTATATTTCTCAGCATGAGATTACTAGTTTTGATAGCATCAAGGTTAAGTAACTCATTATGAAATATATCAGTGTATCACATACTTTTTCAACTATTCCTATTATGATAATTATTATGTTTGCTTTATTCATTATTAAATTATCACACATTATTGCTATCTAATTCTAACACTATTGTGAAAATTAAATGCCTCAACTTCTATCTACATGGCATATGTGTAACATATCTTGCTTCACTTCCCTACTTATGTTCATGAACATTCACAACTTAATTTCTTATTTTAAATTTTATAAAAAAGAATTTTGTTGTTGTATTGGTGTGTAATGTAATTCATACGCCATTCAGAATCTTGTATGGTTTTGGTTATGCTTATCTATTTGATTAATCATTCTTTTATGTTTCCAAACATTCTCAAACATTTAAACTATGTTTTGTTTGCAAAAAAACTTCACTTCTTGGCTAATGAAACCTACCTTTTAAAACAAAAGTTTAAACATGATCCAATGAAGTTTTTTATTTATTTATTTTTTTTTTACAGTTCGAAAGTTACAACGGGGGGGGGGGGGGGGGGGGGTTCAAAACCCTAGATGTCTCCCTTAGAAACACTAGGAGGTGCCAACTAGTTGAGCTACAAGGCTCTTGAAAACCATAATCCTTGGAAGTTGGGTTGATCGAAAAGAGAAATTGTGAAACATAACGGAAGACAAACAGAAAGAGCGCAGAAGCAAAGGCTTAGGAAATCGATTAAGAGTGAGATGGTACTGGTTTGTGTGGTTGAGAACATAGTTGAACTTGCCAATATCCTATGCTATAAAATATGGTGTTTGCCCTACCTTGGTATGCCCTTTTTTTTGGGGATAAATCCTACCTTGGTATGCCATTAGGGCTTATTTTAAATTGAAATAGATATGGAACCCTATTCTAGAGAAGTTGGAGTGTTGGTTATTTGGTTGGAAGAGACTTTACATGTCAAAAGGGGGGAGGATGATGCTATTTAAGAGTACTTAGTTGAGCTTACCACTTATTATTTATCATTAATTACCATCCCAACTAGTGTGGCAAACTGGATTGCGAGATTACAATGGAATTTCTTGTGGGGTGGCTTGGGAGATGAGTCCAAACATCATGTAGAGGGATGGGATACAGTTTGTTCTCTTGTTGCTCATGGAGGTTTGGGTATTAGGAAGCTTGCCTTTTTGTAATCAAAATCTGCTAGGTAAGCGTCTTTGGCACTTTGGGGTAGGGGAAACATGCTTTTGAAGTTGTGTAGTAGCGGTGAAGTATGGTGTCGAATGGGGCGATTGGAGTATGAAACCTATTTGAGGACCCCATGGATGTGGTTTGTGGAAGAGAATCAGGGTGGGTTGGGATAGGTTTTTACTTTACACTCATTTTGATGCAGGAATTGGTAGTTTGATTCGATTTTGGCATAAATGTTGGCATGGAGATCAACCTTTGAGGGTGGTTTTTCTTGTCTTGTATGACTGCAACAGATAGAGACATGGCTTTGGAGTCTTTGTTGGTGAGACGGTCAAGGAGGAGGAGCTAGGATGTCACATTTCTTTGGGGCTTTAATGATCGGGAATTAGAGTTGGTAGCCTCATTTCTTCTTCTTATTGACTCTAATATACCTCCCATAGAGGGTTGTGGTAAAATGAGGTGGAGGTTACAAAGGAGTGGGGAATTCAATGTTTGTTATTTCTCTACTGCTTTTAGTGGCTCTTGTGTTGTACTCTTCCCTGGAAAGGCATCTGTGGAGTTAAGGCCCCATGACAGATTTCCTTCTTTGTCTGGATGGCGTTTTGGGGGAAGATTCTTACTTGTGAGAACCTCATTTAGCAGGTTATATGCTAGCAAGCTGGTGTTGCATGTGCCAGTATAGTGAGAAGATGCTGGATCATCTATTGTTACATTGTACTACTGCATTTGAGTTGTGAAGCTGTCTTTTTGATCCTTTGGGATTTGGTGGGTGTTACTAGAAAAGGTCATCAATCTTTAGATCCGTTATGCTTGATGTGAACTATAGGGCCCCAATTATTAGCGATGTTAACTAGTTCTTTACCTGATTCGTTTTGGCATTTTGCACATTACATAGGGGTTCACTAATAGTACTTCTATTGTCGTGTTTATAGATTTGTCATCTTTTTGTATGTAATTTCCCATGGTAATTCTTTAGGCTTCTTTGTGTCCATTGTTAGTGTGTGTTTGGGACTAGCTTATAAGCTAGCTTTTTACTTTTTAGCTTCTATGTAAAACCCTCACTTTTTCTTACTTTTTCTCACTTTTTCAAAGTACGAGTATATATTAGCACATTTTCAGCAAAAAGCTAAATAAGCTGTTTCCCAATAGACATTAGTCCTTTTTCAATGAATTTAGCATTACCTATAAAAAATAGTTTGCTATTTTATAGTTTGCTTGAATGATAAAATTTATTGGAGTTTTTCCTCCAATAGCTTGGTGTTGATTCCTGTTAACCTTTCCAAAAGGTAGAATAAGGCATTTCAATTCACATGATCATAAGCCTTCTCTATGTCCAATTTAACTATGACACCCGGGATGCCACTCTTCAACCTGCTATCTAAACATTCATTAGCAATTAGAACCGAATCAAGAATCTGTCTTCCTCCCACAAAAGAATTCTGAGAGTCAGATATCAGTTTATCCAACACCCCACGGAGTCTATGAGCCAAAACCTTAGCCAATAGCTTGTAAAGGCTGCCCACAAGACTAATAGGGCGAAAGTCTTTAATATTGACTGCATTAGACTTCTTGGGGATCAAACACAAAAAGGTGGCATTAAGAGATTTCTCGAAAACACACTGGCTATGAAAATCCTTGAAAAATGCCAAGACATCCCCTTCCAAAACACTCCAGCATTTTTGAAAGAAAGCCATAGAAAACCCATCTGGCCCAGGGGCCTTATCCCCTTCCGCCTCCATGAGAGCCTCAATGATCTCCTCCTTCTCAAACTCCCTCTCCAACAAAGACCTCTCAGATTCGTCTAAACAAGCAAATTCTAACCCGTCAATAGTAGGCCTCCAAGCTTCCGGTTCCTGATATAATTTTTTATAGAAATCCACTACCTGATCTGTAACCTCAGATTCATCCTCATATCGAAAGCCATCCACCTCTACTTCCCTTATCTGATTGGTACGCCTATGTGAATTGGCAATTCTATGAAAGAACCGCGTGTTGTTATCACCTTCTTTAATAAAAAGGGCCTTGGACTTCTACCTCCAAGAAATCTCTTCCAAAGAAGCCAAGTAATCTATATCAGATTTAACCACCAACCTTCTAGCCCTGTCCTCTGGAGTCATCACCTGCATCTCTTCTCTCATGTCAATGTCTAAGAGCTCAGTCAGTAGACTCTTTTTTTTAAAAGCTACATCTCCAAAAACATGCTTGTTCCAATGCTTCAAATCCCCTTTCAAAGCCTTCAACTTACGAGCTAAAACATAACTAGGCGGCCCCACAAAGTGATAACTATTCCACCAAAGCCGCACCTTATCCACAAAACCCTCCACCTTAAGCCACATATTTTCAAATCTAAAAGGGCTTTTCCCCCTTGAAACTCCACCCGCCTCCACTAGTAAAGGACAGTGATCGGACACCACCCTAGGGAGAGTCCTTTGGGATACATCTAAGAAATGCTCCTCCCAATCAGCTGACATCAAAACTCTATCAATTCTGGACATTGACGGATTATCTTAATCTCGAAACCAAGTATACTCACCTCCCACCAAAGGCAAATCCACCAGCAAATGATTTGCAATAAAATCCGAAAATTTAAACATAGCTGGACTAAAAGAATTACAGCCAAGTCTCTCAGCTGGGTATCTAATAATATTGAAATCACCAACTAAGCACCAAGCCCCATCCCACCGTGACCTCACAGAGTCCAGTTCTGCCCACATGGCCTCCTTAAGGCTTCCGTTAGTCGGACCGTACACCCCTGAACAGATCCATTCAAAGCCATCTGACACTCCCTTTAATAAAACTGAAATTGAAAAACTACCAACCACCAACTCAATTTTCTCAAAAACCCTTCTATCCCACATCAGGATTATACCCCCAGCTGTATGCAAGGCATCTAAGGCCCCCCAGTCTACAAAAGGGCTACTCCAGAGGTTTTTTACCAAGATAGAGCTGGTGCTGTCCAGTTTAGATTCTTGAAGACAAACAATATCACACTTCCACTCCCTTAAGAGGTTCTTCACAACTACTCTCTTATGAGGATCATTCAGACCCCTCACATTCCAAGATAGAAGTTTCAAAATCATTGACCAACAGACGAACCCAAACCAGAGGATGTCAATCTGCCTCTAGTACCTCTACCAGAATGCCCATCATAATTAATAGAAGAAAACAAATTCCTTAATTCCCTCATACCTTTTTGGGTAGAGTTGCTTGTCTAGCGAGTAGCAGCAACAGTCTCTTGCTGCTCCCAAACCCTCTCAATTTTCTGGAAAAAATCAATACACTGTCTCTCGCAGCAAGCAATGGGGAATCCCACAAAAGTACCAAATCCTTTTATCATCGTTCTTACCCATTCTGAAGGCTCCAATTCCTCCTCTATAGAAGACCCAACTGAATCTTCTTCCAAAGTGACGAGATCACTAACGTAAAATGGGTCCCACAGAGCCAAAGGTGTAATGTCCACACAACCCACCTCAGTTACAGGAAAGGACAAGTCTAAACCCACCATGGGCTTCATGGCAGCAGCAGGAGGGCAGCCCGGTCCCTCACCGGAGCTCGAGATCACTCCTTCCTCTTCCTCATTAATCTGATCAGTACCCATCTCGTTTCCCAGCTCAGACAAAGGGGAAAAACGATTTTGATTCTCCCACTGTGACCCTTTATTCAAAATTGGAGACTCCATCTCTCTGGTGACCCCAGAGGGTAGAGGATAATTCAGAATCGGAGACTCCAACTCTCCGGTGACCCCAGAGGGTAGTGGGAGGGCAGAAGCGATGATATCGCCTTCCATATCGGGGTGCGAAGCCACTGGGTTGGGTGCGAGCATCACCGGAGCTTGATCAGGATTGGGTAACGCCGATTTGACTCTCGTCGGAGCCTCAGGCATCTCTGAGACCGGCACCGCGCTGTCACCGGCGACCCAGCATCACCCTTCGTAAGTCCTCTCGAGCTCTCACCAACTTCCCACAAAGACTGACCCACGGAGACTCTTTTAAAAGACTTGGGTTTGACCAAAGTACCCTCACTAAGTGAGGGTACTGTAGCCACGGGTTGGGCTTTAACAAGCCCACCTGAAGGTGCTGTAATATCAAGCCCACCACCAACAGCCTTGGGCCCTCTGAACTCCTTATCAACCAGACAGGTAACGTACCGTCTCCCACCCTCAGGCTTGGACACTCTCAAATTCAACACAGCTGGAGTCAACTTAAAAATAAAAGCCCGCGTGGGTCTGCCATTTTTTACTGAAACTTTGCCATTTATAATTGAACCATTTTCTGTAGAGTCTCCATGAATCACGTTCTGCCCCGATATAGTTCCAAAATTTTCAAAATTTTTGAACTTTTGCTGATTACCAAAAACAGATAAAAATTTCCCACTCCGGCCACCACCAGCAGACTGACCTCCTCCACCACCTTTTATGGAGGATACTTTAGCCAAAGAAGCTGGTTTTGCACCAGAGAAAAAATGCTGTAACTCTCTGTGAAATAAAGACCAGCCTGCACAATTAGAGCTTGCTGGTATCATGATACAACCTCTCCTAGAACCTCCAAAATATACTGCAATAACTACAAACAGACCAGCTTTGTTAGATCTCCCACAGAACTCTAACAACTTCCCATTTTCCCTGAATCTCTTACAAAGTAAAACATGGCTAGGCACCCAATCTCGTATATCTTCGAGACAAGTATATATCCACTCCATGCCCCTACGGCCAACCCAAATAGAGCTCTTAACATTCCGCCATGTCTCATGTATAGCATACGAATCAGACCGCCCCCCATCAAAAGAAAAAGAAAAAGATTTTGCATCAATATGAAATGACCTCTTGCTGCTCCCAAGAACAGAGGACAGAGGTTTAGGAGGGATGTTTAGAGAGGTTTCAATGGAGGGAGAACTTGGTCAATGGGTCTCCTGCTGGTTTCTTTGGTAGTTCTCGTGGCCTACGCCAAGGGGATCCGTTGTCCCCCCTTTTATTCCTATTAGTTATGGAAGTGCTGAGTAGACTATTGAAGAGAACGGAAAATGGTGGTTTTCTTTGTGGTTTTCAAGCGGGGACCCGTAGACAAGGGGGTGTGCGTATCTCTCATCTTCTTTTTGCTGACGATACTATTTTGTTCTGCGAAGCTTCTAGGGACCAGTTATTATACATTCGGATGGTGCTGATCTTCTTCGAAGCTATTACAGGTCTGAAAGTTAATGTAGGTAAGAGTGAGATTGTTCCTGTTGGGGATGTTGGGAATTTGAATGCTTTGGCCCGTACCCTATGTTGCAAGGTGGGCACATTGCCTATGAGATATCTGGGCATGCCTCTTGGGGCCCATTATAAGGATGTATGGAATCCTATTATAGAAAAGATGGAGAAACGGCTTTCTGGTTGGAAAAGACTTTATTTGTCCAAAGGTGGCAGGCTTACTTTGTTAAAAAGTACTCTCTCAAGCCTTCCCACCTACTTTTTATCTTTGTTTACTATCCCTTAGGCAGTGGCAGCTAGGATAGAAAGAATTCAGAGGTATTTCCTTTGGGGGGCCTCGGAGGATGTTTTTAAATACCCTTTAGTTGCTTGGGATAAGGTTTGTTTGCCTATTGAGAGTGGTGGCTTGGGGATCCGGAGGATTGGGTTGTTTAACAAGGCCTTACTCGGGAAGTGGTTGTGGCGTTTTGGAAATGAAAGTAACAGATTATGGCGTCGGGTTATAGCAGCCAAATATGGTGAGGGGAGAGGGGGCTGGTGCACTAAAGGGGTAAGAGGTTCTCACGGGTGTGGGATGTGGAGGAGTATTAAGGAAGGCACAAAGAAGTTCCTTAGTCAAATTCAGTTTAATGTGGGGGAGGGTTGCCGGGTTAGTTTTTGGCATGACCCTTGGTGTGGGCCTATTCCTTTAAAGGAGCTTTTTCCTGCTATGTTTGCATGCTTTCTTTCTAAAGAAGCATGGGTCTCCGACTTGGTTATATCTAATTCTGAAGGAAATAGGAGCTGGAATTTACTTTTCCGTCATGGTCCTCAGGATTGGGAGGCAGTCACTGTTTATTCATTTTTTGAGCTTATTTATTCCGCTATGCCGAGGGGTGAGGGGGAGGATCACTGGGTTTGGAGATTGACCACGTTTGGGGTTTTTGATGTGCGCTCTTTTTATAAGCTGTTATCTAGTCCTAACACTGATGATTTTCCTTGGAAGAGCATTTGGTGTGCAAAGGTGCCTAAACGGGTGTCTTTCTTCCTATGGACAGCAGTTAATGATGGGATCCTCACCATTGACAATCTTGTCAACAAAGGTCGGTTTCTAGTTAATAGGTGTTGTTTATGCTACTGTGATGGGGAATCAGTGAATCACCTCCTGCTTCATTGTAAGTTTTCTCATGCCTTATGGAGTGAAGCTTTTGCAGTGTTTGGGATCCAATGGGTAATGCCAAGGTCAGTCAGCTCTTTTTTCTTTATGTGGAGAAACTGGTTTGGAAGGCACCGTTCGACCATTTGGAATATGGTCCCGGCATGTTTAATGTGGTTAGTTTGGCAGGAACGCAATACCCGCACTTTTGAAGACAAGGAGAGAACATTAGATTATCTAAAATCTCTCCTTTTTGGTACTCTGTTTCTTTGGGCTCGTATTTGGGGGTGCACGAATTGTATTTCTTTATCTGAGTTTTTAGCCTCTAGTTCCTTCAGTTCTTGATTTTTTTTGTATCTGTTTCTTGTTCGGAGTGTTCACTATCGTGAGCATGATGTTCAAATTTTCAATATAAAGTATTATTACCTATAAAAAAAAAAAAAAAGTGGATTCCTTGGTTTTGTTTTTCTTGCTTGGTGCTGATTCCAAGCAAGCCTAGGTGCTGATTCTTAGGTTATTTTTATTTTTCTGTTCTTCAATTTTGGTGTTGCATCAGTTTTGGTTTTGTCTTGCATCAGTATGTATGTACGTAAAAGTAGTTGTTTGAATTATTTGGCTTTGTTTGTATAATAGCAGCAAATGTTTTTGTGATTTGGTTGATGTTTTGCATGAGGTGTACAGTGAGACTATTAAGGATCATTGATAAAGGTTGTGAGAAAGTATATTGCCATTTTTACTTATCAAACAAAGAAAGTCTAATACCTACTTATAAAAAAAAGTAAGTCTATTGCCATTTCTCTTTAAAACGCAGGTTGATTCATATGCTTATCTACCTCCTAATTTTCAACATTCACTAAAGTGTGATGCATCTGCTACTCTTGTGGTATTTGAGCGAAGGTATGAGTCCCATTGTGTTGTGATCTCTTCCGTACCTTTCATTTTCATTGCGTGCTTAGAATGAGAATTCACTCAGGGTACCCTGACATGCCATTAAAGCTACTGAAAAATTTGTTTTATGAGTTATGGATTACTCTGATATTGAAACATTATTGACACCAAAGATATTTAGGTCTATGAGGTAATCCTTAATTCTTATTATATTAAACTGTCATGTTTACTTTTAGGCATGCCTCTCTGGAAAAGTATGTCGCTGAGCAGATTGTCAGTTCAACAAAAAAACAGCCACTCCTTGAAACTCCAGGAGAAGTAAGTTGTGGATTGTTTGCTATTATGTTCTTAATATTTTAGAAAGGTTGGAGCTTGAAAGTCCTGTTTTCTTGTATACTAATATTTTTTGTTAATTCAAAATAAAAATAAAAAATAAAAAATGAAAAAACACCCATCCAAAATACTGGTTGGAAATCCATCATTGGTTGCATTGGAGACATTCCTTGATTTGTATTGACGAGAAACAAGCCTCCTTTATATATTTTTAATTTTTCCTGGCTCTTGGAATCCACACAACAAATACTCAATTGTATATAGCCAATGTACATGTGATTTCTGGGAACTATTTCTTTTTATTTCCATTGGATTTGTATTTTGGTGATAAGCTTAATAGTTGTTATTAACTTTGTGAGTTCTAACTTTTTCTTTACATGTTATCAGATCTTTGAACTTAGGAAGCTTCTCCCAACGTCTTTGCCATATGACTTCAATATCCATGTAAGCTTTAATCAACTTATTTGAGGCCATTCCCGGTTTTCTTGGTCATGTCATTCTTTTCAGTAATTTACTATATACCATGCCTGCAGATCATGGATTTTCAACCTGGAGAGTTTCTTAATGTGAAGGTATTCTTCTCTTTCTTGATGATTAAACCCTTTTCATTGAGTTTCTGGAAACTGCTCCTTGAACCTTGATGTAGGTTTGGATATTTGACATATTAAATCATAATCTCAGTCTAAGTAATTTCTAATCTGAGTTCCTTAACTTACATTTAAGCTAGAGATTGGTGATCCAAAAAAAGTAATTAATTTTATGAATCTTTAGAGCCTTGTATAATTCACATCCTGAACAATATAATTTCTTTTTCAAAAAATAAATTTGATTGATTTCCTAGTGTAGGTTATGTTAAATAATTATTAAAGTACCTAATTGTTTTGATAGTTATTTTAGTCTCCAGCTTCTCTAGGATGCTTTCCTCCCAATGTTATGAGGGACTCAGTAAATTATATCTTTTGTCTATTTGCTTTTACAGGAGGTGCATTACAATCAGCATGGTTTGTTGCTTTTAGAGGGACAGGGCATTTATCGCTTGGGTGATAGTTGGTAAGAGTTTTTAACAGCTGTGATTGTGTTATGATGTGAATATTTTTCCTGCTGATGTCATCTGAAATGGACAACAATTATTTGATGATATTGTAGACTAATGTGAAAATATTAGTAGGAAATGGAGTGTACTTAGGATTACCTGATTTATCTTGTACCTCTCAATGACCTAAGGTTTTGGCATTCAGTAGGAAGCCTAGATGCCTACCTGTGCTTTACATCTTATCTTGGACCATGGTTGCATTAAACTGAATGGTGCCAGTGCATGCAAGGAGTATTATGCTCACTGGCTTAATATTGATTCTTCTTAATTTTGGTAGACTATAACTCTTTTGTTTGATGTGTCCCTACTTAATTATTTTTTTCTTAGAGTGAACTATTGTATGGTTTTTTAGATAATTATCTTACAAATGGGATTTTATTATGAGGTGAGATTAAATTTGGTTGTTGATTGTATTTATTAATTGCACAGTGCTGGTGATGGCATAGAGAATCTTCATAGAATATCTTATTCATGAAACACTTGTCCATGAATTGATGCTAAGATGTCATAAATTACTATCTTCTTGGCCTCAGAGGGATTTTGATCTTTGAGCATTATGCCAAAGAATTACAGCTATGTTTTATTTGGCTTTGTTCTATCATGGTTGTTGTTGTCATCTTTTTTTGTTTTTGTTTATATTTTTATTTTTTTGCTTACTCTAATGCCAAAATTGCCATGAGTTTATTGTGATAATTGCTCTTATTTGGTAGTAACTATATGAATTATGCAGCAGAATGAACTCCTTCCAGCATCCTTTATGTTCTTACTCACTTTTCTATGAGATCACTATTTCCACACATTTCTATTCTATTTGGATCCACAATAACTGGCCTAAGATCAGCAACACAGTCAACGACACTTTTTAAGTGGAATCAATCATAGCAATTACAATTAAAGTACTTTTGGTTTGTGCTATTTTTAACAAGTTCTGAAATGTCTAAGAAAAGTTGCCTGGCTTTGCCAGTCTGTGTGACAGTTGATGAATTTGCTTATTGCAATGTTTTAAGTTTTGTTTACGGTTATGAGTTATGTCTGCGTTCTCTCTGAAATTTTTATTTTATTTTATTTTTCAGTTTTTACGAGTTACTGCCACATGCTAAATTATTTCTAATTGCGTCCTCTATTTTCATAAATAGGTATCCAGTTGAAGCTGGTGATGTCATTTGGATGGCTCCATTTGTGCCTCAATGGTAAGTGAGAAATATATTCTGTGATTCCTGGATGAATTAAGTGATGATGATATGTAGAAATGTTTTGTATCTTCCTTCAATATGGTCTAAATCAATAAACAATGACATCTTTCGCAACCTTTTCAGGTATGCTGCACTTGGTAAAACTCGGACACGATATCTTCTGTACAAAGATGTAAATAGGGATCCATTGTAATAATATGTAACATGAAATAAGCACATAGATGTAACTGTATGAATCTGACAACTCCTATTATATAATGTGTGATCTGTAGCTGTCACATGCTATGCACATCACTTTGAATTGTCGTCATAATGTGATGTATGCATCCATTTGTCAGAAATTCTAGTTATTTGCTGCAGGAATGCCATTTTCTCCCGTTTTTAAGTTCGCTGGAAAATGAAATTGCCAGAAATATGGCATAAAATTATGGGAAATAACTGATTTTACTTGAATATAAGATACCAACTCTATATGATTTTATTTATTTGATATTTGTATGTTAAAGCACGTATTAGGTAACTCTTGAACCTATTACTCTATTGTTTCTTAACCAATTAAATAGAAAAGAAATATAAGAAACATGAATTTCAATTTGAAGTAAGGTTTCTTTAATCCTATCAAACAATTTGCAATTACATTCCCTCCAACAATGAAGGAGAAAATGATCAATAGTCTCTCCATCTGCTTTGTACACTACAATATGAATTGATAACGGTAACTTGTTCCTCCAAAGGCTATTTATTGAGAATTTTAGCATGGTGGCAGTCCAAATGAAAAAAGCAACCTTCATTAAGGACTTTGATCCTTAAAAGAGCTCACCAAGGATTTCACATAAACTTTACGAGCCTATGTATACTTTAATATTCCAAAAAAGAGTGAGAAGCATAAAGGGTATAAAAAAAAAATGTTTCTAATGACTTCAAGCTTCTGATTAGGTAAAGCCTGAGAAAAAGGACATCAATGGATGGCATTGTTGTTATGCCTATAATCTCTTTGTGCCCATGCATTGTTATGTCAAAATGCTGCAATTTTTTTTTTAAAGAAGAAAGACATCAATTTCATTAAATCAAAGAGGCCAAACTGGCCTAAACAACATGGAGAATGTCTGGTGACACATCTTTCATCCTACAATTAAATTGGGCAATGTAATTGCCCTTCTAGCAAGAGAATGAGCTCTCTTGACGGCAAACATGGCAAAACTAATTAAAAAAGAAAGAAAGAAGAGAAGCTATATATGCAATATATTTCTTCACGTTAGAACATGAAGCAATGGCAATGTGGTCCTATAAAATGGGTTTCTTTTCGAATATTGGCTCTGTGCATCATTCAATCTTCCATGTGACAAATAATATAGAACTAGAAACCTACTTGTATGAGACTGAACTAGAGGGAAACTCATAAAAGGAGCCATCTTGGTTCACCATTAATTTTGTGTGCCTGTCAGTCAGTCTAGCATTGGACATAAATTAGGAGGTTGAGAATGTATTCGATTTATATCCAATCTAACATAACTCAAAGAATCAAGAACTGATGAGAAGAAAAATATGAAAGAATTAATATTCTAGTTTGGGATTGAGTTTGACTGTAGACGTTATTTTGGAAAAAATTAAAAACAGTTTGCAAATGAGCTTTGACTTAAATAATAATTCCTCTCTCAATAAAAAAATAAGGTGGAAGTTGAAATTCTGAGTTCAAGATACCAAGAAAACAAATATCCAAACAGTTTTGTTTCTGTAATCTGTGATCAAATTATCATAAAAGAAAATCAGAGATCAAATTGTTCATAATAGTTTGTACCCATATTAAAAATATGAGGAAAAGAATATTAATTTTGCAAATTTACGTTGAAGGATCAGGATTGTTTAAAGTTAAGATTATAGCTTTACTTAGAGTACTTAAATTCTTGATCATTTATCAAAAAATTGGTTCAGATTTGGCACATCATCATCTAAATAAGAATTTGTTAAAACTATTTTATCATTTATTTAAGTTATTGATTTTTGTTGTAAACAAAACCATCCATTTATCAATCAATAAATAAAGTTTAAAATACCTTAGAGTATTCACATCCCAAAATTCTATCTCATCCTATTTTACTATCTCAAAAAGTTACTTTATTAATTATATCATACTATTTTACAATACTCTCAGCATCGTAACTTTTATTTTACAATATAGCACATTAAAATAATATTTCTACACAATAAAATAATATATCTCAAAACCCAAATAAAAACAAAAATCCAAAACCCAAAAACCAAGTGAGAGAGAGAGGAATTGATAAAGTAAGTAAAGAAAATATTAATTTATTTTTTATTTTTTATATAGAATTGAGGTACAGTGCAATTCTATCTTTAGAATTGTAGCATTAATACAATTTTTTTTTGCAATAGTTGGTTTTTACAAGTCCGGATGTGTGGAGAGTTTTGAACTTTTATACTAAATTTTCTCTACATATGGCATATGCCATTCCCAATGTTCTTATAAGCTCTAAACTATCTCAATTTTATGTTGCACACGTATTCTAGATTAGAAGTTTAGACTCACTTTGACGCAATCTGAGTTTAATTATCAACATTATCATCAAATGTACGATTATCCTCTAAAAAAAAACTTTCCACCCCAATTTCCTTGTAGCCCCTGACAATATCATGGGGGAATAGATTGTAGAGCCTATGGTCCGTATATTTCCACGTGGCACTTGATACATCACCTTGGAATAAATAAATAAAATTTGGACCCACAAATAAAATGTGATGAGAGAAAGCACTAGCAAGTAGCAAGTAGCAAGTAGCAACACCACCACTACCGACCCATTTTCTTCACCACTCCTTTCCTCCATTTTTCTGCACTAGCACTCCAAGGCAGCCTTTCCCAATTCGGAATATTATGATAAACATTACTCTGCTTTTGTACAATAAAAAAAGATTTTTTTAATTTTTTTTATTAATTTATTATTTTTTATCTTTTTATTTTTTGGGTCTGATTAAGGGAAAATATAAAAAATTGAAAAGAAAGTTAATTGTTTTTTTTTTCCATAAAAAATTTCTAAATTTTTCATAAATTAGTGTCTTTAGGGCATCCCGTTAGTGTCTTCCTTTTTCATAAACTACTTTCTCTAAAGTTATCATTAGTGACATACTTACTAGGCAATAAAATGTCACAAATTTTCCCCTTCCAATTCCAAATTCCCTTCCAATGAATTCCTTTTGATTAGCACTCTGACTAAAGTGGTACCACTCAAATGCCAAAGAAATAATGTTTTAAAGAAAAAAAAATGATTTTCTATATTCATATATTAACAAAAGAGAGTATTGGTTAATATCATAGAGTATAGACCTTATCATTATGTCGTTGGTAACACTTACCATCCTTTATTTGATGAGCTTTTGGTTAAAGTGTGTGGATTTGGTTAGATTGGATTGTATAATTAGTGTGTGTTGTGCAGGAGTGTTGAGTCCTATGTTAAATGTTTATTTATTTATTTATTTTTTGAGAGAGTTTTAACTTATGGCGTTCGCTTCCAACGATAGTTCTTTATTATCAGACCGAGACACCAATCAGTTTTTGGTGTAGGCGGGAATTGAACCTCAGATCTCTTATACAACCATCAAAGACTTTACTAGTTGAGCTAACTGGAACTCCCTGTTAAATGTTTATTAGGTGAATGCTAAGTATATAAATGATTTTAAGGAACTTCAATTATAATTTGACTAGTCTTCTAAGGGGTATAAGCGTAAATGTCGCTAGTGCTTTTCTCAGATCATGACAAATGATATTAGAAGTAACTCTATGTAACTCGAAGGGGCATTGTAACACAACATAGGTCCTGATGAGAATGTCAAAAATTTAAGTAGAGAAGACTGAAATATCCCAAATTGTGTGGATTTGATTGGATTAAGTATTTTATATGTGTTGTGTGGGTGTGTGTTAAGTCTCAGGATCTTGGATATATAAGTAATTATAAGGTGTCACAATTGTAATTTAACTAGTCCCAAAATATATATCACATATGTATTGCCGGACCCAAGATTTTCGTATTTTGAAAGTATTTCATAATTGCATCATGGTTAATGCTATCCAAAACATCTATTAAATTAAGAAACTCATTATTTAAAAACAAAATAATAAAAGCCTAATATAATCAATTTCAATTCAAACAATTTAATAATCAAATAATTCAAACAATGCGTTTCTTTAAACCACATTACTAATTAAGTTTTTGATATATTTTGTTTATTGCTAGTAAAAACTTTATTAAGAGATTCTTTTTGAGATTCAATTATTTTTTATATTCTTCTCTCTCTTTTTTCTTCAAACTTGTTTCAGAACAAAATCTATAATTTTAACTAGGACATTCACAATTATAAAATATTTACAAACCAAAGAAAAACCATGCGTATTTGATATGTAATTATAATATATAACTAGAACAAAATTAATTTTAAAATATAGGATAATAAAACATGATTTATTTATTTTTTTGATACAAAACATGATTTATTAAGACACTAATGTAACTTCACTTATGTGGGGCCCGTGGGCTTGGAAGTCTCGGCCCACCTCTAGGCTGGCCCAAGGCCCATGCCGAGGATCGATGGCTGTCCCAGGCAGTTGTCTAGGGGCTTTTAGCCCTCTGGGCCACGCCGAGGACGACCCTCTCCTCGGCGTACCTATCCTAATCCCGGGTGGGGGACAAGCCCAGTATAGGCGGTCACATCCACACTTAATGCATCTACCTAACTCCCCTGGCAATCTTAATGCTGAGAGGACTCCTGAACGGCGGAACCTTGGGTGCTGCGACCCACAGTAAGGTGGGGAACGTGACTGATGGGACAGGTCCTTAAGCAGCGGTCTAGATGATTGACAGTTGGAAGGCTAGGATTGACCAAAGAAGGTATATAATGCAAGGTGCCCTTCAGAATGAGGGGCTCCTCGGCCGTTCGAGGAGCAACCCCCAAGCCAAAAAGAACAGGGCTAAGCCCTCAGGAAGGAAGAACGCTTCCGGAGAACCGGTGGCAAGCCTGTTAGCGCCAAACCCTTCACCCCACTCTTTAAATAAATGTATTGTTGGGGGATCTACAACAAAACGAGACCCTACAACTTAAAAATAAAATCATCCAGTAGCTTCAAAATTTACAAACAAAGACGGATATTCTTTAAAGCATAATATTATATATATATATATATATATATAATCTATTTACTTTAAATGTGACCCCTGAGAATAAGTTTTTTTTTTTTTTTAGAATGAAAAATGAGGGCCTTTATGGCTATATTACACTCTCGGGCAGGGAGCCAGCTGACAGACCTCCCAGTTGAAGGTACGCGCTTGCCAAACTATGCGGGAGTCACCTCACATTTGTGAGTACACCTCACCACTAAGTTTACCCACCAACGGACTCCTGAGAATAAGTTAGAGTAAGAGAAAGAGAGATTAATTTGATGGTGCTTGGTTGGGAAGAGAATCTTAGAGAGAGAGAGAGAGAGAGAGAGAGAACAACAAAAGATATGTGAGTTTCAATTTTTTTAGCTAGTTGTAGACCACTTTCTAAAAAAAAAAGGTTAATCGCCAATCGGGATGAACATGATTTATTAAGGCACTATTGCAACTTCACTTGACAATAAAATCATCCAATAGCTTCAAACTTTACAAACAGAGACATATACACTTTAAAGCATAATAATATAATAAAAAATAAAATAAATCTATTTACTTTAAATGTGACCCGTGAAAATAAGTTGGAGTGAGAGAGAGAGATTAATTTGATGATACTAGGTTGTCAAGAGAATCTTTGAGAGTGAGAGAGAGAGACACTTTTTTAAGTTAGAGAGATATATAACAACAAAAACAAAAGATATGTGAGTTACTATTATTTTAGCTAGTTGTAGACCGCTTTCTAAAAAGAAAAAAAAGGTCCACCGCCAATCAAGATGATAATATATATATGCATTCTTTTCTTTCACTTGGGGCATTAGTAAATTGTTTAAGTTCTTTAGTAGAAGTCCTGGCCGGAACAAACTCACCCCAATGCTTCACTTGTTGAGAAATGGTGACATTGGTGAAGGTTATGTAGAAAGTTATTAAAAATTTGAAAATGTTTTCATTGTTTTTGTCCTTGACCAAAAAGAAAAAGAAAAAAAGCTGCCGTAAAAAACTATAATGCATTCATTAATTATACAAGTATAAGGAAGTAGAGTAAAGTTGGCTAAAATTAGACTAATTTTTAACCAATTCTACTCTACTTTACTGTACTCCCCCCCTCCCTCTCAATCCAAACAGACCAAGAAAACAATTGCCATAACAAAAAGACTATGAGAGAGAGAGAGAGAGAGAGAGAGAGTAAATGCTATTTTTCCATCCTTTGGTGTTGGCGTAAAAAGGTAGTAGGGTATGGAATATGGAGAATGGATAACATATTTATGGAAAGTAAACCAATGGAATCAAAGACGCCCAGCATATATGGAAACCAATGGCTATATATTTTATTACCCTTAATTGTCAACTAGATCTTGACATAAAAAATTAGAGAATCAAAATTCAATAGACACCCAACGACAACGCACATACATTAATTTTGAAACAAACTGCACTCAGCCTTATTAATTGACATTATTGTAAAGTCTTAGCCGTTGTTTAGGTTAAGTTTAGGGTTGACTAAAATTTAAATATAATGATGCCACTTTGTGATCATTTCATTATGGAAATTGTTATATATAGGCACCAAAAATCTACACTTAATTTATCACGCTCTTGAAAGAATTTTGTTACATACTTAATAATATACATTTCCTATTCATTATGTCTAGAACTAGGTGCGTATCCACAATTTTGAAATGATTTTCACAAAAAAATATGAATGGTGTTAATGTGTACAGGCGTTGTGTACACCATTGAATTTATGATAATCACTACTCCATTACTTTTGTGTTGTGGTGAAACATGGGTGAAGTGAATGTTTGCAAGAGGGTGTGAAAAAAATCCGTAATTTTTTCGTTGCTTGGAGAACTGTTCTTTTGTTACTGTTTGTGAGCCCTCCAGAAATTTGAAGCTCCATCTCCTGTATTACAGAAATTAATTTGAATGTTAAACTCATAATTAATTATTATCAGTGCCTTTGTATCATTTTTGCTTGGCATCTTTACTATACATCCTTTTTTTTAAGCCTTAATTTATTATATATCATTATTTAGATTAAAAAAAAAACCACTTTTGCATTATGAGAATGAATAGAAAACACATCTATCAGTTACCTTTTCGAGTCCCATCCAATATATAGTCATAGATCAACACCGTTAAACTTTTGTTGTGTTTGAAGTGGATTGTTCATGTATATGTATATATGTAAATTGTCGTTACTCTGATAGATATTTATGACAGCTGCATTTCACTCGAGTGATTCCGAAACAGTGATTTGGTTAAGGTTTGGATCATCGAAAAGGTGTCTGTTTTAGACTTTTAGATTTCCTTCTCCGTCCTATATATATATATATTATGTGTGTGTGTATAACTTCAATGTTGGCTGCGTCATAATTATGCTTTAGAGTAACATGCATTTGCATTTACTGGACGTATATGGGCAAAGCACATCCTTCGTGTTTTTCAAAATATATAATTTTTAATAATTTTTATATTAAATGTGATAATAAAAAATTAAGAATTTATAATTTATTTTCAAAAAACTAAAAGTGATATTATTTATAACATATAAAAAGACAAAAAAAGCAACCAAAAAAAGAAAAAGAAAAGAAGAAGTAAAAACCAAATGCACTATAATTATCAAACTAGTAGTAACTCATTGATGTGATTTCAAAAAAAAAAAAAAAAAAACTCATTGATGTGACACGATTGACTTTTTCTTTTGAGTAATGGGTAAAATAAAAAGACATGATTGACTTATGAAGCATTGAGACACCATGGGAGATGAAAGCATCAATGCAATTTGTTATTTGTCCCCCCAATACAAATTTCACACCTAATTTCTTATTTTGTTTCGTATAGAAACGGTGAAATTTTTCCATGCAATTATTTAAGTGCGATTCTTCTAAAGGGGTCTATCTCTTCATAGATCAGTAGCAACCATTTACCAGTACTATTCATTAAAAAGGTATATGTTAGAATATAAATAGACCATAATTTTTTTGAGAAAGGTTTATAACATTTTTCAACACTTTTATAACAAATCATATATAGTAAGTTATTATTGATTCTAATTTGAATCTACAATTTAAATTACTTTTTTGTCCACTCATAATAACTAATAACAATTTGCTACTTAAAAATTTGTTGTGAAGGTGTTGTAAAATATTAATATTGTGGATTTAATATTTCTTTAATTTTTTTAATGCCATTTTTATCCTAAACTCTCTTATACCGTCCGTGGTGCTGCCTGATTTTTGTCAGTTGATGTGGGTGATCAAGACTTTGTAGGTTTTAAGAAATTGGAACCATTTGGTTTGAAATTTCTAGTATCATTGTTTAAAATGATGTGAAAACTATGATTTTAAAAGTATGGTTGAAACATGTGTTTACAATATTAATAAAACAAATAATGTGTTTGGTATCATATTTCAAATAACATGTTTCAGTGTGTGAAAAAATATAATTGTGTGTTTGGTATATACGTGTTTTATTTTTAAAAAGTTGACAAGTGGGCCCCATGGTTTGGTATGTGTGTTGTCTAATCAAGTGGGTCCCATGTTTTTCAAAATATTTATGAAAGTGTAATTAAGCAATGTTGTTTGAAATCTGAAAACTGGTAAGAGGAGTTTTCCAAATTAATGTTTAAACACTCTAAAATGAGCTAACGTAACTCAAACACTCCTAAAAAAATACCCTTATCAAACGCGTTGTTTTTTTTAAAACCACAGTTTTCAGTGTTTAATCAAGTATTGTTGTTTAAAATGATGTGAAAATTGTGATTTAAAAAGTGTTGTGAAAATACATGTTTAAAGTACTCATAAAGCAAAAAATGTGTTTAGTACTATGTTTCAAACAACATGTTTTAAAATGTGAAAAAAATATAATTATGCATTTGGTATGTGTATGTATTTTTTTTAAGTGGTAAATTTCTAACAAGTACTATTATTTTATTAATATTTATTAGAGGAGTACACGTGAGAGAGAAGGGAGGAAAAGAGAGAATAAAAAAAGAAAAAGATGAGGAGAGAGAGAGAGAGAGAGAGAGAGAGAGAGAGTTTTAGTTTTGTTAATTCTTATCAAGCGGGTCCCACATTTTTTTAAATTTTTAAAAAAGTGCCATCGAGTAATGTTATTTGAAAATTGGTAAAAGGAGTTCTCTAATAAAATTCAGTGTTTAAACATCCTAAAATGAGAAACGTAATTCAAACACTCTTAAATGAAATCCCTTACCAAATGCATTGTTTTTTTTATATTTTATTTTTAGCCCACAATTTTTAGAGTTTAAACACTAAAAATTATTGTTTGAATTTTGAACTATCTTACCAAACAGGCTCTGAATAACATTGTGGGTTCAATGTATGATAGATATAATGATAAATTAATGTCGTACATGCAAATAAGGTTCTCAAGAGTGATATTCATATTTTGGATTATGTGAATTAGATTGGATATTAAACGTTTTATTCAGTGGTAGAGCTAGAAGATCTTCTTTGGAGGCCATACTTATAGATGTGTGTGTCAATAATAAATTGTAGGTAATTACTTTTTTTTTTTTTGAGAAATAATTACAACATGCTGCTAACCTCGCAGCTTAAACCCTTTCTCCCCTAGACCCTCAAGCACTTTATACATGGGGAGGTGCTAATTCAGTTACAAAGCCTTTGGCTTGTAGGTAATTACTCTAACTCTAAAAAACACATAAACAAAGCTTAAAAAAAATTAACACTATCATTTATGTGTAGAATAGTTTAAGGACTTCTTTTTACATTTTAAGTATTTATTAGAAATTTTTTTAGTTGTAAAAGAATATTATATAAGTGTGTTTGGGTATATATTCTCAACTCACATGATCGTGTACTTTTCTTTTTAACAATTTGCTTACAGTACATTGCACCAAGATTGTGAGTAAATCAATTAAAAATTGTACGCACAAGATTAAAATAATTGAAAACTAAGTGGTAAATTAAGAAGGAAATAATTGGAGAGATATTCTTACATTTTATACACACCAAAAAACACTATATATATATATATATTTTTTTTTTTTTTTGAGGGGGCCAAGTAGTATATTTTCTTATACTAGTAAATATATTATATAGTATATATGGGGAACTACAAGAATTTTAAAAAGTCTGGGGGGCCATGCTTCCCTGGTTTACATGTGACTCTGTCATTGAATTTACTACATAAACTTAATAAAATGATGTATCACCCATCGTAATTAAATAATTGACATTTAAAATTGGTTGTAGATTTAGCATTTTTCCAAAAGCTTTAGTTGAGGTAACTTTGCAAACAATAGGGTTAGTGATTGAGGAAATAAATTTCTTTTAGTCACAATCAAATAGTGTAAGTGTGTAACAGAGTATGGACCACAAGAACAAGAATCATCTGTACATTCTAACGCACAGTCCATCTTATATATTTCTTTTAGTCACAAAACACTAATAAAGCCAATGACCTTCATACTCATTTGGAATCATTATATTGATTTAATAAACAAAAGAAGTCATTTGAAAATTGGTTGTGAGGCCTTTGGTTTTTAGCTTTATCCAATCCAACCTAGAATTATGGCTTTTGCTTATAAATTATAAAGAGCCAGAGGCGGCTCTACAGCTAGCCCAGGGGTTCAAATGAATCTCCTGATCTGGCTAAAAGCCAAAATTTATATATATATATATATATATATAATTTTTTAATTTTTTTTCATTTTAGTACTATTTTCACAATAAATTTACAATAAAGATTAAGTGGCAAGTTTTAATTGGTTTAATCTAGATCCACAAATGACATCACTTTTTTACAAATCTTTAACAACTTGTCACCTAAATTTTGTTATGAAAGTGTTGTGTTAGTAGCTTTACTCTTAAAATTGTTGCTTCATTTAAAAAAAAAAAAAAAAAAATCATTTCTCCAAACTCTATCTTATTTTGCCATTGGCCATGGAATGAAATTGTTTTTCCAGTACTTTTTTTCTTCATTAGCAAAAAATTACACAACTTTTAGCACACAAAAATTACAACACTATTGAGCCCCTAAAAAAAATTTCTGAAGCCGCTAATGAGAGTCGGTAAAGCTATAATAATTTTCTGGCAAATGCTTTCATTTCATCAATGATTCAATATACTATTCTAACATGAGTCATGTGAGGGGTGTATTAATACCCCCAATAAGACTGAGGGCTGGAAGCCATAATGGGTTTGGCTTGAATGCATATGGGTCCCTAACAAGATCTCTTTGGTAGTGTCAGGAAAGGAGGATATATATCCTTGAAGCGAAGACCTAGTCTATGAAGCTTAATTTACCCTTAGTTCATGATTTTAAAGAGTGGCTTGGACGTGAGAAAGGGATGGTTGCTATGATATATACTTAAAGTAGAAATTGTTAATCATGTTGTACAATCATGCAAAGGGAAGTGCATTTGTCGATGGTGAAAGTTTGAGTCGTCTCTAACATTCAAACATACTATTCACTCTATGATGTTTTAAAAGGAACCAATAAAATGACATGGAAAATTTATAATTTTTCTATCAAACAAAACTAGGGTTTGCATGGGTTAGGTTGAAAGGTTTTTTTTTTCAATGTAACCCGACCTTGTTGGGACGAGAAATTCCTAACTCAACCCAATCCATTATATGTGTAGAAACCAACCCAACTCAATTCACATGAGTTAGGTTGGATTGGTAAGTTGTGTATATATGTTTTATACCTCGGAAAAAAATTGAGTTTTCATCAATTATTTAAACACTTTTCAATAAATTATGAAAATTCATATAATATGCTTAAATTATTTTTCAAATTTATCAAAACTAATTCTCAAAATACCAAAATCAATCAAACTAAAAAAACTGAAATAGGGATAATAAAATAAACTTATATATATTATAGATTGGTTGGGTCGGATGGGTTGAAAAGACTATCAAATCAAACCCAAACTAACCCAAGACTCAAAATAAAATTCCAACTGAACCCACCAACTCACAAAAACTAACTTGAGACATTGGGTTGGATTGGGTTTCTCAGGTTAATAGGTTTGAATCGTTTGATGCACACTCCTAATTATCCCTATATCATTTCTATTTTTCTTTTTCATCTTTTCTTGTATAAAATAATTTATATCTCATAAGTTCAGTTTCCCTAAACTTCTCACCTATCAAGATCGTTTATTGTAGGCCTACTATATTTATTTCCATTCTAATTATTATATCTACTATTTGATTACTTTCCTTGTTAAAGATCCTATATTTCAAGTGCCTATAAGAATGTTATTTTTCTAGACTAACTTCTTTTCCCACATTTGTCCATCAAAGTGCAGGAATCCTTGACCATTTCCAACTACACTTGGGCATTCCTATAGTGAGTTGCTTATATGGATGCCCTAGCTAAACATTGTCTACTTTTCATTGCATCTGAGGTCTAGTGATGGATGCCCAAAGGATAATGAAATAAACTTATATACGTGGTGGATCGGGTTGGGTCAGATAGGTTGAAAAAATTATTAACCCAAATCCGAACTAACCCAAGACTCAAAATAAAATTCTAACCCAATCCACAAAAACCAACCTGAGGTGTTGGCTTAGGTTGATTTTGTCGAGTTGGTGGGTTTGATGCACACTCCTAATTATCCCTATATCATTTTTGTTTCCATCTTTTCTTTTATTGTATAACATAATTTATATTATATATGTTTAATATCCCTAAACTTCTCACTTACCAAGTTAGTTTATTGTAGGCATGCTTTCTCATCCTAATCATTATATCTACTATTTGATTACTTTTTTTTTTTGTTAAAGATCCTATATTTCAAGTGCCTATAAGAATGATATTTTCCTAGACTAACTTCTTTACCGACATTTGTTGATCAAAGTGCCGGAACCCTTAATCATTTCCTACTACACTTGGCACTGATGTAGTGAGTAGCTTATATGGGATATTCTAGCTAAACATTGTCTACTTTCATTGCATCTAAGGTCCAGTGCAATGCATCATTAGTAAGGGACGCTGTAACTTATATCTCATAAGGATTCATTCAAGAAACGTGACTAAATTTTACATTAGCCATTAATCTACTGCAACCCCTCCTCCTTTGTGCGGGCTTAAAACCAGCTATAAACAAAAAATTATGACACTAGGCATGGACACAAGTGGAATACTTCCCCCTCTTTTCGTTACGTTTATATATGTACGTGTTTATGTGGGTATTTATTTGTCATGCATGTATAGGTTTAGTAAGTAAACATGAGATGAGAAATTGTAGGGTATTAAGCCAAAATTGTAGTAAATGAGTTCTTAAAGGCGTGCTTATCAGTATAATAATATTCAACTGGATAATGACCACAATTTGAGATATAAAAGATAGGCCAAAATGGGCAAATGCCCTTTTTGTGCAAAAAAAAAAAAGCCATTTTCCCTCTTTCTCAAACTAATTAGGGAAATGCCTATCTTTTGTAACTCGATTTTCTCAAAATCGAGTTTTAACGTTACTATAGGCTCCTTAAAATGCCATTATAGGTATGGGGCGATCAAACTAAAAAAAAAAAATTTGCATGGAACTCGAGTTCATGGAGCTCGAGTTCCAAAATGCTACTATAGGGTTCTTAAAACGCCACTATAAGGCTCCAGATTTTTTTTTTTTTAATTTTTTAATTTTTAGTTTGTTATAACTCGATTGTCCAAAAATCGAGTTTTAAATTGAAACTCGATTTTTAGAAAATCGAATTTCAAAATAGGGGTATTTCCTTAATTAGTTTAGAAAATGGGGCAAAATGCTAGATTTAAAAAAAAAAGGGCAAAAGTCCATTTTCTCCATAAAAGATACCTTATTATTAATTGGGATCTAGTTAACTTAATTGGTAAAGTTTTTTTTATCTCCACATAAAAGATCTGGATTTGAATCTCGTCTACACCAAAATCAATCAATATCTTGATCTAATGATACATCACAATCACCTATTTTGTGTGTGTGTGTGTGACTGTGTGTATATAAATTTTTTATCATTACACTAGTCGCAGACCCACATTATATGCGGGAAAATATGATATGATTATTTTTTATTAGATAATTATTGAATTAATAATTGGATTGTATATTTTTAAAAATTCAATATGTGTTATTTGAAATTATGTTTTAAATTAGAAGTTTTTTGTAGTGTAACAAAATATATTTTGTAGTTAGGAATTATATATAGTGAGATATGTATAAAAACATAATGCAATAATTTTATTTTATTTTATTAAAAAAATTGATAGTGTGAGAACTATTAGACCAAGTTGTAACTATGTATACTTTGTTTATTACTATACAAAAGTATGCGATTTAACTCTTATAGATATATTTTTCTCCAAAATATAGATCCACGTTTCTTTCTTCCTCACAATTGAAACTAAGGCTGCGTTTGGTTCAATGTAAATCGAATTCTGACTGTAAAATGAATGCAGGGGAAAGTGAATTCCCGTAAGGAAAATGAAATCCGAGTGTTTGGTTCTGCAATGGAAAATAGTCCGGAAAACAATTTTCGGTGTTTGGTAACATTCTAAAAATGCTATTTTTCTACAAAATTTTCACATTTTCTTAGTCATTTTCTCAGCATCCAAACAAATTTTATTATAGAAAATTTCAAAATATACACTTAACACAACCAAAAATCAAAATAAAAACATTGAGGGAGAGGAAGAAAGAGTGAGATCGGAGGGAGAAAGAGTGATAGAGTGAGGGAAAGAGAGATAGATCGGGAAAGAGAGAGATTAGAGTGGATGGAGGACGGCGGCCAGATTGGGTGGGTTTGGGGGTGGAGTGGAGTGGGCTGGTGGTTGGTGGCGGCCAAATCAACGATGTTGAGCAAGAGGGAGAACAAGCTCGGTCTTGGGTGGTGACGATCTAGATGGCAGCGCCGATGAGCTTCTAGCGGCGACTATGGGTGCGCTTTTGTTGGTGCTAGTGTGCAATCTAGGTGGTGCTACAGGCTGCGCGATCTGGGCGGTGCTTCAGGCCGCGTGATCTTGCTGGTGTTGGAGTACGATGAGACCGATGCAATCTGGGGTTGGGGGCGGTGGTACGATCTGGGGTTGCTTCTGGTGCTCGGTCTCTCTCTTCTATTTTCCTGGGGTGGAAATCATTTGAAGGTAAAATAAAACATGAAAATCATTTCCAGCTTGCTGGGGTTATTTTACAGTCAACGCGGAAATTATTTTTCGTTTGACCCAATTTTCTTTGCTTACCAAACACATAGGCTGATGTAAAATGATTTTCTGAAATCATTTTCAGCCAAAACAAACGCAGCCTAAGTGAAAAATTAAATAATGATAACTATGCAATATATCCTTATCAATAAATCATATATTGTAAAGTGGAAATATAAAATAAAATAAAATGCAAAAAGAAAAAGTTCCTTAAGTATATATACATAAAAACATTAGTAGCATAATGATGTTATAAAGTAAATTATATTTTATCTTATTCTCTTTTTGGTATTTTCAGTAAATATGATCAACTAAGCAAAGTAAAAGCTTACCAAGAAAGTTCAGATTAACTAAAAATTTGGTGGTGGAGATGCTAATTATTTGTAATAAAATGACCAAAATAAAAATAACAAATAGATTTGAGAACAGCACATAAGATTTCTAAAAGAAATTTTACCAGACACATGAGATGCAATAATACAAAATTACTACACTGAATATTTTTTGACTTTTTTGATACTCTACAAATAAAAAACTTTATTCACTTTTTGTCACGATATAGACTATAGAGCAATTACAAAATAACAAAAAGTTAAGGAACTTATAGCAAATGGCTTTCTATACAAAATTTCAGTGGAGACTAATAGGCCCTCCACTTTCTTCAAGACGTAGAGGATTATGAAAGACCATACATCATTTGCATACCCTTTTCTCTTTCTCAAATTCACATTACCAAAGAAGTATATGAAGCTAAAAACATTGTGAATACATTTCTGTTTAGTAGAAGTCCATTGATAGGCACATTCAATTCGTAGCCATGTACATTTGGTTTGATATAAACTCAAATTTCTATTTAAAAAAAAACCACGTATTAACCCAAACCAAAATTCAACCAAAGCTATAAGAGTGATTTGTGATGGGAAATTTAAAAAATACAACACAAAAAAATTAAATAAAAAAACCTTTAACCTAAATTAGAGTTATAAGAAAGAACAAAAATCAAGAGAGAAAGAGAGAGTACTCACAGTTTTTGTGTGGAAAAAAATATGGATTTAATAGAATAAATGATATCAAATTTATACAAAATAAGATGGAGTGAAGAAGAGTTAAAATATAAGAAAGATGAAATGACGAAGGAAGTTTAATGGTAAAGTAAATAGTAGTAGGAAGATAAAGAGGCAAAGAGGGAGGGAAAAGGATGGAGTAAGAGAAGAAGAGTTTTATTTATTTATTTTATTATTATTATTTTTATTTAGAATAGGAAAATGAAAAGTTTAAATATTCAATTTTAACAATTACTTGAAATTAGAAATAAGAAAACGAAAAGTTGAAATCAATTTGGATAACTGAATATAGTAAAACATTTGCATCTAATGAATAGTAATGTTTGTAATGAATAGTAAACATGTGCATATATCCTTTAAATGATAATGAATTATTCAATTTTAACTATTACTTGAAATTAGAAAGAAGGAAATGAAAAGTTTAAATCAATTTGGGTAGCTGAATAGTCGAATATTTGCATTTAAAACAAATGAATAGTAACATGTTAAATTGTAATGGAGTTCATTAACAAGTTTGTCCATTAACTATATTTAATTATTTTAAATAAAATAAAATAGAAAAATTATAAAGGAAATTAAAAAAAAAGTATGACATGGCTAATAAGATGGCTCAACAGAAATACAACAACATTAAATTTTACGTTTCAACTTTTAGATATATATAGATATAGAGAAGACATTTGTGTTTGAATATTTTTTATTCAAAATCAATTAGTATCTTAATTTGATGATACAAGACAATTATCATAAAATGTACGTTACAAGTAATTTTATTGTATAATAAGATATGTGTACTAGTATTTTACCTAATATACATATCCTAGGATTCGCGTAATGTAACACTATTCATAGGATATAAACCACTAAAAGCCAGAGACTAATCAGTCTAGGAAAAGTCCACTAGGCACTTTGTGATTTAGGATTATCCATCCTTGATTCCCTTTCCCAAAAGAAGGAGTTATAAGATTCTTACAGTGGACAAATGATGTGGTACATTATTATAATAAAAAATTTTCACTTGTTTAAAATTGTTGAGCTAGAAAAATTTTAAAAATAGAAACTGATTATTGACTCAGCAATTTTAAATAAGTAAAAACCTTTTAGTGAAATTGTGGACAAATAATATGATCCATCGTAAGACTATATAATTTTTCCTTAAAAGGGACGTTTTCTTCTCCTGGAGCTGAGCCTGGAGGTGACTCTCTTTACCTTACTTTTCTATTAGTATATTTTTATATAATAATGATAAAAAAGAACTTTTCGTGTATGACATGACCTATGAAGGTTCCTTTGCAACACTCACTGAGAGGTGAGAATTGAGGTCAAATGAAAATTGGATGACCCACTTCAGAAAATCAAAAGCAAAAGTCTTCCACTGCTTCCAGACACCCTCTTGAGTGCAATTTTACCAATCACATTGGAAGGCATAACAAAAATTCCACTCTACAAATGCTTTTCTTATTATATCATGAATATGCTATCTACTGTTTGTGATTGTTTAAATAATCCTATTGATGGCACCAACAATACCCCATTCTTTATCATTCTAAGTTGTCCCTTATACCATAAATGATGCAAAATGCCTTTTTTTTATTTTTATTTATCATATATGATTGAATTTTAATTTATGGTGTCATTTGATATATATATTTTTTCTTTTTAAGAATGCGGTGTCATTTGATAATGATTGTTCTTATTATCAAGCTAAGAGATATAAATCAATTTTAGTTGTAGACGAGGTTCAAACGACTATTAATTGAACCAATTAAAACTCACAATAATGCAAAATATTAATTCAAAACTAGATAGTTAACTATAATTCAGACTTTTTGAAAGATTAAGACGTGTATGGAGCAGATAATGGGGGCACTGTTATCGGCAAAAGATGCAAGTAATTGCAAAAATTAGAGCAAGTTGAAGAGACAATTGTTTGTGAAGTCATACGGTACTAATTTTGCGTTTGATAGGTTTCTGTTAAGGATATATATTAGGCCAAAGATCATACAAATCTATTTCTTCCTTTTTTCAATATTAAATAATAATGTCATGGTCTAGAGATTAGGTTGTTGAAGCCAATATGAGATCACATGCACGATATGGAGCATTGTCCAATTAAATCATAAACATGATTTTTACTATCCCCTTCTGCAGGGTTGGCTACTTATGAAAAGTTTGCACAGCCACACAAGTTTCTCATTTCTGAAATGTCTAAAAGATGTGGTTATTAGGCGTTTTTATCCCCTAATTTTGGAGAGATTGAATCTAAATTTGAACATGTAACATATCTTTTGGATGGAAGGCACTTGCCATCACGTTAATGCCTAACTTGTAACTAGTGACAAAGGGCCAAAATGGGAAATTAACATTGATTTTCAAACAATATAATTAGTAAACACTGTTTCCAAACTATATTTTTTACTAGCATTTCGAGTCTAAGAGACTTGATTTAGGACTATAAATCGAGTTTTTGAGACTCTATTTCCATGGTCTGATCACGTTGGACGTGGCATTTTTTCCATGTGGCAACTACCTGGAAATCGAGTCTCTAAAACTTGATTTATAAGCCACCCTGCATTTTTTGTGCGTGTGCGTGATTATTGGTACAATTTTAATATGAGTACAGAGAGGAAAATAAAAGGAGGTCATCGGAAATAGTACAACCTACAGCCAGCTAGACCATGCCAGCCAACCCACAGCCAGCCAGACCACGCCACACGACCCAGGCCGCAGTGCCCATGCCGTGCCGCGCGATCTCTCCTATCTGATCTGGGTTTTAGACATTCTTCCATGGTCAGACATTCTTTCACAAAATTGGTGAGGTGAGCTCTCTCTTTGATCTGATTGTGCTGGAATTGTTGTGTTTCTGGGATTTCTTAAATTTTTTTTTTTGGGTATTTTTGGGAATGGCTGAGTGACTTGAGACTTAAATTTTTCTTGGTTTATAAATCGAGTCTTAAAGACTCGATTTCCAAGTGGCTGACACGTGAAAAAAATACCACATCAGACATGATTAGACTATAAAAATCGAGTATTTGAAACTCGATTTATAGGCCTTAAATCGAGTCTCTTAGACTCAAGATACTAGTAAAAAATATAGTCTGAAAACATTACTTACTAACTAGATAGTTGGAAAATCTTGGTTAAATTCCAATTTTGGCCGTGACAAAGTGACGAATTAGTTTGCAACTTGTTTATGGGTATCCCCTTTTGGTTTTTAATAAGATTTGCTTTTAGTGAGTTTGGAATTGCCTGAACTAAAAGGACTTGAATAAGTAAAAAATTGAATAATAAAAACAATTGCAAGTATCAAGCAATAAATAATGAGAAACTTGCATTTACCTCGTTCAATCAATCACAATAGGAATCAATGGGTATCCTCACTCAACTCCAAAAATTAACTCTAGTTGCTTCAAACTGCTAGGTTAAGCCTACTCCTCGATTCTATTGCTAATGTTATAGAATATATAATTTTTTGAAGATTCCGATGATCCCTTTCAAATGATTCTTCTAGAATATATTATAGAGTTTTCTCCCAAGAATTTGGAACAGTTACTTCTTAAATCTTACTCCCAAAGCTATCAAGCATCTCCATCTATTTTTGAGTTAAGGATCTTTTCAACCGTTTTGACTTTCTTTCACCATTCTAAGAATACCAATCACATGGCTAGTGCTAGAAGTTTCAAATTAATCATCAAGAGCAAAAACTCGTGCTCCATGGCAACTTTTTTTTTTGTTGAGAAACTGTTCCATGGCAACTTGATTAGCTTAATATTCCATTATCTAAAATTGTGATGTTAAGCAAAAAATACCCACTTCATCACCCTCATGATTTGTGTTTGAAAACGCGATTAGCATTCATATAATTCGAGTACGGCTAGCCTATATAGTCCAGACACATCTCAAGTGGTGTGCACGGATAAGTTTCTTCCCCACAGTAAAGGAATCCATAGAGATATTGACAGAATATTTGCTCCACAGAATCAAATTTTTGTTGTTGTTTCCCATTGCTACGCGTGGAGAAGTGAAGGGCCTCATGGACCACTCAATCTCAGCCTAATATTCTCGAGCCACTGTTGCTTTTAAATCACTGAGGAAAAGCTCCATCAGTGACAACTTGTGTGAATTTGTAACATGACAGAAGTATTATGTATGTCATATAATCAAGTGAAGCTTTCTCTTTTCCTTTTTACACAGCTTAGATTTGGGTTTGATTCACACATAAGAGAGAGTTCCTTTTTGGTGTGATATATATGAATACAAAAGAAAAGGATAAAGGAAATATATACCAAAGAGAAAGGGTAATAGATTAGCTTTCGCATGGTGGTGATATGTGCACCACTTCCTCTCCCACTTGTGTTTTAATAGATATAGAAATTCTACTTTTTTATAACCGTTAACTGCTACATACTGATTCCCATCCATTTTCTTCCTTTTACCGAAAGTTACATAAAGCACTTCTGGGCACAGCTTGTAAAGTATCATGAAGCCTTATTGGACGTGGAGACATAAAGATGAGAAGCATTATGCTTTTGTTGAAAAACTTGACTCTAAACTGTGAAACGAGGATAGGGTTGAAATCTGAGTAATTCCAAGGTTATATCCCATCTGAAAAGGATAGAAACCACACCGAGGTATTTACTTAATAGAGTTACCTATTTATAGGCTAAAAAGGAGTACATTCAAGTAGAGAAAGCCAAATCTCTACAACGAAAGATACTTAGGTGGATGACATATATTCCATTTGCTTAAAATATAGAATACCAACCAATAATCACTTCAGTCAGCTCGTTGGATTCTGGATAGAATTTTAGAACCATCCTCTTTAACAATATTTTGGTTTGAGTGATGTTAAGTTTATAACATTTTCACAATAATTTTACAACAAATGCTAAGTAGCCGATTGTTATTGATGGCTAAAAAAATAATGTCAATGATGAGTTCAGATTAAACCTAATAATAATCTGTTATCTAAGATTTGTTGTGAAATTATTGTAAAATTATTGTAAATGTAATATTATTTGTTCTAGAGAGAGAGAGAGAGAGAGAGGGGGGGGGGGGGGGGTAAGGGCCAATCGAATAGACCTACCAAATGTGACCATAATCATGGACGGAACTGCATACATTTTTGGAAATGCCTTCCAAAGTTTCACTTTACTAGCCTTATATTTCAATTTAATTTTACAAGAATATAGGTGGTCCTGCCCCAATCTTTCCTATTTTCTATATAACTCTCTTTAGTTTGTTTACTTTTTATAATTGTTATTACTTTATTGACCCCTCAATTCTGAAATTCTAGTTCCACCCCCCTTGACCATAATAACTAAAACCCATTAAAGAACCAAAAAGTAGGGTCTAAAATCCAAATGGCATGGGGTATGTAGGCTTTTCATTATAGGCTCGACCTTAACCTCACCTTAGCTCCACTAGGGTTCTCTTTATCAATCATATAAATTATTATTGGATAAGTAGCAAATTTATACTAGAGAAAAAACGGCATCTTTTACTTTATTAATAATATTATTATTATATCATTGCGCACTAAGGGTGTTAGGGTTCAAGTTTCTAGAAGAGAACTTTACACACATATATACTTAAATTAAATTGGAGTAAAATTTATATGTTGTATAAAAAAAATATTAGGCAAAAATGCAAAACTGACCCTCTAACTTTCAGTCTTTTTCATTTCAGTCCTCTAACTTTTAGTTTTGTCATTTCAGTCCTCTAACTTTCAATTTCTGCCAATGCAGGATTCCGTTAAAACTCAGTTAGGGGCTGCTGTTAAGTGAGCCAAAATGACGTCGTTTTGGTTTTTTTTTTTTTTTTTTTAAATAAATTTCGGAATTGAAAGAAAAAAAATCTGTAAAAAAAAAAAAAAAAAAAGAAGAAGAGAAAAGAAAAGAAAAGAAAAGAAAAAGAAACCGATTCAGAACTCCATCAGAGCTCCAAGATTACGTCCTCCAGCGTCACGAACGCGAAGCACCAAATCAGCACTTTCTGTAACGATATTGTCATTAGGATCCATTTGGTTACTCTTGCTCAGAAAAACGTACCTATTAAACTAGAATTATATGCAATTCATTGTTTGTTTCATCAAGTCTGAGATTTTGGCCGAGTTTGTTGAGCTGAAACTTTTATTTTCTTCCCATTTTCTCTACAACCAAATAGATGCTAAGAACTTCATTGATTATTCTATGCCATATAGACAGAAACGTAAAAAAAAATGTACATATGATAGAATAACACTTAATTGAGCTAAAAAAATATTAAAATAAAATTATATACAATTTGTTGTTAGTTCTTAGTTGATTCCAGTGTGAGATTTAGGCAGAGTTTGTTGAGCTTTCAACTTTTTCTGGAAACGAAAATATCACGTCAAGTCCATAGTATTCATCAACTCTTTTTTTTCTTTCATTTTCTCTGGAACCAAACAGAAGCTAAGAACTTCATTGATGATTCAGAGCAGTATAGATAGAAACATAAAATAACACTCCTATTCTTTGCTTTGTTCTCTCGGTAGCCAAACAGTGGTGTTAATTAAGGCATTTCCTGATATCATTTGATTTACAATTGATTCGGTAATGGAGTTCTGAATCAGTTTCTTTTCTTTTTTTTTTTTCTTTTTTTTTTTAATTCCGAAATTTATTTAAAAAAAAAAAAAAAAGCCAAAACGACGTCGTTTTGGCTCAATTAACGACAACCCTTAACTGAGTTCTAACGGAGTCCTGCATTGACAGAAATTGAAAGTTAGAGGACTGAAATGACAAAACTAAAAGTTAGAGGACTGAAATGAAAAAGACTGAAAGTTAAAGGGACAGTTTTGTATTTTTGCCAAAATATTATTATTATTATTATTATCATTATTATTTATTGATGTTATGAACCTAACAAATTTCATAAATATATTTTTTTATACTTATTGAAGCGACATATTATAAGTGATCCAACGTCACTTTTATAGGAAACATAATTAAGATCATATATATTATATACCAATTTTTTTTCTTTAGAAAATTATTATATACCAGTTAATTACAACTTATCACCTCAATTATTATAAAATACGTTATAAACTTTGTTGTGTCTTTAGACTTATTTTCGTTCCCCATAGTCTATCAAATCACTCAGATGACAGGGCATGTAAATCATAAAGTCTGTCTCAATTGAGACAGACTACGCACACCAAATGAATCATCAGAATAAATGTATAGTGTTGGTCTCAATTGAGACAGTCTGTGTACACCAAATAAATAACAGACCATCTCTTGCATGGTGGGCACCGAGTGAAGTGAGTGAAAATTTATGCAAGGTGTATGTGTTTCTTTTGGAGATTTTTTGTTTTTATTTTTCGTTTGTGTATAGTAGAGCTTGTTAGTTTTTAGACCTAGTTATCCAAGTTTTAAGGCCAAGTTGTAACTTAGTTAAATTATGAATGGTCCTTGGTTATGCTGATAGATCAAATATTGTGCAATTAATAGAAAGAACAGCGTAACAATCAACACACATTATGGTAACATAGGAAAAATCGATGGAATAACAATTCTAATGTCAAAACCACTAAACCTAGCAACCAAAAGAAATCTACTAATTAACTAAATTGAAGTTTTACAAACTAAATATGGAGATGTTGAATGTGAACCTCTGTCCACCACTTCAAGTACCCACTTGAAAATTTTGGTCCAGTATTGATATTTTAGAAAATGCAACAACTTAACACACTGATTCTTTAAGTTCTTCAGTCTGGAACACCAGTAGTGTCTTTTGAGAGCAAGAGGCTTAACACCTTCAGATTTACAATCAATAGAACTCCAAAAGTATTTTGCATGTTTACTAGGGTTTTCTTATATACCTTAGACTTGTATACATGAAAACCTAGACACTTGATGGGTTGAAATGAAACCATTTTGTTGCATTTCAATTGATCCAATTTAAAGCTGAAATCGATCGAAAACTTGACTTCTAGATAAATCAAAAAGCTATTGAAAGCTGTCAGAAGGCTTAAACTTGAAAGCTAAAATGCAGAATTCGGACAATTATCTTAACCTTTAAGATACAAAAAAACTTTTGATCGTAGTTTGTCAACCTAAGTCCTAGACTTAATAGAGCTCATTTTACAAATGAACCGCCATATGTACAAAATTATGTTTGAACAATGACACAACATCATCACATGCGCTTTTATGTATATGGTTTTGTGAATATAGGTCTTCTGTCTCACTTTTTTATGTTCTATTTTATGCTCTACTAATCAAAATATGCCATGTGTTTGAATTTTTTCCATTTAAAACTTTATTTATTTTATAAGAAAAGTCAAATGAAAACATGGCAAGTTATGATTAGTGGTATATAAAACACAAAAAATGAGATGGAGGATTTTGTATTCACGTATTTGTATGTACGTACACATGTATGAATACAAATCCTATGTACTACTTTTTGTGTTTCACTTGGGGTTCCATTAATTACAACTTGTCATGTATTCTTTTTACTTTCCTTAAAATCACTAAAGTTTAAAATGAAAAAAAAAAAATATATATATATATATATATAGCATGTATTACAATTGATGGAATACAAAATGCAACACAAAAAGTGATAGAGAGAGGAGTGTAGCCAAAAATTTTTACTTGGGGGGGCCGAATTGTAGTATTGATATATTAACCATAGTTCATATTGAATACAAACTTATTAACTTTGATATATTGTTATATTCTTAAATATTAATGAACATACAAAAATTATATAGTTTATTATAGACAAATACAAAAAAAAAAAAAAAAATCCAATAAAAGAACAGTTCACATCAAAATTATGCCCAACAATCTTTAATGGAATAAAGATAGCAATAAAAAAATGCGAACAAAAAAATCTTAAATACCCTTATGCATATCAACACACACATAGTGGTAGAAGAAAGAAACAAAAATAATACTAGTGGTAAAATAACAATGATGATTGATAAAAGAGAGAGAAAAGAAAATGCACTTGCATATTCACTTCTTTAAAGAGTCAAGAAGATGATGTTGCACCAGGAAAAAAATGGATTAATAATTTTGGTTGAGATAAGAGTTTTTGTGTTGAGAAGAAAGAAAATGGGGTAATGGGCTGGCACTAGCAGCTAGAACAAAGCTCCGTAGGTACTTAAAGATGAAACAAAATTGAAAATATGTTGGGAAATGGGTTGTCAATGATGCTAGAGAGTGAGTTATTATCCATTGGATTAATTATAAATTTTTTGGACAATGGAGAAGATCAAATATTAGTCATTATCTTTTGGACTAACTATAAATCTTAGGAATAATTGGGGTGGACAGATAATAAAGTTTTGAACAATTGAGAAGGTCAACTAAAAATCCATTGGACTAATTAGAAATCTTAGAAATAATTGGAAGGGGAGGGGGGCGGCGGTTATAATTTTTTGGGAGGGCTATATCCTATTACTAGTATAGTTTTAGGAGAAAAAAATATTTTGGGGGGGGGGGGGGGGGGGCCCAAGGAGCAATGTAGCTCCGCCCCTGGATAGAGATGATTTGTATTCCATATACAATACATGTATGTTTATTTTGTCTGTATATGTACATAAAAATGTAGAGGACATCCCAAATCATTAAATCCTATATTAATCTCTTCCACAATAATTAAGAAGGGAATTAAGCCCAATCAATTTCTTGATTCTTCTCTCCCTTAGTGGCAGTGGGATATGTCAAATAGGTGGCAAATAGATGCAAGGCTAACTCTTTTAATAAGTGGTTATCTTAATTTGAAACTGAAGTACTTTACCATATTAGGAACATATAGTATATGTCTTTGAGAAGTATGCTGTAACTTGAAGAAGCTACAATACTGCATTATGTTGAAATGCCAGACAAGCTTTATTCCGTATATTTTGAAACAACCAATATATCAATTTGGGAGCTTAACATATGGTTTAGAGAATATGTTGCATAACCTGTATAACATCAGATGTCAGACAAGCTTTCACGAAGATCATAATTAAAGGTTCAAAGCTCCAACCTCAGTTTATTATTATTTCTTTTCCTTGTTCTGGACATTATTTTAACTTATGAGTACTCAAAAACCACTCGTTTTCACTTCTTAAGCTGAATTTTAAATTCAACTTTGAAAGATATGGTTCCATTAAATTGAGTAGTTGTTATATTGGACATAGATCAGATGGAATCAGATGTGGTAAGACTATGTAACAAAATATATTAGTCCAGCTCTGGTGCACTAACACGTGCTTGGCTTTAAAATTTTAGAGACTTTCTGGAAGCAGGGGCATCATCAATATATTGGCTGGAACTGTGAAGTGAAGGTGCTCCTGTTGAGGAATCAAGTTCAATTATTCTTGAGACTTATTTGAAGAAATCTTTAGTTACTTTAACAAAGTGTTGGATGCTTGTCACATCTTTTCAAAATTTAGATGTGAAATTCCAAAGATGAGGTCAAAGTCCCTTCTACACATAGTGATTCCTCTTACTAAAGCTCACTTCAAAATAGTTAGGCCTTTTTCTATCTTTTTTGTGCATGCTTTTTTTTTTTTTTTTTTTTTGATGGGATTTTGTGCATGCTTTTATATAACAGGAGCCTCTCTTTGGGAAGGTCTTGCTTGGGACTCTCAAAGGCTGTTAGCAATCAAAGAGAGGGAAATTAAGAAAGAGAAAGGGAGAGGGCATCATTGTCATTTTATACCCACACAAGGACAACTAGGTACTCACAATAAAGCTAGCTAGTAGGGACACCCATTTGGATTCTCTGATCAATCTTTATTAGTACAAAACTATCAAGCATTATATGAAAATCATCTCCCAAATGTATATTTAAAACCATCAATCCCACCTTCATTTCATGGAAGCAAAACACTCACAAACATGGCCACCACCCAAACTGCACCCAACTCCATTTGCATCTCCACATACCTCTATTCCCTCTCCCAAACACCTCAAAGGCTCAGAAAGAGAATGTTAGCCACTTGGACCCCAGACCAAGAGCTCAACCAAGTGAGGCAAAGGTCTGGTGCTGACATGAAGAGGAAGCTGCAGTGGTATGATCTGGTAGCCCTTGGTGTTGGTGGAATGCTTGGTGCTGGAGTCTTTGTCACAACCGGTACTGCAGCCCTTGAAAAATCTGGTCCTTCCGTCTTCATTTCATTTATCATTGCTGGAATATCAGCCCTTCTTTCCTCCTTGTGTTACACTGAATTTTCAGTTCAAATTCCAGTTGCCGGAGGTGCCTTCAGCTATCTTAGAGTGACCTTTGGTATGTATATATAGTTTTGTCAAAATCCTTGCTTTTTCCATTTCCCTACAGAAATACTTGTTGGGTGTTTTTATTTTTTGTTTTTAATTAGTATGGTACTCCATTTTGTTCTTCATCTAGAGCTTTATTTTTGATATGATGTAGGAGAGTTTGTGGGTTATTTTGCTGGAGCAAACATACTAATGGAATATGTATTATCCAACGCTGCGATAGCACGAACTTTTACAGAGTATTTGTCTAGTGCTTTTGGAGTACATAATTCAACCACAGCATGGAGAGTCCAAGTGGATGGACTAATAAAAGGTTACGACATGTTGGATTTCCCTGCCGTTGCTCTTATTCTCGTTCTCACCCTCTGTCTATGCCATAGGTTTGATTTCTTACCATATTTCATACAAACTATTTATTTTACTAGTTTTCTTTCTTATGAGGTTTTATTAATATTGGTGCACAGGGTTCTTGTAGTTAGGTAGATCTTCCATTGACGTGGGTTAGTGGCCATTTGGCTTGGTTTTAATCTTTTTATTTTTCGTTTTAATTACAAGTGGGACTGGGATTCTATTTCTAATCCAAGTTTTCTCCCTAAAAATGTCAGACAATCCCACTGAGTCACAAGTCTTTTGGAGTAATGTTTTTATTTTTTATTTTTTTATAATGTTAATCCTATATTATGGAAGATTTAATATATTATTCTTGATGTTATCATAACTATTATAATTTCGTTGGTTACTTATTATCATCATTATAACCATATAACTATTACCATTACAGATAATTGTACTTACTCTAATTTTATTGGACCGTCAGTTAATAATGGTTTGATTGTTTGTGGATTTCGAAAGTGACATATGGATGTCTTTTTTATTGATGCAGTACAAAGGAGAGCTCTATCTTGAACCTTATTATGACAGTCTTTCATGTAGTTTTCTTTGCATTTATAATAATTGCTGGCTTTCTTCATGGGAATTCCGATAACATGGTTAGGCCAGATGGACTAACTCCCCATGGTGTTAAAGGTCTCCTAGATGGAGCAGCTGGTGTTTACTTCAGCTATATTGGCTATGACTCAGTTTCAACAATGGCAGAAGAGATCCAAACCCCTTCAAAGAGTCTTCCAGTGGGAATTGTAGGTTCAGTTCTCATTGTTTCTGTACTATATTGCCTCATGGCCTTGTCTTTGTGTTTCATGGTTCCTTACAACAAGGTGAGTAATCTAAATTTGATATCTCAAAGACATCATGTGTTTACTTATTAAGCATGTAAAGAGCAAAAGAATATAAGAAAACTTCAAGCTCTCTTAGAGCAAATTCTAAATTATAGCCATTTTATAGATATCAGAATCAGCCTCATTTTCAATGGCTTTCCAACATATTGGGTGGAAGTGGGCGGCTAATGTTGTTGGGGCAGGCGCATGCTTGGGAATTATTGCTTCTCTCCTGGTTGCCATGTTAGGTCAAGCTAGATACCTTTGTGTTCTTGGAAGGGCCCGGCTAGTGCCGCCATGGTTTGCTCGGGTGCATCCTTCAACAGGCACCCCCTTGAATGCCACCCTCTTCTTGGGTATGTAAATTCTTGCACGCGTGATATGCTTCTCCTTGAACTTTGTCTCTCCCAATAAATCCCAAAGAAGAAACACTAAATAAACAAATCTATATTGTATGAATTTAATTGAAAAACCTGAGGTAAGACTCGTACAACATAGAAGATGTTAATCTCACAATTTCCTATCAATTTAAACTTTGGGACAATTGGTCATTTAATTGGTATCAAAGCTTGATCATGCACCTGGTAACAATCAAGTGGATATCAATTCATGTAATACTTCCCATCATATATTTTCTTACAAAGTTCAGTCTATCTTTCCTTTTTTGGGTTGGATTTTAGGGTGGATTAATGGAATTTTATGATAACTTATTTAACATGTTCTTACCACCAATCTTGTCCAAGGTCTATCCATTTTTCAGAGTGGGGGGAACACCACCACAAAGGTAACAGAAAATAATACTATATATATATATATATATATATTTTTTTTTTGGTGGTAAAGGAGGTTGAATGCATTAAAAACTAAATCAGTCTGTTAAAAAAATAATAATATTAGTATTTAAGAAAGAAAACCGTGTTTTGTTTGTAACAATTCTGATATACTCAGGATTCATTGAGAACTTAGAAAGAAATGTCCACCCGATAAAATTTTTAGCCAGATCTTTCCCCCACCTAATTCATTGCATGTAAGAGGTGGGGGGAGGATAATGTCCAATCACATGAAAAAAAAGTCTTCATACACAATTATTTTCATAACTATTAAGATAACAAGTTATCAATAGTAGTTAATAAAATAATTCTATAATATCCCATAATAATATTCCATAATAAAATAATTCTATCAAGACTTCTGTCTCTACTACTCTGCACCAAACAAGACATGAGATCATGTAAAACCAGTGGAAAACAAGACATGAGATCATGTAAAACCAGTGGAAAATGACTTGTGACTTTAAATCATAATTTCGAAATCGTGATTTAAAGTCACAAGTTTCCTTGTAAATTGCAGCTTGTATGTACTATGTATACACTAAAGTGTGTGTAATAGACATTGCTCGAAACAAAAATGCTATCTACCTAGCATTTCTCTTGCATAAAAGTACCAAGGGAAGTACTTTATCTATTTACTCTCAATTATCTATTTTCCCATTTTAATTGAAGTGTTGAACCATCAGCATTCTTATCAGTTATATATATAAAAGACATTATTTCAACGTTTTACCAATATTTACCATGAGTAAAGACAAAGTCTCACAAATCCTTCCCTCTTCACGATGTAGGACTCTGCACAGCTACAATCGCACTCTTCACTGAACTAAAAATAGTGGTGGAAATGATCAACCTTGGCGTACTCTTGGTGTTCTACCTTGTGGCCAACGCTCTCATCTATCGAAAATATGTGATGATAAGCCACAACCCCCCTTCTCACACCTTCTTGTTCCTTTTCCTCCTATCATTTTGTGCTCTTGGCTTCTCCATATCATGGCAGTTCCATGAACAATGGTGGAATCTTTCCATTTTCGGAGGATCCATGATCATCATCACTGCCCTCTTCCAATACATGGTACCTTGTCTACGCCAAGACACTGAATGGTCGGTGCCATTTATGCCATGGCCAGCCGCAATGTCAGTCTTCCTTAATGTCTTCCTCATGAGCACATTAAAGATGAGTGCATTCCAAACTTTTGGTATTTGGGCATGTTTGATAACTTTGTTCTATGTGCTATATGGTGTTCATTCAACTTTCAAAGCAGAGGAGTTTGAGATGGGTGTTAATGAAGTGAATCCAAACTCATCAATCCTACTGCCTAAGGTTGATATTCAAGTGATTTGAATAAAGAATGTCTAGCCAGAAAAAAAAATAAATAAATAAAGCATTTAACATTTTGAGTTCTGTAAATTTTCAACATTTTTTTTCTCTTTAATTTCTTTTGAAGCAGTCATTTTAGTTTTAACTTTTAAGATTGTATTACAATGTCTATTTATGGAATTTCCTTGCAACAAGAAGAAAATCCCATAAAACAGACACACAATGAATAAATAATAGGTCACCAACGAAAAGAAAAAGCTGTTAAATTACTGATTGTTCCAAAAGTTTAAGCTATTAGGAAATTGTGAATCTAACTTAATCATAATTCTAGCACTCTTCTTCACGTGTGGGCTTAAACTTCCACTTAATAAGTAGGGGCCCAATACGTGAGAATTTAATATTTTAAATGGAAGGTAGAGTGAAGACAATGATTGAACTTAGGATTTCCTGCTCTGATACCATATTAAATTAACGATTGTTCCAAAAGTTTAAACTATTGGGAAATGATGAATTTAGTCACTTATACCATGTTAAATTACCGATTGTCCAAAAAGTTTAAGTTATTAGGAAATTGTGAATTTAATCACTTAACCGTAATTCTAACAATGGCATAAGAGAGAGAGAGAGAGAGAGAGAGAGATATTTCCTCATGTACATGGTTGGTTGCACTTTCTTTCTTTTCTTCCATCTGTAATGGTGATCACCATCATATAAATTGGTTAGATGTCAAGAGAATGGCGTTTTTGGTAGTGGAGAAGATGATTGACGTCATTTCAGGCCATAGCCTCATAGTAAAGTAATGATGGACACAATATATCGAACCACTTGGCAAGTACAATGGTTGGCTTAGTTCTTCATTTTTGTCATTTTCTGGCTCGTCTAATTAAGTGGGAATGTTGTAAGAGATAAGATTTTGATGAATGGAGATTTATTTTGTTTTAAACCATTTTTTCTCTATGAAGGCAGAGGATTCTATAGAATACAACATATAGCATGTAAAAGTAATGTCTCATTTTTTAATTCTTGTGAGGTGGAGGTATAATCCATTTGAAGATTCTAATCTTAGATCAGTATAATTTTTATTTTTATTTTATTTTTGAAAAAAATGCAAAACATTCATGAATTTGGGTCAGATTCAAACTCCCTATATTTTAAAGTAAAAATAAAAATGTATTTGGGGAGGAAGACTAGGGGTAGATAGGCCCATAATCATCATCATCATCATCCTCTTCAACCAAAGCCCAAAAGCTCCTTGTTCTTTAAATTTGAAATTAAACACCCCTAAAATTTGAGGATTGTCTAAATTGGTACTTATTTGTGCACTATCATTCCGTCAACTAGGTTGGGCGGAAAATATAGGGTATATTACCTATTTAATCCCTAATCGTTAGGTTGTATGTCAATTTGGTCAATCACCTTTCAAATGTAGTAATTTGGTACCAAACTTTTTTGGTATTGTGTCAAAATGATCATTACTTTTAATAATCAAAATTCATAAAAATGGTTAAGTTTTTTGGCTAAAGATTCAATGTTTCTACGATATCTTATATGTTTTAACTTCGAGTTGGGCCTATAAACTGTCACTTTAAAGAGAATTTCATGATCTTTAAAATGAGCACAAATTTTTTCACAATTGGATTGGATTTTGGTCTCAATCGTCCAAATAATTTATCCAATATTCGATGGAGACAAATTAATTTATTTCATGTAATTACTTTTTATCTAATATCGACAGACTTGCCCACATGAAATCACTTCAGCTATCATATCCATTTTCTAAACATCCCTTTCATCTTGACCCTATAGCATTCCATAGCCAGATCTAACCTCATCAAATCTTTCTTGCTCAACGCACCTTCTTTGCTGCTATACAACACTAGCTTCAATCCGAGAAGGACAAAGATGGCAACACGCACACCCAAGCAGAGAAAACCCTATCGCTGCTAAACACCACACTATGAGCACCATGACTTGAGGAGATTGAGAGACTTAGAGGGCAAGGACGGACCTAGGATTCCAAGTTGGGGGGAGCTGGAGTATAAGCCAAAAAAAAAAAAAAAAACCTTCAAATATGCATCCATATAGTATTAACTAATTATCAACCAAGAAAAATATACAAAATCATTGTTTCTTAATACATTAAGATGCAATTATCTACCAATAATGACAAAAAAAAAAAAAAAAACACAAAGTTATACTGTTTCTTTCGAGCATTTGCATCAAAAAATGCAAAATAGAAAGAAAAAAAAGTATCACTTTTACACATTCAACCTCCAAAATCATCCATATCAGTCAAACTAAAAATATGTTATTTGCAAAGTTCTTACGGTAACTGTGTAAATTTACACTGATATTACTCACTTTGCATATACATATATTTTTTATTTTTCTTTTCGTATCCCGAGGTCGAAGGAAGAGTGTGGATGTTGGTTATTGTGTGTGAAATTTTTTTAAAAAAAAAATCAAGAAAAATTGATATTTTAATGTAATATTGTGTAAAATAAATAATTTGATGTGAAGTGTTCTGAAAAATAAGCATGAAAAATAGAAAAAGTAAGTTCTTATGATAAAATAGACGAATTTTTTTTGCATGAACTAATTTGAATTCTCTTATATTAGGCTGACTAGGATTTTTAATTTTTTTTTTTTTTAAAGTTTTGTTGTTAAGTTTTTGGGTTAGGTGGTTGCTAGATGGGATGGGCTAGCTAGGCTAATTGGAGGGGAGGTGGGCCTAAGGTTTTGGAAGATGAGGCCCAATTGCAAAAAAAAAAAAAAAAAAAAAATATATATATATATATATATATAAAACTAGTAGAAAAAAATTTTCTTAGGACTAGGGGGGGGCCCGGGCCCCCTTGGATCCATCCCTATTAGAGGGTGTTTAGTAGGGGCGGCTTGATGCATTTGGAGGCCAAAGGCAAAAATTGATTATCTTGTTTTAGATGCAAAATTACTACTGATTAGCATGAACCACGTATAATTTTTTCTTATTTTAAAAAGTTTATAGATATAAAAAAAAAATTGACAAAACTTTTCACACTTGTTAATGTGGCAAATTGATAGTGATAAGTAAAAAAGTGATATTAATGGTGGACCTAGATGAATACTAGTAAAAGTTTGCTAATTCAACTATTGTGAAAAATGTTGTGAATTTTTTTGTGTATTGCTATCTGTTTTTTTTTTTTTTTTTTTTTTTTTTTGAGAAGTGTAACATTCAAAATATTTTTTACAACAAATGCTAAGTGTTAAGTTGCTTCTTATTTTCGTGGGTTCCAATTAGCTCAATTGGTAAAGTCTCTAATGGTTGTATAAGAGATTTGGGTTTCAATCCCCGCCTACACCAAAAATTGATTGGTGTCTTGGTCTGATGATAAAGAGCTATTATTAGGAGCGGATGCCATAAGTTGAAACTCTCTAAAAAAAAAACCTTGCTTCTCATATTCTATTTGAACTCACTACTTATTTTTTTGCCATCAATAATAAGCTGTAACAACCTACTACTTAGTATTTGATGTAAAAGTGTTGTGGAAATATTGTGGACATTACATTTCTCTCTCTTTTTTGTTTGTTTTTCATTTGATAAAAAAATAAAATAAAATATTATTTTATTTATTGGTTATAAATAACCCTATTGGTTAAAATTTGGGGTCCTTTTTTTTACTTGGGGCCTTAGACAACCGCATTAATTGCATCTACCATTCAGCCGACACTAGTGTTTAGTTTGAAAAAAAAGTAGGTGTTTTCTATATTCATTTTCAGTTTTTGGTGGGACCTACCACTAAAAAATGGTTTGGTTTGAGGATTTGTACTTAGTTTTCATTTTCAGTATTCTAAAATTTGGATTTGGATATAAAAAATGAATACACATTTCCAACGTTTTCATTTTTAGTGAAAATGAGTAGAGTGACATTCTGAGTCTTTTGGCTAAATATTGTTGAATTTGGGGTTTATTTGCGTTATGGGCACTGTTCCAACTTATTTAGGGATTTGAGGAGAGAGAGTGAATTTCAGCAACAGTGTTGCCAAAATTCTAACAAAAGTATGAGAGAGAAAGAGAAAAAGTGAGAGAGAGAAAATGTTGAATTTTGGCAATGGTATTACCGAAATTCCTGCTACCCAAAAACGCTGACCAAGTGGGTGTGAGAAGTGCTCGAAGCGTGCAGGTGCCCAAAGGAAACCAATTGTGGCAATAGCATTGCCGAAATAGGGGAAAAAAAATTTGTGGCAATTGTGGCAATGCCATTGCCGAAAATTGGGGGGGGGGGGGGGGAAGTGGTTGCCGAAATCTGGGAGGAATTAAAAAAAAAATATAATGTGCTACATCCACAATATTTTTACAATATTTTCACAACAAATCATAGGTAATTAGTTATTATTAGTTCAAATTTGAATTTAACATTGAGATTACTTTTTTAATCCAATAATAGCAATCAGTAATAACCTACCACTTAGAATTTGTTGTAAAAATTGTGTGCACTTCTCATTTCTAAAAAAAAAAAAAGTGTAATGGATTTGTGGCAATGCATTGCCGAAATAGGTGAAAAAATTTTTTGTGACAATTGTGGCAATGCCATTGCCAAAAATGGGAGGAAAAAAAAAATTTGTTTGGCAATTGTGGCAATGTCATTGCCGAAAATGATGCCTTTTGTTAGTTTAATTTCCATGATTTTATTATTGCTAATTACCAACGTACTTCACTGACACATATAATAATACTACCAAGTACCAACGTACTTCACTTACACAAATGTTACCAATATCATAATTAATAAAGTATGTAGCCTTCATTTATAGTGTATGGCAATGTTTTCAATCAGAGTTGTCTCTGTATTTTATGAAGGAACTTTAAATTTGAATATAAAATCATGGAAATTAAATTAACAAAAGGCACCATTTTTGGCAATGGCATTGCCACAATTGCCAAACAATTTTCTTTTCCCTCCCATTTTCGCCAATATTATTGCCACAATTGCCACAAATTTTTTTTTCCACCTATTTCGGCAATGCCATTGCCACAAATCCATTACACTTTTATTTATTTATTTTAGAAATGATAAGTACACATAATTTTTACAATATTTTTATAACAAATTCTAAGTGGTAGGTTGTTGCTGATTGTTATTGTTGGATTAAAAAAGTAATCTCAATGTTAAATTCAAATTTGAACTAATAATAACTAATTACTTGTGATTTGTTGTGAAAATATTGTAAAAATATTGTAGACGTAGCACATTATATTTTTTTTTTTTAATTCCTCCCAGATTTCGGCAACCACTTCCCCCCCCCCCCCCCCATTTTTTTCCCCTATTTCGGCAATGCCATTGCCACAATTGGTTTCCTTTGGGCACCCACACACTTTGAGCACTTCTCACACCCACTCGGTTAGCGTCTTTGGGCAGCAAGAATTTCGGTAATGCCATTGCCGAAATTCAACATTTTCTCTCTCCCGTTTTTTCTCTTTCTTTCTCATACTTTTGTTGGAATTTTGGCAACACCGTTGCCGAAATTCACTCTCTCTCCTCAAATCCCTAAATAAGTTGGAACAGTGCCTATAACGCAAATAAACCCCAAATTCAGCAATATTCAGCCAAAAGACTCTAGGAGTCTTTTGGCTAAATATTGCAAAAAACGGAATTTATTGTTGTTATAGGCACTGTTCAAAGTTATTTAGGAAAAGGAGGAGAGAGACTGAATTTCGGCAACACCGTTGCCGAAATTGTAAGAAAAAGTATGAGAGAGAAGAAAGTTGAGTGATGTGATTAGGAGGGAGAAAAAATGAATTTCGGTAATGATATTACCGAAATTCATTGCACTGCCCAAGCTATGCCCATGAAGTGCCCCAGTGGGAGTGCCCGAATGATTTACCAATTGTGGCAACCAAGTTGCCAAAAATGGGAGGAAAAAAAAGTGGTTGCTGAAATCTAGGGAGGAATTAAAAAAAAAGGTGTTACGTCCACAATATTTTTACAACATTTTCACAACAAATCACGGGTGATTAGTAGTTATTAGTTCAAATTTGAATTTAACACTAAGATTACTTTTTTAATTCAACAATAACAACCAGTAACAATCTGCCATTTAGGATTTGTTGTAAAAATTGTGTGCACATATCATTTCTCAAAAAAAAAAAAAAAAAAAAAAGTGGCAATTGATTTGTGGCAATGGCATTGCCGAAATAGGAGGAAAAAAAAACTTGTTGCAATTGGTTTGTGGCAATGTCATTGCTGAAATAGAAGGAAAAAGAAAAAAAAAATTGTTTGATTTTTGGCAATGGCATTGCCGAAATTTGAAATATCTGATTGCCATTGCCAATCTCTTTTCTGATGGTGTTGTATGTGTGCCTTTATTATTTGCTCTCTAGCATGTTTAATTTTTATTTCTTTTAAAGAAACGAAATTATGGATTTGAATGATACAGTTTTACTTTGTGTTATTGAAAGGAATTTGTGTATTGCAGCACAATTTCACTGATGGGATGACTCTAGGAAGTGCTTTCCTTCTTTATGGATCTGTTGGCGGTTGGTCTAGAACCCTGTTCTTGCTGGCACACGAGCTTCCTCAATAGGTTTGAACTTTGATTGCCATTTGGGCAATCCCATTGCCAAAAATCAAACAATTTTTTTTTTCTTTTTCCTTTTATTTCGGTAATGGCATTGCCACAAATTCATTGCCACAAATTCATTGCCACATTTTTTTCCCCTCTATTTCAGCAATGCCATTGCGACAAATCAATTGCCACTTTTTTTTCTTTTTTTTTTGAGAAATGATGTGCACACTATTTTTACAACAAATCCTAAATGGCAGGTTGTTACTGGTTGTTATTGTTAGATTAAAAAAATAATCTCAGTGTTAAATTCAAATTTGAACTAATAACAACTAATCACTCATGATTTGTTGTGAAAAAATTGTAAAAATATTGTGGACAAAACACATTTTTTTTAATTCCTCCCTAAATTTCAGCAACCACTTTTTTTTCCTCCCATTTTTGGCAACTTGGTTGCCACAATTCATATTTTCTCTCTCCTCAATTCCCTATAATTTCGGCAACTTGGTTGCCACAATTGGTAAATCATTTGGGCACTCCCACTGGGGCACTTCACAGGCAGAGCTTGGGCAGTGCAATGAATTTCAGTAATATCAATACGGAAATTCATTTTTTCTCCCTCCCAATCACATCACTCAACTTTCTTCTCTCTTATACCTTTTCTTACAATTTCGGCAACGGTGTTGCCGAAATTTAGTCTCTCTCCTCATTTTGCTAAATAACTTTGAACAGTATCTATAACAAAAATAAACTCCATTTTTTACAATATTTAGCCAAAAGACTCGTGACATTCTCGTTAATTTCTTGAAAATGATTGGGACCCACCAACTGTTAAGTCCGCTCAAGTCAGACGGCTACTGCTTTTATTGCATTTAATGAATAGCTACTAGCGCCAACGGCTCTTTCTGGCGCAATGGACTAAATTGAAGTATATTGAAGAGCCAAAACCAATTTCGCTCTCATTTTTCACGCTTTTTCTCCATCATCTGGTCTCTCACTAGCTAACTCTCACCTCTCTCTGCCTCGGTCGCTCACCTTTCTCGTTTCAACCAAGCAAGGTAAGTCCCCCCCCCCCCCCCCCCTTCCCCCTCTCTCTCTCTCTCTCTCTCTCTCTGTATTTTTCGGTCCTGTCTCTTTGATTTTTGTGTCTATCTATTTTGGCCCTCGTATTGAATCTCATAATGGAGGCAAGACTATAGATATATTTCTATTTACATTTTACTTTTTCAAAACTTTGAGTCAAATTAAATACATATATTCCCGCACTTGTTCATTCTAATAGGTTTATTACTAATAATTAATAATAAAAAAAATTGCTATAAATAAGCCAAGTTGATCAGAGTATTAAAAGTTTAGGATTAATTCATTTAATTTTATTTCAAATGAGAGCCAAGCTTGAGTTCATTACTTAACAATATTACATGTTCAAGCTTGTTTCATTTTTATTTTTTATTTTTTTTGGTGCCAAACAAGCCTAAGTTTGTTCACGAGCTAATTAACTCATTCTTTTCCTAATTTCTTTTCCTAACTTAAAAAAAACCCTTATTTTTCCCGATATGATAAGCACCATCATAGTTTTAAAAATCATTTCAGTTGGTTCTACCAATGAATTATGCCTAAATTCAGTTCGGTTGTTTGATACAAAAAAGCAGAGTTATTAAACCTAGACCAACATGGCCGGTTGCACTGAAAACCCGGTGACCCGACACTTAGATCAGTCTGAGTGTTTAAATAGACCGTTTCTGCCTATGAGCAGGTCAAACCAAGTCAAACCCAACGGGTTTGTGGCTACCCGTGTAACCTGGATGAGTTTTATCACCCGGCTAAGTTTCTAAAATTTATAAAATTACATCTATAGGTCCACTTTGGGTAATACAGAGGATGCTAGCATTATCTGTAATGATTGGGCGTTAAGTGTATGTAGGTGGCTTTTTAAGTCTGCCGTCAAATCCCTGGGCTCAACCTTAGACAGGCGGTAGAAACTACCAAGCTAGAGTACGATAAGGGCAGATGAAATTTTCGGTGGAGCGGTGAAAAACGTAGAGATTGGAAAGAACACCAACAGCAAAAGCACTCTGTTGGGCTGACACTGACACTGACACTGAGAGATGAAAGCTAGGGAACCGAGAGCTAACCATTGAGACTTTGGCTTATCCGAACACATACTTTATGAAATGGTTTATGCATGTTTTTTGCCTGCAGCAACAAGATCAAGCTGGTAAGCATTAAAATATCGTTTTATTTTTTATATTCATTTCTATGATCATAGAGGAGCCCCTTTACCATTCCATTTTGTATAAATAATTACCATATTTATTTTTTAATGTGTCATAATATGGTAATTTAAAGAGGAGAAAACTTAAAGATCTTTTTTATAAAAAAAAATGCACTTCTTTGTCTGTCTACCTACTTCCAAGACTCTCATCCTATCAAAAGACTACTTTAAATTTGTGAATCTTGATTTAGAATTACAATGGCTAGTTTAATTTAAACATATGCCTATTTTTTAAATTTAAATATTTGTGTTATGATTTCTATATATATATATATATATATATATATTTTTTTTTTTTTTTTCTTTTCTACATTTTTTATTTGACCCTATAATTTGACAGATGACCTACTAGTTGAACCAGTGACCCAATAACTCGGGTCATAGACTGGGTCAGTGTCTAGGTTGAGTTTAATAACTGTGCAAAAAAGTACTTCCTCCAACCCATTTAGTTTGGCATGTTTAGAAAATACAATTTTGTAAGGGAACACCATTTAATGCATTTTTTAAAGGTACAATTTTCCCAAACTAGCCTCATTAATTTAAACTTTATTGAAAGAAGGATATTGAATTTTGAAATGGGTCATGCTAATCCTAATAAATTTCCCAAATATAAAACAATACTAAATAGGTTCCTAATTGTAAGGACGCAATTTGAGTTCTTAGCCCAAGTGATGGATGAACCTAGGCCCAAAAAGCCCAATACAATGAATTTGTAGAGAGTGGGTTGAAAAACTGGGCTTTAACGAGTTGAACGATAAGAATAATGGATTCAGATGACAAGAAAAGGAAAATAAACTGATTCAAGCTAAAGAAAATCGTCCTCGGCACAGTCTGATGAGATCAGTTCTCATATATTTCTCTCAAGTTTGATTACAAAGTCTATTTTTGATGGCTATAGTGTTTTTCTCTTCTTTTTTTTCCCTCAAGGGTTTCTTACATTATATATCTCCCTTTGAATGATCTTGGCCTTCCATTTGTTGATCATCCAGGCCATTACTTGAGGGATTGTCCCATCGGACACCCCCTCTGGCCCTCTGTGAGTTGGGGTAGCCAAGACAGCACTGTTCAGGGGTCTTCTCCACATAAATGCGGCCAGAAAGTTAGCTGCAGAGCATTCAATGCGGTGGTAGCAACTTTTCCTTAGATATTTCCTAGCTCCCATCCTTCCAGTACGTTCATAGTGCATGTCTTTGTCAATGGATCCTCTTGATACGTCACCTTGGATGACAGGAGGCACATCTTGATTTTGGTTGCGTTTAGCTGAGGGGATATTCCTCCTCGGACAACCTCTCCCAACCATTATGGTCGTAGTTTGCTTGTGAAGTTCGAAGTATTACGTCTCTCTTGCTATTGACCCATTCTCGGACCATTGTGCCTCCTCGGATAAGGCTCAAGGCCCAATATATATTTGGGCCTACGTCCCCACACTAATATTTGCATTGTTTTTTTTTTTTTTTTTTTTTCATTTAATGCATTGATGTGATTTCCTAATAAATAAGTTTGAGACCTAATTTTCCACTCTTACTTTTAATTGCATTAATGTGATCATATTAATGAGAAATTTTGCCAACAAATAAATTTCATCACATACCTCTTACTTTATTTCAAAAGGAAAATGCTAATGAATGCCCTTATGTCATTGGTTAATAATCCATTTTAGGAAAATTTTGACACCACTTTTATAGGAAATGAAAAAAGCTATCAAAACATTAATTGCTTTTTTTTTTCTTTTCCCATAAAAACTTTTTTTAAATGGATTATTAACCAATGCTCTAAGGGCATTCGTTAGCATTTCCCTTTTGAAATAAAGTAAGAGGTATGTGATGAAATTTATTTGTTGGCAAAATTTCTCATTAATATGATCACATTAATGCAATTAAAAGTAAGAGTGGAAAATTAGGTCTCAAACTTATTTATTAGGAAATCACATCAATGCATTAAATGAAAAAAAAAATGCAAATACTAGGAACCTATTTAGTATTGTCTTATATTTGGGAAATTTATTAGGACTTGTTACTTATTTAGTATGTAAAAAAGTGATGTCAGTTATGAGTTTAGATAAAAAGTCAATTACAACTTGTCACTTAACCTTTATTGTAAAAATAGCACTAATATGATTATATTTCAAGTTTATTTTAATTGAGTTTAAACAAAATTTAGGATTAGAGTGTTCAAAATTTTATTTTAAGGGTAAAAAAAAAAAAAATTTATATATAATATATATATATTTTTTGGGGCCAAGCCAAGAGGTTCATTTGAACCCCTGCGCTGGCTGTAGAGCCGCCCCTGAGGGAGTTTGTTTTGGCTAAATTTCTTATTAATACGATCATATTAATGCCATCAAAAGTAAGAGAGGGAAAGTAGGTGTCAAACTTATTTAATAGGAAACCACATCAATGCATTAAAAGCAAAAAACAAGGCAAATATTAGGAACCTATTTAGTATGAGCATTTAGTATTCTCTCCGTCTCAATTTGTTTGTCCTTTATTTTATTTTGAGATGTATCAAAATATTGTCCTGTTTCTAAAAATAAAAGTAATTAATTTACTAATATTCCTATTATACCCCTACTTTATTTTCAAAACTATTTGAAAAGAAAACTAACAAATATTTAAAAAATCAATCTAATTGGGGCACCTTTTTAGTTGCCTCATTTAGAATAACTCTTTAAAAAAAAAAGATGGTAAATTTATGTAAGGGTAGTTTTGTAAATTTATATATTTTTATAAGACAAACAAGGCAATAAATAATGTTCTCTTAAAAAGTTTGACTTTTCAAATAGGACAAACAAATTGGGATAGAGGGAGTATTATTTTTATATTTAGGAAATTTATTAGGACATTTATTATTTATATTAGGTGTCATGACTTTTATGTAGTTTAATCTTTAATGAGATAAAGGGAGTTTGTTTTGGAATTTTTTTTTATTAATACGTTCACATTAATGCCATCAAAAGTAAGAGTGGAAAAGTAGGTGTCAAACTTATTTAATAGGAAACCACATCAACGCATTAAAAGCAAAAAACAATGCAAATATTAGGAATCTATTTAGTAGGAAAATTAGTAGGTACTCTCGGAGTATCATAAATGTGTAGTTTTTTTATCTCACATGAATGATGGGTCCCTAATAAATATTTAAAAAATTAATCTAATTGGGGCACCTTTTTAGTTGCCTTATTAAGAATAACTCTTTTAAAAAAAAGATAATAAATTTATTTAAGAGTAGTTTTGTAAATTTAGACATTTTTATAAATCAGATAAGACAATAAATGATGTTCCCTTAAAAAGTTTGATTTTTCAAATAGGACAAACAAATTGGGATGGAGAGAGTATTATTTTATATTTAGGAAATTAATTAGGACATTTATTATTTATATTAGGTGTCATGACTTTTATGTAGTTTAATCTTTAATGAGATAAAGGGAGTTTGTTTTGGAAAAATTTATCATTAATACGTTCACATTAATGCCATCAAAGAGTAAGAGTGGAAAAGTAGGTGTCAAACTTATTTAATAGGAAACCACATCAATGCATTAAAAGCAAAAAAACAATGCAAATATTAGAACCTATTTAGTAGGAAAATTATTAGGTAATCCAGAGTACTATAAATGTGTAGTTCTTCCTCTCATATGAATGGTGAGTGGTGGGTCTCACTAGTAAGACTCACCATTCATGTGAGAGGAGGAAGTACGCATTTATGATACTTCGGATGTACACAATAATTTCTCATATTTAGTATTATTTTATATTTGAGAAATTTATTAGAACATTTATTATTTTATATTAGGTGTCACGGCTTTTATGTAGTTTAATCTTTAAAGTGGCCTCATTGGAGGCATGCTGTATTTTTTTTTTTTTTTTTAAAGATATGCATTTAATGATTGTGGGAAAGAAATTTAAGGAGAGGGAGAAATTGAAGGGAACAATAAAAAAAAAAAAATTAATGCTATTGGGAAAGAAAATTTGGAATAATGGCACAACACAAACAGCTAGGGGGATCAATTATAGTGGGGGGGAGGAATTCAAATCAAAATAAAAATGTATATGTATAGAAAATTATAGAATATTAGGGAAGTAAATGCATACTCCCTTGTCTCGTATGAATTGTGGGTTTCAATATTATGGGAGAGGAAAGAGTATGCATTTATGGTACTCTTAGAGTATTAGTGACACCATCAAGGCACCAACTATTTTTATTTTTATTTTTTTAAGCGAGAGGCAACAATTAATTGACGAGGATTTTAAAATAATATTCAATACTATTTTGGAGTATATAAGTAGATAACATATAACTAGATAATATATATATATATATATATATATATAAATATAAAGTAGATTCCTTTTAAATTTTAATATTATTTTTTAGGAGAATATTTAAAACTATTTGTTATATAGGTTGTGTAAAAAATATTAACATTATTAAAAATGTAACACTTAATAACATTATCAAAGGTATATACATAATTAATAGGAAATTTTTTCACACTTTTAAAATTTTAAAATTTTTAGTTAAATTATTTTTGATGTCATTGGTTTGACCCTGGTTGGACTAGAGAACTGGTAACCACTCTCTTTTTCGGTTCTCTTACCAGTCCTATTTTTAAAACCACGAACACCATGACTATAATTTTTAGCCTTTCACAAATATATGCTAATAATTAATAAATATATAACTTTTTTATGAACAAAATATGTAAATTGAGTTAATTAGATAGAACTATTTTCGTTTATGAACTTATAAAAATTAGATTAACCAACCTTACATTATTAAAAATTATAGATAACTTTACTAGAATTGGACTACATAATTATTAATAAACTACAAATAATAATTTGAGATTTTATAAGTTATAACAATCCAAAACACACACACACACACACACACACACACACACTTAAAATCGAACCTCATACTCACGAGTCACGAGCTTATTTACGAACATGTTATTATATTTGAATTAGGCTTGTTTAATAGTCAAGCCTAAACTTGGGCTTGAACTTAGCTTGTTTGCTAAATAAGCGATTTTAAATAAGTTTTCTCTTGAGCCGAGCCCAAACCATTCATAAACAACTCAATTTATTTATAGCTCTTACAAATGATTGTGACAACAACTCCATTCGTGATCCTAATAAAATTGCGACGGGTAGAGTACACTTTTGAACTCATGTTCAAGTAGTGTAATTTTAAACAATGTTATACCATTCAATATTTTTTTTATTGAATACAAATTTTGACAATACACTATTGGATCTTTTTATACCCTCTATGTTTGCAAAATTTTAGGATGATGAGAAATCATTAACTATATTATCTATAAAATATTTAATTTTCAAGTTTTTGTATTTTAAAATTGTGCATAAAAATGAGTTTATAGATCGATTTGTAAATTAACCTGGTTGGCACAAAATGCCTATTGGACTGAAGAACATAAAGAATATGTAATTTAACAATGTGATTTTCAAAATATAAATTCAATAAAAGTTATTTGATAGTATAATATTGTTAAAAGTTAAACTATGTGTAACTTGATCTTGACCTTATATATACGGTGAATTTTCATCGAAAGAGTGGAAGTATCATTTAAGATAGAGCTTATTGTTATTTATTATTTTTATTTTTGAGAAGGATAGAGCTCTTGTTATTGTGTACCAGATATTCCATATAATTAGAACTTATTGGAGGCTAGCTATAAGAATTCGTTTTGATAATGTGTAAAACTTGAGGAGAGTCTATTTTATGGTTAAGTTTTATTTTTTATATTTACCATTGTACATGGAGGCTCTTCATTTTATGTGATACTAAGAGACCGTTTAGGAAATTATGAAAATTGAAGCTTATTTGATTTTGTAGCTTCTTTTTGGTGGTATTCATGAGTTTCATTGCACTTTTTGGTACTTTTTATGGGTTCTATTGCACTTTTTGGTACTATTTATAGGTACCATTATACTATTCAGTTAGCTTTTAACTTTTTTGTTTTTTTTTTTGTTTTCTACACTTTCAGCAAAATATTTTCAATTTCAGCTAAATAAGCTATTCTAGACGTATCCTAAATATACCTTTAGATTTATAATATTAAAGTGTATCCATTTTTATGGATTCAGCTCACCTTTAAAGCCATATAAGACCTATGACTCATCATCCTTCTTTGCCAGATTTTGGCAAAAAGCAGTGAAGTTTAGGCCAGTTCAAAGTTTGGGTGCAACCACAAATGCCATCTTTTCTTTTATACAAGCCAGCCAATTGTCTGAGCTTCCCTATAGTAGGCCTGATTGATTGAACAATGCAATGCCTCTACCCAGCATGAAAATGCCGGATTTATGAGTTTTGTGATGGAAGATGAAACTCTATCACAACTGAAAAGGGAAGCCATTGAGGTCCAAAAGGTGATGCCTTGTTGGAAAAATGCAGTCGTCATGTTACTAGAAACAATGTCTGAAGCTCAATTCCCAAATCATTGAAACCCAGAACAGTTAATTGAAACATGAAGGAAGGAGGTCGGTGGTGGTGATGACCATGGCAACTTTGGTTTGAAATGCCATTTAGAAAGGCTCATGTTAAAGAAGACAATAATGACATCTCCAATCCTCTGTTTTTACATGAAATTTTGTTTCTGAATATAACCAAACCTCTTGGAAGTCTTTCAAAATTAGCTGAACTATTTCAGAATAAATATCCTTTTAACTAATATTATGAACTTTCATGTCACTTCTTCCATCAAAAAGCCCAAATTAAACAAGTTCCAAAGTTTAGTTGTATAAATTTTTTAGCCTAGCAACCCTAGAAGTAGTACATTGTCACTAACAATTAAAGCCATCATTCAAGAGCAAAACTAACCTATAGTTCTGCAAATTCAACCACCAGGAAAGTAAAGAGTAAAAAGCTTAAGGAAACGCACAGCACAAAAAACATACGCAATGATTCTTTGTGAATCAACTCACATAATTCATTTATCTTTGAACCTCGAATATACTATATGAAGAAAAGAAAGTCAAAAGGTTAAAACCAACTTACAAAACTAAAACCCGCAGCATGTGAAAGTTCCATCCTACGGAAAAAGTTTCCTAGTCATTCACCAGGGTAAGTACATAAAAGGAACATTCCTAAATTTGCAAATTCCAAGTAGAACTGTAACTTCACTTCCATCTAAGAATCAACTGAAACCACCTTCACTTTCTTCTTTTTCCTATCGAACATTGCATTCAGAAAGGCTTCCACAGCAAGTTTATGTGACTCGAGTATCACCTCGTTGCGCTTCACCTCCATCTCCATCCTCATTTTCTCAATCTCCATAGCCATTTCCATCTTCATCGTCTCCACCTTCACATACTCCTCCCCCAACATCTTAATCGCCGAAACCACTGCCGCAAACGAACCCACCACCTCCCTCTTCTTCCGAACCACATTCCTATCATTGAATTCAAAATTCGAATTCTTCGGACTAATTCTCGAATTCTCAGAAATCCCACCTCTTTTATCAATGGCATAGTCCATCCTATGCTTGTATTTAAACTCCGGACTAAACTTCTCACCTAATTTAACAGAATTCTTCTTCTGCTCAAACCCCGGGGGCACCAAATTCCTTTCACCTAAGGTTCTCACAGGAAACCCACCAACATTTTCATCAAAATCAGGCTTAGAACTACAACTATCCGTAACGGTGCTATAGCTTCTCGACCTAATCTCCTGAGGCACCACCAAATTTTGACCAACTAAGCTTTCGACGCCAGACCCACCTCTCGATTTGCGATAAAATTCACGATCAGCATTGAAACTCCCACCAACTTTGGAAAAACTTTTGGCCGTCAAAGCCTGAGAAATCGAATTCCTATCAGAAAGGGTTTTAATAGAAATCCCATTTCCAAAACCAGGAACAGAGTCGGAATTATCATTAGTCTGAGCAATTTTCTTCTTCTTGGGCGGCACCGGAGACGGAAAAGAAGAAAAAGAAGAGGAAGAGCGAGCTTCTATATCGTCCAAGAGAGGGAAGAGGACCCAGGAAGAGACGAAAGAGTGATGATTGTGCTTTTGCTTTTCGGAACGGTAGCGTTTGCGGAGCTTCTCCATCTTGTGGCGGCACTGGGTGGAGGATTTGGAAGTGACGTCGGTAGCCACGGCTTCCCATTCGGAGGCGCTGAGGCTGCCGCGGCTGCCACGGCTGCCACTGCGGCTGAGCCACTTGTCGTTGAAGGATGAGATTAGAGCTATGGTTTCGTCGTGGGTCCAGCATGGTGGTGGGACCCTGCGTGGGGTGGACATGATGGTGGTGGTGGTTGTGGTAGGGTGGGGTCTTGTGGTGTAGTTTTTAAAGGAAGGAAGTCGTTGGTGGTGGGGGTGGTGGTGGGTGAGTCTTGGAGTGATGCTAGAGTGCGCGCAAAATAGAAGAGAGTAGTAGAGTTGGCAGCTGAATCCATCACTCACCAGCCGCTGACTAATGGGGTTGGGAGCCCCACGAATTGCATTCATTGTACGGATGCCATGTGTGTTGTTGAATGTTGTTGATCCTTCGCTCTTGATGTTGCCTTATTGGTCGGCTATCGTGGTGGTGATGGTGTCCTGTGTGTTGAGAAAAAGTAAGATTGGTGGTTGTATTTGATGGGCTGTAGTGAGGGCCATACCTGAATTGAGTGTGGGCCATCTAGACTCTTGATAAACTCTTCGGTCTTTTCCTTATATGGAAAATACTTAAAGTCATACACAATTTTAAAAAATTTTGTACAAATTAATGATATAGTGAATAATAATTATTAAGTAAAAAAGTTATGTTATTTGGTGGGTCTATATGATAATTATTAAGAATTTAATATATTAATAATTTGTAAAAATGTTATTAAAATAGTTTATGGCGGTAACATTACTCTTCTGATTTTTCATGTTGAGATCAAAAATAAATTCAACTATTCAAAAATAACAATTTTGAAGGCAACTATGGAAAAGAGTTATATTCGAATCACGTCCCTTCCATCAATTTGAAAAAAAAGTATTTTATGATACTTGTCTTTTACAAAATGTATGTGTTCCACATGTGTAGGCCCTATTACTGTGAGAGTATAGTCTCATGAGACTATTTCATAAAATACCCTCTCCATTTCAAAGGTTGGCGTGTTATCAAGCTCTTTGCCTTACTACATGGGTAAAAATCCGCCAACCTTCATTAGGGGAACCCTACAAATACCCCTCAAAATAGAGAAAGTATGTACCCTTTGCAATAGGTGTTGTATGTGGGAATCGTAAATCAAACGTTTTAAAAAAAATCTCCTTCTAGGGGTAGCCCTGCATACATTATTTAGGAGTCCTAACAACAAGAATGCGACAGGACCCTCGCTCCATGTCAAAGACATCGTGGAGGTGATCGCCAACAATGGTATACACCAAGCTCTACTAGCTTAGTGGCTTTCAGCATAACAAAGATACGTATTATTAGATTTTCCCACCCTAGTGGAAGTAGTAGTGGTTAAGCTATAACGTTGACTATCAAGAGATGCGATCAAGAGCCCAGCCAATCTAGGACGCACAAGTCAAAAGATTACTTCTGCCAAATCTAAAGTTTAGATTCTAAGAAGCAATGCAACCAGATGAGAAGGCCAAACCATGGCCCTTGCCCCAGTCCCAAGAAAAATAGGAGAAGGGATTACTCAGGGAACCAAAGGCAAGGATCGTCGCAGTTCTAAAAATCTAGGGAAAATCTTACTTTAGCAGGGGCGGCGCTAAAGCAAATTCAGGGGGTTCAAATGAACAGAATTTTTTAGAAAATAACCATAAAACCCAAACAATATCATTAGTCAGGCAACGTTTCAAACTAATTTTGTTTCTAACAATTCGAGTCCAGAGGACTCGATTTTCGGGTTGTTATTTTCCTGTTTTGCCCCTAGCTGAGGCGGACAGAAGCTCCACGTAAGCACAGAAATCGAGTTTAGAGGACTCGGTTTCTGTATATGAAAATCGAGTTCAGTACACTCGGTTTCTGTACATGAAAATCGACTCCATAGATTTGGTTGTTCTTTGCTTCACATCTGCAGAAATTTCCTTGTTCCAAGCCCCAAAAACCCATGAACAAAACCAATACAAAACCCAAAACAAATACCTGATCGGATCACCGCCTAGGTTTAGTCAGAATCGTTGCCTGGGTTGCTCTCCTTGCTGCTTGGCTTGCTTGGTTCTCACTTTGGATCCAAAGCCCCGACTGCGATGGACTGCGACTAGAGGTTCGTGGACGCTGTAACCCAGATCGGCGGCCCTGACAGTGCGGCAGCAATATCACCGGAGCGGTGGCAAGATCCGATGTGAGCCTTCACCTCGCCGCCATCGCTTGATTTCGCCGCCTGGGTTGCTCGTTCTCTGGTCGTTCGTGGACGCTCGTTCTCTGGGTTGCTCGTTCTATGGGCAACGAAATCGAGTTCAATAGACTCAATTTCTTTGTACAAAAACCAAGTTCAATGAACTTGATTTTTATGTACAAAAACCGAGTTCAACGAACTCGATTTCTATGTATAAAAATCGCCCTCAATGGACTCGATTTCCTGGCTAGCAAAATAGGAAACTCGAGTACAATATGCTTGAATTGTTAGAAACAAAATTAGTTTGAAATGTTGCCTAACTAATGATATTGTTTGGGTTTTATGGTTATTTTCTAAAAAATCCCCAAATGAACCCCTTGACTTCAAAATAAAAAGCTATATATATAAAATATATATATATATATATATATATATTTGTTAGCTTAATACTTCAATTTATTTTTAAAAATATTTTTTTTGCACACTCTAACTTAAATTTTGCACATCTTTATTACAAGTATTTTCTACTTTAAGAATAAAGAGTAAGTTTTTTTTTTTTTTTTTAGAAACCGAATAAAGAGTAAGTGTTTGTGAATTGTAAGCATAATTTTTTTTTTCTTTTTATAAATTTATATTATATATGTGTGAATGTGTTTAATATTAATTGTGTACATTACTTTTTGTTATAATGTTACGAATTTGTGTAAATTATGATGTGTGTAGATGTTTGTTTGTACAATATAAATATAATATAACTTTGTATAATTTAATAATTAAGAAATAGAGAGGTTTTTTTTTTTTTTTTTCTTCACATGTGTGTGTATTGTTATCATATTATAATAACTTTTTGTAATAAAGTAGTAAAATTCAAGAAAACAATTGTAAAGTTAATGATTGTTTAAGTATTACCACCGCACACCCTTAGTGCAATGGTCACTCCACAAGTAAAGTGCTTGTGGGGTGTAGAGGGCAAGTGCCGAGATTCACGTCTCCAAGAGGGAATTTTGCACACATATACACTTAGATTATGCTGTATAATTTATTTATTTTTTTTTTTTTGAGAAACGGTTGTATAATTTATGTATGAATAAGTGTGATTGCGTGCATTAATTATTAATACGGAGCCAATGAGTTGAAATTAGTCATTTAGTCTAAAATATTTTTATGAAAACAAAGTCAAATAGGTAATAACAACTATAAAAATGTTAGACAAACTTAACAAAATAAAATGATCATAAACTCATAGTTACCCACATTAGCAATAGATATTCATAATGAACTATCATGTAACATTCAAAATTTGAAACTTGTAGAATAAAATTGTAAAACTTTATGTATTATTATTACTATTTTTTTGATAATTCAATATATTCAAGTTTTCTTTTTATTAAAATTTTGTAATGACCCCCCTAAACAAAATTCCTAGAGCCGTCACTGTACTTTAGACATCCTAGTATAGAAAACATTAGAATCCACATTTTTCAATCTTTTTAGAACTAAGGGAAAATGATAATTAACAGGGATGAAAAAAAAAAATCCATAATTGAGCTTGAACTTAAAATTCACATTACATGTGTTCAAGATGTAATCAAGGATAAATTGGTCTTTTTCTATGTATAAAACAATGCTTTGACCATGGTTTGATGAAAGCTTTTTTTTTTTTTTTAACAAAATAGAAATTCTACTATAATCTAATCTAAATGTATATGTTTATGAAATTTCCCTCTTGAGACTTAAAATTTTGACCCTTACCCCCCACCCCACAAGAACTTAGTACTTGTGGAGTGACCATTACGCCAAGAGTGTGTAGTGGTGAAGAAAGCTTAATTTTGATTGGTCAAGATATAGTCTTATTATAAATATGCATGATTAACATGATCTTAGATTAATTTTTACCAAAGTACACTTTTGGCACTTGAAGTTTTGGGTTTTTATTTATATTTACTTTTAGTGCTTTACATTTCAAAAATTTCCCATTTAGGTTTGAGCTCGTTTACATATAGGTCATGTTGTCTATTTTTGTTAATAATTACATAATACCTGACATTAAATGGGTGAGGTGGTTTAATAGATATCACTTATCTGTCACTTAAAGGTCAAATTACTAACATAAATAGATGTGAGGGGTGTTCACCAAACCGCATAAACCGCACAAACCACAAAAATCGCACCAAAACCACCCACAAAATGACATAACCGCACCGCACCGCAAGTAATAGTACACTGCACCGCACCACACCGCATGGTGCAGTGCGGTTTGCGGTTTTATAATAAGAAAACAGCACAAATCGCACCGCACCACACTCTCTCTATATATTAATATATTTAATTATTTTTAATATTAAATATATTATTAATAGTTTAATAACCCTAGTTTTCAAAAAAAAAAAAAATATATATATATATATAGTTTAATAACCTTAGCAAGTGTTGATTAGGAAAGCTAGCCCAAAATAAAGAAAAAATAGTTCAATAGTTTAAAACTTGGTCCAAAACAAAGAGAAAAATTAGTTTTGAGCTGAGTAGAAAAAACTCAAAATTTGAAAAATATACCAACTTCAAATCATTCAAACTGCATCTTATACACCGCACCGCATATGTGACCGCAAAAATGAGGTGCGGTGCGGTTATGGTTTTGGCTAAACTTTAAACCGCACCGCATCACACCGCACCGCATATATGACCGCAAAAATAACGTGCAGTGTAATTATGGTTTTAGCTAAACCGCACTGCAAAGTGCGGTGCTAAAAATGGCCTAAAACCGCACTGCATCGCACCACGAACACCCCTAGTCATGTGAGGGTCAATATGAAAATGAAATCAAATAAAAAGAAAAATTTTGAAATGTAAAGGTCTAAAATGAAAACAAACTTAAACTTTAAGGACCAAAGTCTACTTTAGTCATTACCTTTGATTGGTCTTTAAAAAATTAACTAAAAATTAATTGAAAGATTAATTCCTATTAGATTGAATTTTAGTTGGTAGACTAGGCACTGGACAATTCCAAGAGGATAGTGCCAATTTCTTTAATTATTTAAGATAATTATTTCATCTTGTTGGATAATGCAAATATATTAATTAAATAAAGAAGATACTATACAAATATATAATCAAGAAAATGTTCAAAAAGGCTGGAAGCCCTGGATTATCTTTTAGAATAATAAAAAATGGGACTAAAATCGGAAAATTATAAAAAGGGTGGGCACAGGGCAAATTAGTAATTTTAAAGGACAAGAGTGGCAATGTTAGCAACCAAACTACTGATTGGAACTCTCGTTTTGGTTTGCAATTTTTTATAATTAAAATCTCATTTTTTATAATTATGTTATGACGGATAATCATCATTTATAATCATCAAAAAGACAAATCTTTGTTACAAATTTAGTTGTAACTAATAACCACAACTCACACTAAAAAAATTAACATTATTATATATTTTAAAATTTTAATTGTTTGATTGCATGTTTTTTATGTTCTTAATTAATATATATGTTGAATTTCGTGTAAATAAGATTTTATTTATCTATAATAGGAGAACAAAACAAATGCAATGAATTTATCATTTATCTATATTTTAAAAAATTAATATATCATATTTAAATTTATTTGGAGAACAAAACAAATGCAATGAATTTATCATTTATCTATTTTTTTTTTAAAATAATATATCATATTTAAATTTATTTGGATGGGGCAAACATGTCTTGAACTCCTATATTAAAGGAGGCTTTTTTATTTTTTATTTTTTTTATTTTAAGGTGTGTGCGGGGGGTGGGGGGGGGGTGTTGTTCGACAAAAGCCATAAAAAAATGTTAATATAACAATATATATATATATATATATATATATATATATATATTTTGTGGAGAATAGTAAGAGAAAGAAGAATAAAAATGTTAATATAACTGTAAGGACTCAAAAAATAAAGGCACAAGCCCACTTAGATTAATGATACGCTGTCCTTCAAATCAGGCCCAAACAATAGAATTTTTAAAAAGAGAGTGAGAAACTAACACAAGTGCAATTCTAAGCTAAGTCCAAGTCTAAGGCCGAAGAGCCCAGAGTAACAGATAAGTGCGATTTAAACAGCAATTGAGGATAATGTCCTCCTCGGGTAAGTTTGAGGATCAATCTCTTGTATATAAGTTTAGTTCTAGTTTTACACAAGGCCATTAACTATTCTCTTTTCTGTTCTCTTGGTCCTTAGAAAAATGCCCATCCCCTTTTTGTGGGGGGTTTCTTTCCCTTTATAGCAATTTTTCATGCATCCTAACCTTCCACCTGTATCTCTCAAAACATTTTTCAGGATGCTTGTCACATCAAGACCTTGTTGAAGGCGGTAGAAGGACCTGCTAGCTGTGAAGCTACTGTTCATGGGTCATTTTCACATTAATGCAACCGATAAGGTTGGTGTAGGGTATTGAATGCGGAGGTGGGATGCATATCCTTCAGGAAACTTCCCCCTACCATCCTTGCCTTCGCTACTGTCTCTTCTCCTTTCCTTGAGTCTTTTAGAGATATCAATTGTCCTGATTCTCTTACTCTCCTCGGGTAGGCGGAACCTTACAATATATATATATATTTTGTGGAGAATGGTAAGAGAAAGAAGAATAAGTGATGTATTACCTTATAATAAAAGAGAAATGCTATGTCCACAACATTTTGTTGTAAAAATGTTGTGAACGTAGCATTTATCCTAATAAAATAAGTGAAGATAAAAAAATTGATATCAATAATTAAACTTTTGTGTTTATTCAAATTTTTTTTTTGGGCAAAAATATTATTTTGATATCTACATTTTGGCATTATAGTTAATTTGATCTCTATATTTTGGTAGTAGTCAATTTGGTTCTGTTATTTTCAACTTAAAGTCAGTTTGGTTCCTATTATTAACTTACTAACAGAAAATACTTATGTGACACATGACATGCATAGCTAGCATATTTCACGCCTAAGAAGCCAATAAAATAATAATAAAATATTGGAGTAATTACATTTCTCTCTCTTGATGTTTGGGGGAATGACGCTCTACCTCAAACTTGAAGGGAAAAAACACTCCTCTCTCTTGAGGTTTGAAAAAAAATTAACACTCCTCTCATTTTGTTTATATTAGTAATGAAATATTCTAAATCTTTATAAAGATCTCTTTACAAAAATTTAACAATAGTTTGTAAAAAAATAATTGATAAATCTAGAATAAAAATGTAAAATATATCAAGCACCAAAATACTTGCAACAACAAATTTCTATATAACTCATTGAAACAAAAGAAAAAAATTTGTAGGCAAAATTCAAACTTAACATTTTAAAATACACTTTAATAATTAAAAATTTAAAACAATGAATTTTAATTATGAATTAAGATGTGGGTTCCAGTTAGCTCAACTGGTAAAGTCTCTAATGGTTGTATAAGAGATCTGAGGTTCAATTCCCATCTACACCAAAAAACTTATTGGTGTATCATTAGGAGCGGACGTTATAGGTTGAAACTCTCTCAAAAAAATAATAATTATGAATTTAAAGATAATTTTGGAAACCTACCCTTAAGCAAAGGGCAGGTCAATGCACAATATTTTTAATATTAATTTAACAAAGTTTATTCTATTAGATGTCAAGGGGAGAAGTGTTTTTTTTTTTTTTTTTTTAAGTTTTGGGTGGAGTGTCATTCACTCAAACTTGAAAGGAGGAAAGTGTAGTTACTCATAAAATATTTTATTTAATATTTTAAAAATGCCAAATCTCCCTCTAAAAAAAAAAAATTGCCAAATCTGCATTTAAATAAAAAATTTTAAGACAAAAAAAAAAATTATTAAAATCCCAATGGGATTTTCTCCGTTTCCAAACAAAGCTTAAGCCCCTAAACTCAGATCCCAGACTCAAAAATGCTTGAGATGTAAAGAATTAATCCACAATAGCAAAGAATTAACTATAAAATAATCTCATTCTATGCCAAATTATACTGATACAGAATTAATCCACAATCAAATTCACCACCCCTCTTTTGCTCTCATCATCATAATCGTCAATTCTCTATCTCTCTGTCTACTCTGTTAAATTTTTTTTTCTCTTTTTCTTCAAAGAAAAAATAAATTTAAATTTCACTCTCAAACATTAGATCTGAACTGAGAAAGAAAGATTGATTCTTGTTAATACGTTTTGTCACGGATTGTTAAATTTTATTATCCAATACAGTTATTTCCCATAATTTTATGCCATATTTCCGACAATTTCTTTTTCCAGCCAACTTAAAAACAGGAGAAAATGGCATTCCTGCTGCAAATTACTAGATTTATGATAAATTGATGCATATATCACATTATGAGTTATGACTTAGGAAGCATGAACAATTCATCTAGGATGCTGTACTGATGTCGTAACTACCGTGTGATGTTATAATTTTTCAAAAATTTCTCAGGTCACTGTGTCACATCCATACCCATGTCTGTGTCTTATATATTGTGACGACAAAGTTAATGATTCAAAGTAATGTGCATAGCGTGTGAGAGCTACAGTTCGTAAATTATATAATAGGTAAATCAGTTGCCAGAGAACCATGCAATTACATCTATGTGCTTATTACATGTTACATATAATTACAAGGGATCCCTATTGACATCTTTGTACAGAAGATACCGTGTCCGAGTTTTACCAAGTGCAGCATACCTGAAAAGGTTGCAAAAGATGTCATTGTTTATTGATTTAGACCATACTGAAGGAAGATGCAATACACTTCTGCATATTATTATCACTTAATTCATCCAAAAAAAAAAAAAACAGAATATATTTATCACTTACCATTGAGGCACAAATGGAGCCATCCAAATGACATCACCAGCTTCAGCCGGATACCTATTTATGAAAACAGAGGACGCAATTAGAATTGATTTTGCATGTGGCAGTAGCTGGTAAAAACTGGAAAAAATCAGAGAGAACACAGACATAACTCAACTGTAAACAAAACTTTAAATATTGCAATAAGAAAATTCATCAACTGTCACTGTCTCTGGCAAAGCCAAGCAACATTTCTTAGACATTTCAGAACTTGTTAAAAATTGTACAAACCAAAGGTGCTTTAATTTTAATTGCTAGGATTGATTACGCTTGTGAAAAGTCGTTGACTGTGTTGCTGATCTTACGACCAGTTATTGTGGATCCAAATAGAATAGAAATGTGTTGAAATAGTGATCTCTTAGAAAAGTGAGTAAGAACATAAATGATGCGGGAAGGTGTTCATTCTGCTGCATAATTCATATAGTTACTACCAAATAATAGCTTTTATCATAATAAACACAAATTTTGGCATTAGAGTAAGCAAAAAAAAAAAAAAAAAAAAACAAAAAACAAATTAAGTTGGGGACACATCAAACAAGAGAGCTATAGTCTGCCACAGCTAAGATGTATCAATATTAAGCCAGTGAGCATAATACTCTTGCATGCACTGGCACCATTCAGTTTAATGCAACCAAGGTCCAAGATAAGATTTAAAGCATAGGTAGGCATCCTGCTGAATGCCAAAACTTTTTTTTTTTTGAAACGGAACTATCATTCATTCAAGAAAATAACCCGAAAAGGGAGTACAACAGAGGAGAGCAAAGGTGCTCAAGCAAACACAAAGCATTAAGGAGGGTCTGGAGGGAGTAAAGCACTGAACAGAGGCGGCGTCAAGCCTTTCCAGACCTGTGTTGTGCCCGTAGCTTTTTCAAGCTGTGCAAGATCATGGGCTGCTCTGTTGCTGTCCCGTTTCAGATGAATGAGGCTCCAGCTGCAAAAATGGAGAAGAGAGCTATGGATGCCACTATATATGTGGCTAAGAGGACCATCAATTTTCTTTGCATGAACAGATTGCACCGTAGAGAGTGAGTCCGACTCTAGCATGATATGGTGGATGTTCATCTCATGGGCCAAAAGGATGCCATTTTCCAGAGCAAAAACTTCAGCTGTGTCAGGGGGGAAGTGTGCAGGAAGGGGCTTGCTTAGAGCAGCAGTGATGAGTCCGCTGGAGTCCCAGATTATTACCCCGATACTGGAAGATGTGCCATCAAGACTGGAGGCTCCATCCACTTGAACTTTGTGGAAGCCAGGTGGGGGAAGAGACCAGCTTGTAGCTTGACAGTCATGTTGTGGGATAGTAGGAGTAAAGGCACCCTTGTAATCCTTTGCAAGCCTCTGTGCAGAATCCCAAATCTGCTGAATGCCAAAACCTTAGGTCAATTGAAAGGTACAAGATAAATCAGGTAATCCTTATACACTCCATATCCTACTATGTTCACATTAGTCTACAATATCATCAAATAATTGTTGTCCATTTCAGACGACATCAGCAGGAAAAATATTCACATCATAACACACTCTCAGCTCTTAAAAACTCTTACCAGCTATCACCCAAACAATAAATGCACTGTCCCTCTAAAAGCAACATACCATGCTGATTGTAATGTACCTCCTGTAAAAGCAAATAGACAAAAGATATAATTTACTGAATTCCTCATAACATTAGGAGCAAAGCATCCTACAGAAGCTGGAGACTAAAATAACTATCATAACTATTCGGTACTTTAATAATTATTTAACATAACCTACACTAGGGAAAATCAATCAAATTTATTTTTTGAAAAAAAATTATATTGGTTAGGATGTGAAGTATACAAGGCTCTAAAGATTCATTAAATTAATTACTTTTTTAGGATCATCAAACTTTAGCTTCGATGTAAATTAAGGAACTCAAATTAGAAATTACTTAGACCGATATTACGATTTATATGTCACATATCCAAACCTACATTAAGGTTCAAGGAGCAGTTTCTAGAAACTCAATGTAAGGGTTTAACCATCAAGAAAGAGAAGAATACCTTCACATTAAGATATTCTCCAGGTTGAAAATCCATGATCTGCAGGCATGGTATATAGTAAATTACTGAAAAGAATGACATGACCAAGAAAACCAGGAATGGCCTCAAACAAATTGATTAAAGCTTACATGGATATTGAAGTCATATGGCAAAGATGTGGGGAGAAGCTTCCTAATTTCAAAGATCTGTAACATGTAAAGAAGTTAGAACACACAAAGTTAATAACAACGATTAAACTTATCACCAAAATACAAATCTAATGGAAATAAAAAGAAATAGTTCCCAGAAATCACATATACATTGGCTATATAAAATTGAGTATTTGTAATGTATGGATTCCAAGAGCGAGGAAAAATTAGAAATATATAAAGGAGGCTTTTTTCTCATCAATACAAATCAAGGAACAGCTCCTATGCAACCAATGATGGATTTATACAAGAAAACAGGACTTTCAAGTTCCAGCCTTTCTGAAATATTAAGAACATAATAACAAACAATCCAAAACTTACTTCTCCTGGAGTTCAAGGAGTGGCTGTTTTTTTGTTGAACTGACAATCTGCTCAGTGACATACTTTTCCAGAGAGGCATACCTAAAAGTAAACATGACAGTTGAATATAAAATGTATTAAGGATTACCTCATATACCTAAATATTTTTGGTGTAAATAATGTTTCGATATTGGAGTAACTCATAACTCATAAAACGAAATTTTCGGTAGCTTTAATGAGCATGTCAAGGTACCCTGAGTGAATTCTCATTCTAAGCATGCAATGAAAATGAAAGGTCGGGAAGAGATTGCAACCCATCCAATCAATTACAACGCAATGGGACACATACCTTCTCTCAAATACCACAAGACTGACAAGAGTAGCAGATGCATCACACTTGAGTAAATGTTGAAAATTAGGAGGTAGATATGCATATGAATCAACCTGCATTTTAAAGAGAAATGGCAATAGATTTAACTTCTTATTTTTTATTTTATATATATATATATATATATATTAAGTAAAAATGGCATTAGACTTTCTTTGTTTGATATAAAAAATGGCAATATACTTTCTCCCATCCTTTATCAATGATCCTTAATAGTCTCACTGTACACCTCATGCAAAACATCAACCAAATCACAAAAACATTTGATGCTATTATACAAACAAAGCCAAATAACCCAAACAACTTCTTTTACGTACATACATACTGATGCAGGACTAATCCAAAACTGATGCAACACCAAAATTGAAAAACAGAAAAATAAAAATAACCTAAGAATCAGCACTTAGGCTTGTTTGGAATCGGCACCAAGCAAGAGAAACTAAAACAAGGAATCCGCACCAATGATTAACAGGAATCGACACCAAGCTTAGAAGGTGAGTTTTTACATTTTGGCCTAAATTTTATTATTCAAGCAAACTGTAAACTGCCTTCATTGGAGTATAATAGCATACTACTTTTTAATAGGTAATGCTAAATTCATTGAAAAAAGACTAACAATATACACAAAGAAGCCTAAATAATTACCATGGGAAAAGTACATACAAAAAGACAACAAATCTATAAACACAACGATAGAAGAACTTTTAGTGAACCGCTATGTAATGTGCGAGACCAATCATGTAAAGAACTAGTTAACATTGCTAATGATTGGTTCCCTATAGTTCACATCAAGCATAACGGAACTAAGTTCCAAATATCTAATGAATGCTTACCAACATAGTTTCTTCATCTAAACACAAGATCGATGACCTTTTCTAGTAACACCCATTGAATACCAAAGGATCAAAAAGAAAACTTCACAACTCAATAGCAGAAGTACAATGTAACAATAGATGATCCACCATCTCCTCACTATACCGGCACATGCAACATCAACTTGCTAGTGTATAACTTGCTTAATGAGCTTCTCAAATGTAAGAATCTTCCCCCATAATGCCATCCAGACAAAGAAGGAAACCCGTTGTGGGGCCCTAACACTACAGATGCCTTTCCAAGGGAAGAGTAAAACACAAGAGCCCCCAAAAGCAGTATAGAAATAACAACATTGAATTTCCCACTCCTCTATAACCTCCACCTGATTTCATCATAACCCTCTCTAAAGGTATATTAGGGTCAATAAGAATAAGAAATGAGGCTACCAACTCTAACTCCTGATCATTAAAGCCCCAAAGAAATGTGACATCCTAGCTCCTCCTTGATCTGTCACACCAACAAAGACTCCAAAGACCTGTCTCTTTCTGTTGCACAGTTATACAAGACAAGAAAAACCACCCTCAAAGGTTGATCTCCACGCCAACAGTTATGCCAAAATCGAATCTAACTACCAATGCCTAAATCAAAATGAGTGTAATGTTTGAAAATGCTGATTCTCATCCACAAACCACATCCATGAGGTCCTCAAATAGGTTTCGTACTCCAACCACCCCATTCCACACCATACTTCAACGCTACTACACACCTTCAAAAGCATGTTTCCCCTACCCCAAAGTGCCAGAGCCACTTACCTAGTAGATTTCGGTTACAAAAAGGCAAGCTTCCCTAATGCCCAATCCTCCATGAGCAACAAGAGAAAAAAATGTAGCCCATCCCACTACATGATGTTTGGATTCATCTCCCAAGCCACCCCACAAGAAATTCTGCTGTAATCTCTCAATCCAGTTTGTCACACTAGTTGGGATGGTAATTAATGATAAATAATAAGTGGTAAGCTCAACTAAGTACTCTTTAAAAGAAGCTCCTAATGGCATACCAAGTTAGGATTTATCCAAAAAGAAGGGCATACCAATTACCAAGGTAGGGCAAACAACATATTTTACTGCGTAGGATATTGGTAAGTTCAACTATGTTCTCAACCACACAAACCAGTACCATCTCACTCTCAATCAATTTCCTAAGTCATTGCTTCTGCGCTCTTTCTGTTTGTCGTCCATTCTGTTTTACAATTTCTCTTTTTGATCAACTAAACTTCCTAGGATTGTGGTTGCCAAGAGGGTTTTGAACCCCTCCCTCCCCTGTTGTAACTTTCGAATTCAAAAAAAAAAAAAAAAAAAAAAAATCATAGGATCATGGTTAAACTTTGTGTTTGCAAACATAACATAGTTTAAATGTTTGAAAATGCTTGGAAACATAAAAGAATGATTGATCATAAAGATAAGCAAGCATAACCAAAACAATACAAGATTCTGAATGGCGTATGAATTATATTATACACCAATACAACAACGAAATTCTTTTTGATAAAATTTAAAATAAAAAAATAAAGTTGTGAATGTTCATGAACATAAGTAAGGAAGTGATGCAAAACATATTACACATATGCCGTGTAGATAAATCATAAAAGTCAAGGCATTTAATTTGCACAATAGTATTAGAATTAGATAGCAATTAATGTGTAATAATTTAATAATGAATAAAGCAAACATAATAATTATCAAAATAGGAATAGTTGAAAAAGTATATGATATATTTCATAATGAGTTACTTAACCTTAATGCTATCAAAAAAATTAATACATAATTAAAATTAAATATCGATAAAATTTCTTACTATCAGTTCATGGCTATCACCAGAAACATTGGTGAGAGTCACAGCACCTTGAACCACAAATATGAACCTAGAGGGATAAGCAACAAATGTTACAAAGTAAATTAAATTTATAATTATAACCTGCTTGTAAAATGGTCCATATGATATAAAAGGGGGAAAGAAAAAGTAAATACGCATACCTCTCAACATCAGATGGCGGGAGTCCTGATTTTGAATTCCCTGCACAGGGTAGAGCAAATATCAGCAACGAAAAAAATACTCAGCAGGCAATAAATTCAAACAACATATCTTTGAAAGGGCATCACACAAATCATGGATGACAGACATGGCATATAATGCACATCAGGAAATAACTTTCCATACACTTCTTGCTCAGTATATTGACTAATTAAAGGTACATTTATAACAGTGCCCTGCTTGCATCTCTGCAACAAGAGACCTCTGAGGTGAAAACAGAAATTTCAACCACTTTTATTTTTGCAATAAGAGAAATTTTATTACTTGCAAAAAAAAAAAAAAGAAGAAGGAAAGATGAGTAGACTAGAAGACATGAGTTGAGTTGTAATTAAGAAATTAATGACTATAGCTTATCCCGACTACCTAGTTAAATCATCATAGGGCATTGAGTCATTTTTCAGACACAAACTATAATAAAGGACTTTATAGGTGATGATGCCGAAAATCTCACCAGTGAGTTGCACAATACTTGTACGCTCGAAACGACACCTGCACAACAAAAAGGAGAAAACCTAACAGATAGCACCGGTGTGGTGCCGGCCAAATACCCTCCGAAGGTCAAGTTAGAACTTCTTTCAACTCTAGAGTGCTAGAGAGGGGTAAATTATGCGTACCTCGATTTGTGAGGGTATTGGGGCTTTTATAGTAGTCGAGGATTGACCTTTCCTCCCTGGAGTGGAAGTCTTTTCCTTTTAGGAGTCATCAAGAGCGTGGATTGCGGGATCCTTTCCTTATAGATCTCTAATATTAGGCGTGGAATACAAGTAATTTCCTTATTTACTCGCGTGATGGCCAAGTCATGGTTCTACAAAGAGCCGTCGGCCTCAGGACCGTCAGCTTGCCTCATCATTAGCCATATTGGCGTCAGCTCCTTGCTACGTTTTGCAGGTTGCCCGTGAGCTTTGGATTACCGTCAATTAGTTTTGGGGCCTTCAACTTTCCAAGTTGGCTGAACTCGTCAGTTTCAGCCGTGGGAAACTGACGGGTTGAGTCAGTTTATTTTTTGCATATCAGTTGCCCCCTACTCCATATCTCCGTCAGCACAAACTGACGGGTTATGGAGTTAGTTTTTTGTTGCTGGCTTCCATTTTAGCCAAGAGAGAGAAGATGACGCAGTTGGTAATAAATGCCTTGGACACGTGGCAAATTTCGGTTGGCTCCGCTTCTGGACGAGAGCGTCGCTTCGTCTTCCGTGCGTTTCCCTTATATATATATATGGCCCACCTCCTCCCATTTTTCCTATTTCACTTTCCCTGATTCCTGGAGAACAAACCCGTCGCCCATCCTCCGTCATTACTTCTTTACCGTTCGCCTGCACTTCTACCGTCACTTTTGAGAAACTTGTAAGTTCCCTCTTTTCCCTTCTGCACATACTTTATTTCTTTTGATTTCTTTAAAGCGAGGTCGTCCTCCTAGGTTCTTAGATTACGCCCGTCACTTGTAGGTAGTCAGATGTCGAGTGACCGGTTGTCGGTCCGCGAATGAGCGGGCTACGACGAGGTTTTTGGTTCAAGTAGTGAGTCCGGGAGCTTTTCCTGGTCGTCAGAGAGGGAGACATCAGCCCAGACTCCTAACGAGGAGGTAGGAAGTCATGGACGGTCAGGTTGAGGCAGTAGGTGAAGAGGGTAATTTTGAGGTGGAAGGAGAGAGGGGTAGTGACGAGGATGAAGGCGTCGAGGACTCTTGTGAAGGGACTTCTGATAGTCCTGGAGGTAACCGTCCCTTCATCCTTCCCAAAGAGTGGGCTGTAAATAAGTTTCATCCAAAAATGACTGAGAAAATTTTTAAAGAGTTGCGCGTCCGTTTCCAAATTCCCGACCATATTCCCATTCGTCTCCCTAAGGAAGGCGAGAAATGTTATACAGGGAGAACTGCAGACGTTGGTATGTATGATGCCATGTTTGCTGCCGGTCTCAGACTGCCTCTGACGGCCTTACACCGTCAGTTGGCTGACTTTCTCGGTTTATCCATCAGCCAAATTGCTCCAAATTCGTGGAGGATTTTCATAGATGCCGAGATACTGTGGGGTCGTCTGAGTGGAGGGAACCGTCAGCTTTCCTTGGACGAATTCTTTTATTGTTACAGACCTCGGCACCTTTCTTCTTCCAAAGGGATGTACCACTTTGCTGTCAGGGAGAAAGATTTGAGGTTGGTGTCTGAGATGCCGGATTCGAATAGAGCCTGGAAGAGCAGGTTCTTTTTCATTGAAGGGATGGACTGGGTGTGCCGTCAGGAAGAATGGGAGACGATACCCCATGGCTATTTTGACAATACTTGGGCGTTTGTAAAGGAGTCAGGTTTTAGCCATCAGCTTTCAACCCGTCAACTTAAGCAAGTAATAGTTTCTGTTTTTCAATGGTTCTAACGCCGTCAACTTGTTTGTATTTTTCAGCCCTCATTCGCCCCTCCATAACCGACGAGCAAGAAGACTTCATCTGCCGGGTTTTGGAGATTCCCCTAGAGGAGCGGTCGTGTCGAGACTTAATTACCCTTGATTATCTTCACGCTTACTGCGGGGGTCCTGAACCGACGCCTGAGGCTCGCAAGCTAGAAGAATTCTCCCGTCATCGTGAGCACTTTGACCACGTTATTTTCGAAACTATTTTCGTATTGCCGTCGGTTTCTCTTATGTGTTTTTTTTTTTTTTTGCAGAGATGGACGTAGCTAAGCAACGGATAAAAGCTGCCGCTGCCCGTCTGAAAGAAGAGAAGAAGGCAAAGGGGGAGATGATATCCTCATCGACCCCCAAGATCGTCAACAAGGGTTCTTCTAAGAGGAAATCCGACGGGGATACCAGCCATCCCCTCAAGAAGGCAGCCGTCGCTTCTGGGAATGAACCCCCAGAGAAGCCGTCTCCTAAGTCAAGTCACGGGGCAGGGAAGGGTGTGATGACTTCTTCTGGTCCCATCCTGAAGGGGCCCCGTTGCCTACTAACACACAAGGATTTTGCTGTTGAGGCAGTAGAATCACTTATAAAGTCGACGGACATAGATCCTTGTGATCTGTTGGCGACGGAGGAGCTGGGGACGTCAGCTTTGTTTGATCTCACCCGGGTAAGCCGTCTCTCTTAACTGGCTCTTTCATCTATTTCCTATTTAATGACTAACGGTTTCATTCCTTTCTAGGCCTTGGTTCGCGTAAAGGCGCTTCAGGACCGGTGCGTGGCCAAGGAGAGTGTCGTCACTCGCGTTAATAAACACAATGCTAATATACGAGACCAGCAAACTCAGTATAAGGAGGCAATGCGTCTTCTTAACGTCGAGCTGAAAGAGGTAAGGGAGAAGCTGGCAGAGGCGGGTCGTCAGAAAGGCGAGTTAGAGAAAGAGCTGACGACTCTTCGTGATCAGATGGAGACTGTAGGGGCTGACGCGGTCGAGAAATTCAAGGCGTTAGATTCTTTCATTGATTCCTGTGGTGGATACTATGGCACGGGATTTGATGACTGCCTTAGACAAGTAGCGTCAGCTTTCCCTAAGTTGGACCTGTCTGGCATCACTCTAGATGACGCCCAGCCAATGACGCCTGCTAATGATGCCGTTACTGCTGGTGGTGACGACTTAGAGGATTCTCCTCCACATGGAGATAGTGGAGTTGTTTTGGCCCAACCTGTTGCGAACCTTCCAACAACTACCCCTACTCCTTCTGTGGAGCTGCTTGACGGAAAAGATCCTTCTGCTCAAAAAAAGTAGAATGATTTTTTTTTTTTTTTTTTTTTTTTTTAAGTGACGCCTTTTTATTTTTGTAATTCATGTTTCTCCTTCTCTTTTATTTATTTTGCAAACAGCTTCATTAAGTGCCCCTTGGGCCCCTATTTGTAATATTTTAACAACTTTTTCAATGCCCTTTTGGGCTTTGACTTGTTTGCAACGCCGTCGCTCTTGATTACTTGTGTATAGGTACTTTTGCTTGATGTGGGGCTTGTTTAATTTGTATGTTATGACATGAAAGAACGAAATCAGGATTGTGGGCCCTTTCAGGTTAGTGCACCGTCAGCTTTTAAACCGTCGGTTTAAACTTTATATTGAGCTGCTTGGTGTAATAGTCTGCTCAATAAAACCGTCAGTTTTTTGATCATTTTGCTTTGTTGCTTGTAGAAATTTTGGCAAAATTCTATTATCCTGGGACAAGGTCGTATGCCTTATAGGCTTGACCAGGTTTCCATTACCTTTTGAGGTAAGGTCACTTATGTGTGACCGTCAGTTCTGTATCTTTTGGCCATTCTATGGTCTTGGACGTTTGTTTCATAGTGCCGTCCATATTGTGGGCTTGCCCTTTTAATAGACCGTTGGTTTACTCGTTTTGCCTATCTGGTCAATGTATTTTATTTAGACCGTCAGCCTATTCGTTCACGTTTTGAACTCTGCCAATTCGCCAATCTTTGATTAGGCTTAATTCTTGTAGACCGGTCCACTTTAAGGACCTAGCCAAGTTGTCAATCTTTTGTTAGACCGTCAGCCTCGTAGATTCATCCACTTTGTGGACTTGGCCAATGTCCATTATTAGACCGTCAGCCTGAAATATTTGTCTATTTTGTGGACGACCAGTCTTTTATTAGACCGTTAGCCTTATAGGTTCGTCCACTTTGTGTACTTGGTCAATGTCTATTATTAGACCGTCAGCCTGAAATTTTCGTCCCTTTCGTGGACGGCCAATGTCTTTTATTAGACCGTCAGCCTTATAGATTCATCCACTTTGTGGACTTGGTCAATGTCTATTATTAGACCGTCGGCCTTATAGGTCCGTCCACTTTGTGAACTTGGCCATTTCGTCGGTCTTTTGTGAATTTAGATTTGTAAGTAGAAACTTCAGTAGTTCTGAATAAATTCCTCTTATTGCCATGCATCTATAAAAAGTAGTTCAAAAACAAAAACCTGCCCTCTTGGGCTTGTTGTAGCAAAACCAAAGTAAAAAGCATGCCCGTTAGGCTTATTGTAGCAAATACCTAAAGTAAACAGTAAATCTGAGTGAACTAAGAATAAAAAGGAGGGGTGTTGTTCTTGACGCCATCGCCTCTACTGGTAGTACTTTCGCAAGTGTTCAGCATTCCAAGGATGCGGTAGCTTCCGTCCGTCCAGTGTCTCCAGATGGTAGGTGCCCTTCCTCTGCCAAGCCGTGACTCGGTAAGGTCCTTCCCAATTTGGGCCGAGTTTTCCTTGAGTTGGGTCTCTTGCTGCGCCCATGACTTTTCTTAGAACGAGGTCTCCAACCTGGAAGTCTCTGTGCCTGACCCGGGAGTTGTAGTGCTTGGTCATGCGGTTCTGGTATCGTGCGAGCCTTTGCTCTGCCGCTGTCCTGACTTCGTCCACTAGATCGAGCTGTAGACGTATGGCTTCGTCATTTTTCCCTTCGTCATGGTTGTGCACCCTGTAGCTTGTGAAGCCGACTTCGGCTGGGATGACAGCTTCGTTCCCGTATGTTAAGCGGAATGGTGTCTCCTGTGTTGGTGTCCTTGCCGTCGTCCTGTAGGCCAAAAGTATGCTCGGCAACTCTTCAGCCCATATACCCTTTGCCCCCTCGAGCCGAGTCTTGATAATTTTTAGCAAGGATCGGTTCGTAACTTCGACCTATCCGTTGGCTTGAGGGTGGGTGGGGGAGGAGTAGTGGTTCCGTATCCCTAATTGCGAGCAGAAGTCCCGGAAGGCATCGTTGTCGAATTGCTTCCCATTGTCCGAGACTAAGACTCTAGGGATGCCAAATCTGCATATGATGCATCTCCAAACGAAATTGCGTACGTTCTTCTTCGTAATGGTGGCCAAGGCTTCAGCTTCTACCCATTTCGTAAAGTAGTCGATGCCTACTACTAGAAACTTCAGTTGTCGTATTGCCGTAGGAAACAGTCCCATGATGTCCAGTCCCCATTGAGCGAACGGCCACGGTGCCGTCATTGGGGTAAGTTCTTCTGGTGGTTGTCTGACGACATTGCTGAACCTTTGGCACTTGTCGCATTTCTTTACATAGGCCTCGACATCCTTCTGCATAGTTGGCCAAAAGTACCCCGTTCGTACTAGCTTGTGTATTAATGACCTCGACCCTAAGTGGTTTCCACAGATTCCTTCGTGCACTTCCCTCATGACGTAATCTGCTTCTTCAGGACCTAAGCACCGTAGGTAGGGGCGGGAGAAGCCTTTTTTGTACAAGACGTCTCTTATCAGGACGAACCTCGCTGCTTGGACCTTCAGCTTTCTTGCAGCCTCCTTTCCATTCGGTAATACGCCGTTCTTCAAGTAGGAAACTAATGGCGTAGTCCAATTGCTTTCGAAACCAAGCTTCTGTACATCGACAGAATTTATAAGTGGAGAGAGCTGAACGAAAGAGAGTACGTTACCAAGGGTGGCCATATGTTCAGCTGAAGCGGCTTTGGCTAGGCGATCAGCTTGCTCGTTTTCTCCTCGGGGGATCTGTGTAATTTCGGCCTTCAGCTCGTCTACCCTCCACCTTGCTTGGTCCAGATATTTTTTCATCCTTTCGAATTTACACTCATAATCCCCATTTATCTGGTTGACCACGATTTGAGAGTCGCAGTGAATGATTACTCTTTCGGCTCTTGCAACTTTGGCGAGGTCAAGCCCTGCTATCAGAGCTTCGTACTCCGCTTCGTTGTTGGTGGTAGGGAACTCAAGGCGGATCATACATTCGACCATGTCTCCTTCGGGTGAGTGTAGCACGACGCCAGCCCCCCTAGCTTGCCTGTTGGAGGATCCGTCAACATGTATGCTCCATTGGGGAGATTCTTCTGCCCCCCCATTCTCGCCATTTGTGAAATCAGCTATGAAATCTGCAATGACCTGTCCTTTAATGGCGGTTTGTGGGCGATACTGGATGTCGAACTCGCTTAGTTCTATAGCCTATAATGCCAATTGCCCAGCAGCTTCAGGGTTGCTCATTGCCCATCGCAAAGGCTTGTCAGTTAGGACGATCATCGTGTGGGCTTGAAAGTACGGCTTTAGTTTGCGTGCTGCTATAACCAGCGCAAATGCGAGTTTTTCCATGGGCGGATATCTTTCTTCGGCTCCGTGTAGCGCTCGACTGTTGTAGTACACAGGTTTCTGCACTTTCTCTTCTTCTCTGATCAAGGCGGCGCTGACGGCGGCTGGGGAGACGGCAAGATAGAGAAAAAGTTCTTCACCCGGTTGCGAGGGACTTAGCAATGGGGGGGAAGAGAGATAAGTTTTCAATTCTTCGAACGCTTGCTGGCACTCGGCAGTCCACTCGAAAGATCTCTTCAGTGTGCGAAAGAAGGGTAAGCACTTGTCCGTTGCTCTTGAGACGAACCTATTTAGCGCTGCTATCTTGCCATTAAGGCTTTGTACTTCCTTCACATTTTTTGGTGGTGTCATCTCTATTATAGCCCGGATCTTGTCCGGATTAGCTTCGATGCCCCTTTGGGAAACCATGAATCCTAGGAATTTTCCTGCCGTCACCCCGAAGGCGCACTTTCCTGGATTCAGCTTCATGTTGTAAGAGCGAAGAGTATCGAATGTTTCCCTGAGGTCTTCCAAGTGATCTTCCTCCCTTCGGCTTTTTACCAGCATGTCATCTATGTAGACTTGGACATTTCTCCCGATTTGCGGTGCGAACATTTTGTTCATAAGCCTCTGGTATGTTGCGCCCGCATTTTTTAGACCAAACGGCATTACCTTGTAACAGAAGAGGCCTTGGCTGGTCACGAACGAGGTTTTCTCTTGATCGGCTTCGTGCATCTTGATTTGGTTGTAACCAGAGAAAGCGTCCATAAAACTTAATAGCTGGTGTTGAGCTGTAGAGTCTACTAAAGTGTCGACCCTCGGGAGGGGATAGCTGTCTTTGGGGCACGCTTTGTTTAGATTGGTGAAGTCTACACACATCCTCCACTTCCCGCTAGCTTTCTTGACCATCACTACGTTGGCTAGCCAGTCGGGGTAGTAAACTTCTCTAATAAAGTTTGCTTCCTGTAGCTTGCGGACTTCTTCAGCTATGGCTCGATCCCGTTCGGGGGCAAACACCCGCTTCTTTTGCCGGACGGGTAGAAAGGAGGGTGATACATTCAGCTTATGCACCATGACTGAAGGGTCTATCCCTGGCATGTCCTCGTGACTCCAGGCGAATACGTCCCGATTTTCTCTGAGGAAGGCTGTAAGTGTTTGTCGGATCATGGGACTTGCAAGGGTCCCAATCTTTGTTGTTTGGTCAGGTCTGGAGTCGTCAAGGGATATTTCTTCAAGCTTCTCGTCGGGTTCCGTCGTACTTCGATGTTCTTCTATGCTCATGGCTTGGAGTTGATCATCCATTTCCATCATAGCCACGTAACATTACCGTGCGGCCACCTGATTCCCACGTAGTTCACCTATTCCGTATTCGGTAGGGAACTTGATCATCAAGTGATAAGTCGAGGTTGCCGCCTTCCATGAATTGAGGGTGGGTCGCCCTAAGATAGCATTGTAGGCGGACGAACAGTCGACCACAAGGAACGTCACGTCCTTTGTGATCTGCTGAGGATAGTCGCTTGCCGTTACAGACAATGTGACCGCGCTCAGGGGAAACACCCTCGTTCCTCCAAAACCGACGAGTGGGGCATTCGTCGAAATTAATTGTTCTCTGCTGATTCCCATCTGCTGGAATGCCGAGTAGTATAAGATGTCCGCCGAGCTCCCATTGTCGATCATCACCCGGTGCAAGTTATAGTCCCCCACTTGCAAACTGATAACAAGCGCATCGTCGTGAGGATGGTGAAGACATCGCGCATCTTCTTCGGAGAACCCGATGACGGGGCTTTCTCTCCGTGATATTTTTGGTACTGAGCCCGTCAGCTGGACATTTTGGACTATCCTGAGGTACGTCTTCCGAGCCTTTTTGGATGACCCAGTAGCCATCCCTCCTACAATCATCCTGATGTCGCCAATGGGCGGTCTAGGGCGGTCATTGTCCCGTCGGGGGGGCTGTTCCTGAGGTGGTGGATCCGTTCTCTCCTTGCTTACAAACTTCTGCAATTTCCCTTGTCTTATGAGGGCTTCAATCTGCTGCTTCAAGTCGTAACAGTCGGCTGTGTCATGGCCGTGATCTCTGTGGAAGCGGCAGTATTTGTCTCTAGAACGCCTGCTGGGATCTCCCTTCAGCTTTCCAGGGAAGGTCAGAGCCCCTTCGTCCTTGATCTGCATTAGGACTTGATCTATCGGGGTGGTTAGCGGGGTAAAGCTTGTGAACCTTCCTCCTGGAGGTTTAGAACGCCTCTCGTCTCTTCGATCTCCCGTTCTCGGTCTCTTCCGCCCTTGATCTTGTCGTGCATCGTCCTGCCTCTCCCTTTTTCTTGGTTTCTCTTCTCGGGCCTGTAGCGCGTCCTCAGCATTCATATACTTAGTGGCCCTGTAGAGTACTTCCGACATGGTCTTCGGGTCGTTTTTGTATAGGGAGAACAAAAACTTACCCTTTCGGCACCCATTTGTGAAGGCTGCTACAAGTATATTGTCGTCGGCCTCATCAATCGATAGCGCTTCCTTATTGAAGCGCGTTATGTAGGATCTCAGCGTCTCGTCCTCTCGTTGCTTGATACTCATCAAGCATGCTGTGGACTTCTTATACCTGTGGCCCCCAATGAAGTGTGTGGTGAACTGAGCGCTTAGTTCCTTGAAGGTGCTGATGGAGTTGGGCGTCAGTTGGCTGAACCATACCCTTGCGGGGCCTTTGAGTGTTGTGGGGAAGGCCCTGCACATGATCTCGTCTGCTACCCCCTGAAGGTGCATTAGGGTCTTGAAAGTTTCTAGATGGTCCAGAGGATCCTTCACTCCGTCATAGCTGTCGATATGCGGCATGCGAAATTTGTGGGGTAGGGGGAAGGAGTTCACGGCCACAGTGAAGCGCGAGTCGGTGCGGTTGACTAAATCGTCAAGATCACTGGAAACTCGTCCCTTGAGCGCGTTCATCATAACCTCCATCTATTCCCTCATCGCCTACATCTCTGCGATAATATGTGGTGGAGTCGCATCCGTGAGGGATGGCATGCTCAAGTTCTGCCTCTCCGGTTTGCTTGGGGCATGGCTGCCTTCAGGTTTCTCCTGATTTTTCTTTGGAGTGCTAGTCCCTTCCTGATCCTCTTGTTGGTCGTTCAGTGCTGCATTCTTCTGGCGCAGCTGTTCTTCCAAGTCGTGGTTTTGTTTGGTGAGACGCTCCACGACGGCACCAAGAGTCCGAACTTGTCTCTCGAGGGCAGTCGTGGGTGGCTCCTCTCCTTGAACGTCGTTAGTGGTTGCCATCGAGCGAGTGAGTACCATGCAACCCTTCGGTCCGGGAAACGATAGTATGGCTTACAGAGGTTCCCCACAGACGGCGCCAACTGATGATGCCGAAAATCTCACCAGTGAGTTGCACAATGCTTGTACGCTCGAAACGACACCTGCACAACAAAAATGAGAAAACCTAACAGAGAGCACCGGTGTGGTGCCGGCCAAATACCCTCCGAAGGTCAAGTTAGAACTTCTTTCAACTCTAGAGTGCTAGAGAGGGGTAAATTATGCGTACCTCGATTTGTGAGGGTATTGAGGCTTTTATAGTAGTCGAGGATTGACCTTTCCTCCCTGGAGTGGAAGTCTTTTCCTTTTAGGAGTCATCAAGAGCGTGGATTGCGGGATCCTTTCCTTATAGATCTCTAATATTAGGCGTGGAATACAAGTAATTTCCTTATTTACTCGCGTGATGGCCAAGTCATGGTTCTACAAAGAGCCGTCGGCCTCAGGACCGTCAGCTTGCCTCATCATCAGCCATATTGGCGTCAGCTCCTTGCTACGTTTTGCGGGTTGCCCGTGAGCTTTGGATTACCGTCAATTAGTTTTGGGGCCTTCAGCTTTCCAAGTTGGCTGAACCCGTCAGTTTCAGCCGTGGGAAACTGACGGGTTGAGTCAGTTTATTTTTTGCATATCAATAGGGTATGTCACTCTTGTTAAAGACCAGAGGGTAATTCATTTCTAGATGAGAGAGAGAGAGACAGAGAACCTCAATGTGCCAAATCATGTCTGTCAAGTATTGATTTCTGTAATTTCACATCACATTTTTCTTGTCTGTGCATGATAAAAAAATTCAGAAAATAACATGAAGAAATGCAGGCAAAGAACGTATAGCATGTGGGAAGTTAGTGAAATAAACCAAATTGGGGAATTCTCTCTATATGCTCTTGTGGTGGATTTAGATTTAGGAGAATTTGTGGATCTAGTTCTTAAAACTTTAGAAAGAAGAGTTTGGGTTCAAGAATGACTACGGCTTTAAATAGAGACCGGAAAAAGTTTGATTTAGGATTGCAAAGAGGTGAAGAAAAACTGAAATCAAATCTACTCACAATCTGTGAATAGTTCACATGAACAGTAAGAGAAAAAGAACAATAAGGCCAACATGCCTCTGTACTCAAAACATTTAATATTTTTATTAATCAACTCCTTGTTTGAGTACAATGACACACTTTATAGGGATTTTGCCTTTCCTAATAGAACTAAGACTCCTATTTTGACTTGTAAACAAACTCCTCATTAGACTACCAAACTAAAAACCTAATAAGGTAATAAAGACTAACTTGAACTCAAAGAAAACATAAGATAATTCTAGATTCAACTAAACTACCAAACCCTTAATCTGCAAAAGTGGCCATAATTTGTAAAATAAAATCCCATATTAAATACTGTTTTAACCCTAGAATACTTATAATTGGACCTTTAAAACTATAAGCTTCTTACTTAAATTGGAATTTACAGATTGAACCAATAAAATAAATCTTGAATAGAAAAAAAATTACATAGTAGCATCAAACTATTCTTCCACCTACATTTAGAAGCATAATAAGTAATATAGATTAACATGAACATTTTCCACCTGACACTAAAAAGTAAGGATTTAACGAGACTAGACAAAACATGACAGCTCATTGCATTTCAACAATTGTGTGTAGAAAAATCTCTATAGTGTCATTAAAAATCATAAGCTGTATAATTTTCCTCTCAAAAGAAACAAATAGTTGCAGAGTTCAACTACATGCTTGTTATGTATATTTTAGAAGATGTATAATGAGTCGGTTAGCTCTAAGGAATCAAGTAGTATCACACAAACTACAGCTTTTTCTTCAATAGCAAATTCTCCCAATGTATGGTGTAACAACTGCATCGTCTGTACACCAATCTTACATTGATCATGAGATGCTCAGCATGCGAATGTCTGGCAAAAAGCTCAAGTTATAAAACATGTGAATGTGCCAACTTGTGCATGATGAATGATGAGTTGCAATCAGTGTGACAAATTAAAGTATTCACCAATCTAAAATCTTGAAGCGTTTATCTCTTAAGCTGAAGAGCCACCAAATACCACAAGATGCATCAAAACTATACGACCCATACCAAAACTTGAAATCAAAGAAATTGACTGCCAATACAATTCTACAATTGAACCTTGCATTTTAGCTAGATACATTACAAAGTTTGAGCCAATTGCCGGTGTAATTAAGTATGCTGCCAATGCATTAGTCCTGTCAAAGAAATTCAAATTACTGCACCAGCGGATAAGAAATAACCATTTTAATAATAAATTGTAATGCAAAATCGAAAGTACCACTCAGGTAAAGGACTGAATACTTGGCTTTCTGGTGTTATTAAAGCATGATCTCTTTTATAAACACTGCGTGTGAAACCTGGCAAGTCTAGCAATAAGAACCCAAAAGGAATTCAGATGACTATAGGATTTGTCCAACACCTTTTAGATTTTTTTTTTTCAATTCAAAAATAGAATAAAAAGGTAAAAAATAAAATTTAAAAAATTCTGATTGAAGCTTCAAAAAAAAATGTCAACAGCAAAATAATTGCACAAGATACAAGCACTGGTTGATAGCTAAGTATCACCTTATTGTTATTTGATGTTCATTAAGATTGTTTTATCAATAATATCCCAGACTTCTAGTCTGGTTTCTCAAAAAAAACAAAAAAAAAACAATAAGAATATAATAACAGATGTCTTGGGCTGAATCCAACAACTTGATATACAATACCAAAATCGATGTTGAATTCAACGTCGCCAATATTCTATATATCATTGTGTTCTATCCATTGAAGTAGAATGGCTTTATTGTCCCAAAAAATAATTAAATGATAAATTTAAGGGCGAAGGATGAAAATGGTGAAAACCTCCCTCTCACGAAACATATATATGTGTGTGTGTGTTACATCTTTAGAAAATGATTAGGGAAAGATGATGTGCAGATGTGCCTGCCGGCCAGCAGACTTTGCAAGCACCTTACGTTCATTGTCACCTTGTCAGCACATATTCAACTGATCTGACCGGCCAAGATCTCTGATAACCAAAGGCATATGGTATTAAAAAATGGACAGAATAAAAAGCAAAAAAGATGCTTGGTTTTCGGTTGGAATAAGGTTAAACCAATAGTTGGACTAGTGATGTTATAAATAATTTTTAAATAACATAAATAAATAGAATAATAAATAATAAATAAATTTTTCATTATATTTATTTCATTTTTCATATTACTATCTTTAAAATATAACACTAATTTTATGGATGAAAATTGAAACTCCGAAGTTCCTCGATCTTCTTAAGAAGTACTAAAATATTGATGTTTATGGGCATATTTCGCCAACTATTTAGTTTTTGCAAAAATTATTACTGAAAAGCCTCTACTTAAAGTTATTTTGTTATGTAACCCTTTTTGGAACTCGGTTTGTTAAACTTGAGTTTTAATTGAAAATTGAGTTTAGCAAACTCGAGTTCTAAGTAGACGATCCACGTGAGAAGCTAAATTGCTTGGAGCTCGAGTTTACTAAACTCAATTTTCATTTAAAACTCAAATTTAGCAAACTCAAATTCAAAAAGGGGTTACGTAACAAAATAACTTCGGGCAAAGACTTTTTGATAATATTTTTTAGCAAAAACTGAATATTTGACACAAAAAAAGCCATAGCTATGCTTTTAGGTTCCACTTAGGAGTAGAGCCAGAAATTTGTGTATGAGGAAGTCGAGATAAAATCTATATATATCTAAAAACTAAAGCGTAGAGTTTAATGTTGCCATCCTCCTGTTGAGCCACATCATCAACTTATTTTCAATATTTTCTCTCTTTTTAAATTATTTTTCTCTTTATTAATTTGTCGCTTTACAATTACACATTTTCCAATATTTACTTACTTTTACCTTTTTATTTCTCCACTACTCTATACCTTAACTTTACAATTTCTCCATCCCTTCATCTTCATTTTATTTTGACTCTTCTTCTCTCCAATTTTTTTACTATAAAAATTTGTTAATTTCTATTCCATTCAATCCATATTTTTCTCACACAAAAAGGTGAATTCTCTCTCTCTCTCTCTCTCATAGTGGATGTTTAATTCTTTAGATTGATGAATTTTTATGTTTAACTCTAAATGGTGAGAGAATGTAAATGTTTTGTGTGTGTGTGTGTGTGTGTTTGGCAGTTAGCTTATTTTTAAAAAAAGGTTGATATGATTTGGTTATATTTTAATTTTTTATCTTTTTAATTTTATTTTCTTTATTTGTTACATGTTATCCTATGAAATAACAAAATGATTTAATGTTATTCTATTACATAGCATGACTTGGATAATTTAGTGTTTACAATAATACATTTTCTTTTGAATATTTCTCTACTCATCTTCTTTTATATAATTTTGTTATTTGTCTCACATTTTCATCCAAAAAAAGGTGATTGTTCTCTCTCTCTCTCTCTTATTATTAATTCTTTCCTGCAACTCTATTTTAGATTGATGATTTTTTTTTTTTTTTTTGTGTCTCTACTTTTGGAAGATACATTTTGGTGGTGTGTTTTTTGAGTTATTTATCACATGTACTCTCTATCCCTCTTATAGTTTTGGTTTGAGTTAATTTTTAGATGCCTTAGAAGTGAGATGATTATGTATTTAAATGTCTCTATAAATTATTTGAGTAATATCAATTTTAAATTTGTGATGAGGTTTGGTTATCATGATAATCTTCTTAAGAGAATGAAAAATTCAAATAATTACTTTTGGAACTTAAAAATTTTAGTTGTAGAAAAAAAAAATCCATAACACACTATACAAAGTTTGAATAATATAAATCTCTTGAAAAAAGAATACTATTTCCATCGTTTATCTCAAAAAAAAAAAAAAAAAGGAATAATATCAATCAAAAGCACCTAAGTTTTTTATTAAAAAAAAAACTCAAAATAATAGAATGATATATTTATAGAAATGGAGAGATGAAAAATAATTTTAGAAATAATATTTCCAGTACGTTTTATTGGACAAATTATACATTATACCATGTTATAAAATAGTTATATATTTCCACACATTGCATAGGTCTGCGACTAGTTATCATATTAATTCCGAATCAAATAAAAAGTGGGTTTTGTTGACTACAAGTTCCAGAGAAAAGAAATGGCTTTAATGGTGGGGCACAAAGGAGAGGGATTGAAAGAGTCATAAAAGGATGAGTGTAAATAAATAATATTAAAAAAAAAGAAAAAAAAGTAGACTCCAATCAATTATTTATGTTAACGTATCTATCAAAAAAAATTATTTATGTAAAAAAATAAGTTTGTCCTTATCTATATAGTATCTCTCTATATATGGAGAAATTATAAGATCCACATAGTGGATAAGTGATGTGGTCTATCATTCCACTAAAAAACTTCCACCTATTTAAAATTGTTAGTTAGAAATTTTTTTAAAACAGAAATTAATTACTGACTCGGCAATTTTAAACAAGTAGAAATTTTTTAGTAGAATGATAAATCACATCACTTGTCCACAAGAAAATTCTATAATTTCTCCTATTTATGAGGACTTTTTTGAGCAATATATATGTGAGGACGATCAACTTCCGTCCTTTAGATTTATAAAATATTAAAAACCAATAATAACCAACAAAAGGGAGCCGAGATATATACTTCCAAACCTACCCTGATTTCAAAAGGCTGCATAGACTTAAGATGATGGTTTTTTTCTTTTTTTTTTTAAGTGTAAATGGACAAGTATTAGTTTATTGGCCTATAATTCTTGCATCATTTCATCTAAAGAAAACCAAGCGTACAATTGAAAGTGAAACTATGAATGAGGTAGCAAATTTAAGCATTAATTTTCCAAGTACGTGTCAAATTAATAGTGACACTGCGTTTGAGATTTTTAAATTGTTTTTGACAAGTATTAGTTTATTGGCCTTTAATTCTTGCATCATTTCATCTAGAGAAGAACCAAGAATACATACGAAGTGAAAACTATGCATGAAGTAGCAAATTTAAGCATTGATTTTCCAAGTACTTGCGTCAAATTAATAGTGACACTGCGTTTGAGATTTTTAATTTTTGTTTTTTACCGTGTGTTTGGCAAAAATAATTTTTGCCAACTTATTTTACTATTTGGCTTATTTTTGCTACTATTTATGGGTCTCACTGCACTTTTTGATACTATTCATAGGTTCTATTGTATTATTTCAGCTAACTTTTACATTTATTTATAGTACTTTCAACAAAAAATTTTCAATTTCAGAAAAACAAACAAATCCCAAAGGGACCATTAATATATATAGAATCAAGTTGGTAATTGTGGGGGTAAGAGTCCAAATTTGTATATTGGGCCTTGGGCCCTATTCGAGGATGTGGATACGTCCGAGGAGGAGTAAAAGATTGGGAGAAGCCCCGGAATGGAGAATCATGCAAGGAAAGGATAGAGGAATATAGTCCGAGGAGGTTGTCCTTCTCGGATAGAATGAATATCGGTTAAGCCAGTACTCGGGCAATTAGGATGACCTTCCAGGAAGTTCCAATGGTAAGAATGAATTTCAGGCACGTACAAAGTTGATAAGAATACAGAAATATCTAAAAGAAAAACTGCTACCACCACATTAAATGCATTGCAGCAACTTTTCTGGCCGCATTTATGTGGAGAATACCCCTAAACAATGCAGTCTCAACCATCACCATTCACAGAGAGCCAAAAAAGATGTCTGATGGGACATATACTCAAGTGAAGGCTTAGATGATGAACAAGTGTACGATCAAGATGGTCTAAAAGGAAGTTATATAATGTAAAAGACCTCCCATAAGAGGGGATCGGAAGATATAGAAAAAGAGAAGAGAAAAAGATTTATTGTAGCACTAAGGGCTGTATTAATTTTCAGGAACAGTAGTTTTAGTTCATAATGCATCTCCTCAGACACCAATTTGATCAAGTTTTAAGTAAGTTTTTGTGCTTATTTGTCTTTTAAATCCTTGTTAGCCGTTGTCCAACTCACAAATAACTTAGCTCTTTCACACACTCTCTACAAATTTATTGTATTGGGCTCTTTAGACTCACATCCCATAACATTTGGGCTTGGGCTACCAAACGTGACCCTACAATTGGCGCCATCTGTGGGAAGAGCTTGAGCGATAGTGAACGCAACGGCCAACTATGGCAGAACCAGGTCCATAACAAGTAGAATTGAGGGCATCCCAACATGGTGATCCTTTCCTCAACCTTGAGCGGAGAGGTGACCGTGAAGGAAGTGTCCACACCATATATGCTGAGGAGAGTCAACCTCGAGGTGGGAGCCAAATCTCCCATGCAAGGAGCGACAGGGGCATGCAGCTAGAGATTGACCAGTTGAAGAGTGAATTACGTTATACAAAGAGGAAGCGAGCTTCCCCTGACAGTGACGTTTCTTCTGATGATGGAAGAGACACTAGTTATAGGTGGAGGTCTCGAACCCCGCCTAGTGAGTCTTTCTCGTACGAAGAAGAGCTCCATAACGAGCGGCGGTTTAAAAGCTCGCTACACAGGGGCGTAGGGAATGATGTTATGAGCAGAGCCTTAAACCAAATCTCCAAGTCTCCATTCACGCGTAAGATTGAGGGGGCGAGGCTTCCCCAGCGTTTTCATCAGCCAACGTTCACCATTTACAACGGGCGCACAGATCCTGTTGAGCATGTGAGTCATTTCAATCAGAGAATGACTGTTTATTCCAAAGACGAGGCCTTGATGTGCAAAGTCTTTCCATCCAGTCTCGGACCCATTGCGATGAGGTGGTTTGATGGCCTAAAGGCAGAGTCCATAAATTCCTTCCATGAGTTCACTCAAGCATTTGGTTCTCGGTTCGTGACCTGCAGGAGGGTTCCTAGGTCGTTAGCTTCCCTCTTGTCCTTGAGCATGCAAGAGGGTGAGAATCTTAAAACGTACTCCGACAGATATTGGGAATTGTTTAATGAGATTGAAGGTGACTTCGACGACGTGGCCATCAGTACATTTAAGCTCGGCCTTCCATCCGAGCATGGTTTAAGAAAATCCTTGACTGGTAAGCCCGTTACTAACGTGCGTCAGCTCATGGACCGGATTGACAAGTATAAAAGAGTTGAAGAAGACCAGCAACAAGGGAAGGGAAATGACAAAGTTATCCCTCAGGAGAGGAGGGATTTCAAGTCAGATCGGTACAGTAATAACAAACCACGTAGGGATTTTGCTGGGCAGTCAGGATCAGCAAATCTTCAAGCAGTCAACGCTGTGTTCAGAGAGCCGGTGCATCAAGTGTTGGAGAAGATTAAGAACGAGCCGTTCTTTAAACGACCGAATAAGATGATGGGAAACCCTGAAAGACGTAATCATAACTTCTATTACCAATACCATCAGGATCATGGGCATACCACAGATGATTGTAGGAGTCTGTGGGATCATTTGGACCAACTTGTCCGCGAGGGCAAATTGAAACAACTCCTGCATCACTCCAATGGCCAAGGGAGCCAGGCAAGTTCGGAATCTCGAAGAGAAGATTCTTCAAGACCCCCCTTGGGAACTATCAATGTCATCTTCGCTGCACCGGGGAGAACAGGATCCTGGCCATCTAGGATAATGTCTGTGGCCTGTCTATCCACAGGGGACGTTAATCAGGATCCGAAGAGGGCTAAAGTGAAAATTCCACCAGTCCTGGGCTTCTCGGATGAGGATAAGATTGGAACCATTCAACCTCATGACGATGCTTTGGTAGTTACCCTCAGAATTGGAGGATATGATGTGAAGAGGGTAATGGTGGACCAAGGCAGTGGAGCTGAGATAATGTACCCTGACCTTTACAAGGGGCTGAACTTAAAACCTGAGGACTTGACACCCTATAGTTCCCCGCTGGTGAGTTCTGACGAAAAGGTAGTTGTCCTGAGGGGTTAAATACGACTACCTGTGCAAACTGGTCCGGAGGTAGTAGAGGTAGATTTCATTGTCATAGATGCATATTCGCCCTATACAGCAATCGTGGGTAGACCTTGGCTTCATACACTAGGGGCTGTTTCTTCTACTATGCACCAGAAGGTTAAGTATCCATCTGAAGGCCAGGTTAAGGAAATTTTGGAAGATCAATCTGTGGCCAGACAATGCTTGGTGGCTGCCATACAACATAAGCCCAAAGATGAGTCCTCGGCCTATCCAGAAGAGGATCTATAACAGTTAAAACCCCTAGCGTTGCCCATCGATAAATCAGCCGAGGAGGCGAAATGTGAAGATTTGGTAAAGGTTGTTATCGGGGATGATCCAAAAAGGTTTTTTCAAGTTGGCTCTCAGTTGCCTCCTCAAGAGAAGGAAGAATTGATAAAATTTCTCAGAAGAAACATAGATGTATTTGCTTGGAATGCCTATGAAGCCCCAAGAGTGGATCCAAGATTCATCTATCATTACCTGAATGTCAACCCACTGGTCATCCCTAAGAAGCAATCTCCTCGACGCCCATCCAGAGAGCACGCTGATGCAGTACGAAAAGAAGTAACAAAGCTCAAGCAAGCTGGAGCAATTAAGGAAGTTCTTTATCCTAAATGTTAGCGAATATTGTGGTGGTGAATAAGAAGAGTGGGAAGTGGCGAGTGTGTGTAGATTTCACAGACTTGAATAAGGCTTGTCCTAAAGATCCATTCCCCATGCCTAAAATAGACCAACTAGTGGATGCAACTGTAGACCATCCTCGGATGAGCTTCTTGGACGCTTTTCAAGGTTATCACCAAATACCTTTAGCCTTGGATGATCAGGAAAAGACTGCTTTTGTTACTCCCATTGGGAACTACATCTACAAAGTGATGTCATTTGGTTTGAAAAATGCGGGATCCACCTACCAAAGAATGATGACGAGGATGTTTGAGCCACAGTTGGGTAAGAATATTGAGATCTACATAGATGACATGGTGGTAAAAAGTAAGATAGTTTCTAAGCATGTGGGAGACCTTGGAAACATATTTGAAATTCTTAGAAAATATAAGTTGCGTCTAAGCACTTCCAAGTGCTCATTTGGCGTAGGGTCAGGCAAGTTCTTGGGTTATGTGGTTACTCACCGGGGAATTGAGGTCAATCATGATCAGATAAAAGCTATTAACCGTTTACAGCCACCTCGGAACCCCAAAGAAGTCCAAAAGTTGACTGGTATGGCCGTTGCTTTGAACCGATTTATCTCTCGATCGGCAGATAGATGCAGACCTTTCTTCTTGTTGATCAACAAGTGGAAGGCGTTTGAATGGACTGAAGAATGTGCCTTAGCTTTTCAGCAGCTTAAGGAATATCTTGCTCGGCCACCTATCATGTCTAGTCCTGAAGTAGATGAGGTCCTATACGCCTATATCGCTGTGGCCCCCTATGCTGTAAGTTTGGTGTTAATACGAGTTTATCGTGGTGCACAGTGGCCAGTTTATTATGTGAGCAAATCACTCCACGAGGCTGAGGTTCGATATTTGCCACTGGAGAAAGCCATCCTGGTAGTAGTACATGGTACACGAAAACTGCCTCATTATTTCCAAGCACACACAGTCGTTGTCCTCACCCAACTCCCACTTAAAGCCATACACAGTCCTAGGAGCTTTTGACATCAAATACATGCCTCGCACTTTCATCAAAGGCCAGGTCCTTGCGGATCTGGTGGCCGAGTTTGCTGAACCCCATTTAGGAGAAGTAACACCAACACAAGTCATGGATGAAAAATCGGTTGGCATGATTTCTCAACAAGGTCCCTTATCTTGGGAGGTATACGTGGACGGCACAGCGAATCAGAAAGGTTCCGGAGTGGGGCTAGTGCTGATATCCCCTGAGAAAATCACCATTGAAAAGTCATTGAGGCTGGACTTCTCGGCTACAAATAATGAGGCTGAATATGAAACTCTACTGATGGGAATGGCCATAGTACAAAAAATGGGCGGATAGTCAATGGAGGTATTCTCGGACTCAAAGTTAGTCGTTGGCCAGGTGACAGGAGAGTTTTAAGCGAAGGATGAAAGAATGCAGGAGTACTTGAGCCAAGTTAGACACCTGCAATCAGAGTTTGAATCTTTCAATTTGCTGCACATTCCTAGAAATGGAAACACACATGCGGATTCCCTAGCCACTCTGGCAACTTCCTCGGCGCAAAATTTGCCTCGAGTTATCCTCGTGGAAGGTTTGTACAAACCCGCGGATATGAGAAAAGGGACAGGCCGAGTTCACCAGGTTAGGGCAGGACCTAGTTGGATGGACCCTATAGTTCTATTCTTGAAGGAAGACACTCTGCCTGAAGAGAAGTCAGAAGCTGACAAGGTACGAAGAAAAGCTACTAGGTTCTGGCTGTCCGAGAACCAGAAATTATACAGACGTTCATTTTCAGGACCATATTTGTTATGTATACATCCTGAGACAACTGAATCACTCCTTGAAGAATTACACGAAGGAATTTGTGGAAGTCATACTGGTGGTAGATCCTTGGCTCATAGAGCCATCACCCAAGGCTATTGGTGGCCAAACATGCAAAGGGAGTCCCAAGAATACATGAAAAAATGCGATCAGTGCCAGCGGTTCGCACCAAACATACATCAACCTGGGGGAATCCTTAATCCATTATCCAGCCCGTGGCCATTCGCTTAGTGGGGCTTGGATATTGTGGGTCCATTCCCTAAAGCAGTAGGAAACAAGAGGTATCTGCTAGTCGGCACAAATTATTTTACTAAATGAGTTGAAGCTGAACCTCTAACTAACATCAGAGACGTAGACGCAAAGAGATTTGTCTGGAAAAATATTGTCACTCGGTTTGGGATTCCTCATACTCTTATCTTGGACAATGACCTTCAGTTTGACAGCAAAGCGTTCAGAAGTTATTGTTATGAATTGGGGATCATGAATAGACACTCTACCCTTGCTTATCCCAAAGGGAATGGGCAAGCGGAAGCTGTTAACAAGGTCATAGTAAGTGGATTAAAGAAAAAGTTAGATGACGCGAAGGGCAAATGGGTGGAAGAATTGCCACATGTCCTTTGGACATATAAAACTACATAGAACTACGCCTCGTAGGTCTACTGGGGAAACCCCTTTTTCAATGACTTATGGAGCTGAGGCTGTTATCCCTCTGGAGCCTGGTTTCCCAACTTTAAGAACTAGTTCATTCAGTCCGAGTAGCAATAACGAGCAACTAGAGAAGAATTTGGACCTGATTGAAGAAAGGAAGAAAAATGCAATGGTCTAATTGGCATATTACCAACAAAAGCTCAAACAAGGTTATGATGCCAACGTAAAGCTAAGACCTTTATCACTTGGCGATCTAGTGTTAAGGAAAGTTGTGGGCACTGTAAAGAACCCAGCTTGGGGAAAGTTAGGACCCAATTGGGAAGGGCCATACCGTATTACCTCAGGGGCTGGCATCGGGGCATATTTTTTAGAAGATTTGGATAGTCATGTAATACCACGCCCATGGAATGTAAACAACCTTAAAAGGTATTATTATTAACGAATTTTTCCCTTGATCAGTATGCTTATCTATTACATAGAGGTTTTGTATTTTACTTCATTACAATTTTTATAAGTGTTTAAACTTAAATTCAATCATGCCTGAAGTCCTTGGACCAAATGATATGGGTTAGTTAACACTCCATTACAATTTTTATAAGTGTTTAAACTTAAATTCAATCATGCCTGAAGTCCTCGGACCAGATGATATGGGTTAGTTAACACTCCATTACAATTTTTATAAGTGTTTAAACTTAAATTCAATTATGCTTGAAGTCTTCGGACCAGATGATATGGGTTAGTTAACACTCCATTACAATTTTTATAAGTGTTTAAACTTAAATTCAATCATGCCTGAAGTTCTTGGACTAGATGATATGGGTTAGTTAATACTCCCTTACAATTTTTATAAGTGTTTAAACTTAAATTCAATCATGCCTGATGTCCTCGGATCAGATGATATGGGTTAGTTAACACTCCATTACAATTTTTATAAGTGTTTAAACTTAAACTCAATCATGCCTGAAGTCCTCAGACCAGATGATATGAGTTGGTTAATACTCTTACAATTTCCATAAGTGTTAAAATAGATTCTAAATTATGTAACTCTCTCGGACCATGTATTCAGGTGAAATTAGCACTCAGCAGCATTCCTTGTAAGTATTAAACATAGTCCAACCCAGGTAAAGTTATTAAATTCCAAAACATGCCTAAAGCTTTAACTAAGTTTTTAGACTGATAATTCTGAATGAAGTAGAGACCTTAATGATTTACTTAGGCATTGAAGAGCATAAAAAACATCTTTCTCTTCCATGATTTATTGAGTTTATTATTAATTCTTGTTAAATTAATGGCATCATTAGCAAGGTGTTGTTATTGATTCTGCTCAAATTAAAGTAACAAGAAGTCAATATTATTTGCAATAACAATAAATCAAATAGTGTGCACAGTAAAGGCATAGAAAGTAAAAATAAAATGCTTTCATTAATCAGAGAAGGAGTGTTTTACATCTTCTTATACTAAAAAAAAACAATAATAAAGATCCTAATATCTAAGGCTTCTCTTGGGGCCAAGAGGGTCAACAGTCTGACTAGGCAAGGAGGCAACAGCATCTTGGGCTTGGTCCTGGGGTTAAGAATGAGTTTTCTTCTTGTCTTGACCTTTGCCTTTATCCTGGATATCCTTAGCTCCCTGCTCTTGGCCACCAGCTTGGACTGATTCCTTAGACGCCTCAAGGGGAGCAAGAGGGGCTTGGTCCACCAGTGGCTGTTCGGACACCCCTGGAGCTGGCTCGGAGTGAGAAGAGTCAGGACCTGGGAGCTCACGAATCTCAAGATCATAGTAGATGCTCTCAGGTCGCCTTAAAAAAGAATCTGCAGGAACTCCTGCAGCATCAAGGGCTTTACCCCAAGAGATATCGCAGTAGTCCCTGCATACCACAGAGAGCTCCTCTGTGAGCCTGGTTTGAGTCCCCTCCACCCCAAGCGTATATGCTGCCTGCTTCTCAACCTCAGCTACCTCTTTAGCCAATTGGGAATCCTCTTTGACTTTTTGAAGCTCAGCGCGAAGATCTTTCACAAATTGCCTCTCTGTAGCAAGATTGATCTCGGTTAAGTGCAACTGCTTGCGTTGATCTTCGGCCTGCCTCTCCGCAATCTTAAGGCCAGCATTAGCACTGTCCCTTTGCTGAATAGCCTCTTTTAGCTTCTTGGAAAGCTTAGCCTGGTCCTCCTTGAGGCTGCCTAAGGTTTTCTCTACCTCGGACCGATGATGGGCCTCTGCCCTTGCCTCGTTACAGGCATCCTTGACCCATTCTTCGGCCACGTAAATTTGTTGGGTAATTTGCGCAACAGAAGCAGAAAAATTCAATGCAAAATAAAGAAAATGAATGAATAAAAACGATCAAATATTTACTTAGAAAGATGGATCGAATCACTTACCATAGCCAGATCCCTCTTGAGGGATAAGAAAAGTTCTTGCTGACTGAAGCGCCTGTAAGACTCCATATCTCTTGGTAGGAGAAGTGGCTGCTCCAGGACTTCAACAATATGGCCTGCCTGCCCTCCTTGATAATTCCTCACCGAAGTGTCCCAAGCGAGGGGGCGCTATCTAAAGCCAACTTAGGAGACCATATGCGCGGTGCTCAGCGCACATCAGCATCAAGAAGGTCCTCTCGGCTCTCCACAGAAGAAGACCTCTTGCCTCGCTAATCCTTGGTCACCTTTTGTTGTTTATTTCCCTTCGAAGGGCCTAACTCGCCTTCTTCGAGGGCTTCGTTTTGTCTCTTCCTCCTCAGCTCAGGGTTTGGCTTTAGTCCCAGATCAGCAGGAAGCTAAGGAGGAGGAGGAAGGTTCGCTGGAGGCTAAACTTGTTAGTTTCTTACGGGGTGGACACTTTATTCCTCCCCTTCATGAGTTCCCTTAAACTCTTGCCGTCTATTTTTGGAGCCATCTCTTCTACCTCTTCGTCCGAGGAGTCTTCCAAGCAAGTAATTATAGGAGCAGGGGCCTGAACACTCGAATATCTATCTGGTTCTTCTTCTGCCTCCGATATTACGATTGCTTCTACCCCCTGTGCTTCCTCTTCTTCAAGTGAGGAAGTAGAGGAGGCAACTCCTTCAGCTGCTGCTACTTCGAGGGGTAATTGTTGAATTGGTGGGGCGACCAAAGGAACACCTTGTGGGACTAGGTGATCTACTGGTGGAAGGTCATATGGTGCCAAGAAGTTAGGCCGAGACACGTCTATCCGAGCAAGGCGATAGTCTTTCGCCCTTATAGCGTTGCCGATCTCTTGAAAGTTCTTGGAAAGGGGTTTGAAATCCAAAATTAAATTGATAGCCCGGAGTTAACCATCTTCACTGACAAAAATCTGGGATCTGAGCAGGAAGTTGAGGGCTGCTACTTTGGCTAAACTCAGCCAAGAAGCTACATGCCTTGGATCTGTTAATACCACAACAAAGCTAAGTATTGTCAGAAACTTAAAGTAAAACACAAATGCACAGAGAAAAGCAAAACTAATGATGAAGAACCTAAATCTATTGTTAGGGAACCTAAACCTAAGGCATCCCACCTGGCTCTCCTGGTTGGGTTGGGCAGTGGAGACCGTCATGCCACGCTCCCGAGACGATTAAGTAGTCGTCTTTCATCCCCTTGTTAGACTTGGGAAGACAGGAGGTAAGCCTAACGATGTCGGATCGGGATTTAAGGTAAAATCCCGCCCCTTGTTGTCTATGACACTCATACATATGAACTACGTCAAGCCAGGTGAGCCCCAAGCCCAAATGCCGATTCAAAGCATCAACCGCTCCTAGGATCCTAAAGACGTTAGGTGCACACTGGTGGGGACAAATCCTATGATTACGAAGGTAATCTCTTGTAATGGGACCCATGGGGAAAGTCATTCCCCCTTCTATGAAAGCTATCATAGGGATTATGACTTCTCCCACCTCTCGGTCAGTTGCTATTCCTTCCGGAGGACAGTACCGTAGGTTTACATCCTGTGGTATGTGATACATCTCTTTAAATATCTCTATCAAGGCAGGACTATCCACTAAATACTTAAATCTACCCATTTTGGACAATCAGAAAAGGAAGAAACACTAAAAATGACAACTGGGAAATGAGAATTTGAAGGCCGAGGAGAGAAAGGAGGGTTCGAAAAAGTTAGAACTTACACGAACTGAGTTGAAAGGTGATCCTTGAAATCCTCTGAAGGATTCTCAAAGATTTTTGAAGAAATAAGACTGACGATTTGACAATCTTTGGGAGTTTGAATGCTTGAGTTCGCTGGAGAGTCTGAGAAATTGTGAAGTAAAGAAAAAATGATCTCCTCTAAGGCTTTATATATGGGGCAGAAAATGAGGAGGAGTTGTCCCGCCCAAACCTTGAGGGAAAAAGTCGTCCGTTGGATCAATGTTTCATCGTTGGATGCTAAGGACATAGCACCGCCTGGAGCAATTAATGATGCTTTGCGAATTCTGAAACGTCAGTGGCAATGATGAAGCGCCTAAAATTATACACCCGCACGTGTGAACTTAGGTATTTTTACGTTTCTAGCCCTAATTTCTGTGGCAGATCAAAATCTTATTTTTTTTCTTCTCGGATGCGAGGGAAAAATTAAAATTTTGAGGGGCTATTGTGGGGGTAAGAGTCCAAATTTGTATATTAGGCCTTGGGCCCTATTCGAGGATGTGGATACGTCCGAGGAGGAGTAAAGGATTGGGAGAAACCCCAGAATGGAGAATCATGCAAGGAAATGATAGAGGAATATAGTCCGAGGAGGTTGTCCTTCTCGGGTAGAATGAATATCGGTTAAGTAAGTACTCGGGCAATTTGGATGACCTTCCAGGAAGTTCCAACGGTAAGGATGAACTTCAGGCACGTACAAAGTTGATAAGAATACAGAAATATCTAAAAGAAAAGCTGCCACCACCGCATTAAATGCACTGCAGCAACTTTTCTGGCCGCATTTATGTGGAGAAAACCCCTGAACAATGCAGTCTCAACCACCACCATTCACAGAGAGTTAAAGAAGATGCCTGATGGGACATATACTCAAGTGAAAGCTTAGATGATGAACAAGTGTACGATCAAGATGGTCTAAAAGAAAGTTATATAATGTAAAAGACCTCCCATAAGAGGGGATCGGAGGATATAGAAAAAGAGAAGAGAAGAGAAAAAGATTTACTGTAGCACTAAGGGTTGTATTAATTTTTAGGAACAGTAGTTTTAGTTCATAATGCATCTCCTCGGACACCAATTTGATCAAGTTTTAAGTATGTTTTTGTGCTTATTTGTCTTTTAAATCCTTGCTAGCCGTTGTCCAACTCACAAATAACCCAGCTCTTTCACACACTCTCTACAAATTTATTGTATTGGGCTCTTTGGACTCACATCCCATAACATTTAGGCTTGGGCTACAAAATGTGACCCTACAGTAATTTTATTAAAGACCAACTTAATTTATATATATATATATATATATATATAAAACCGAAACCTCTGAAACTCTCACAATTTTTCAGCACAATATTTAAATAAAATTATCATTTTATTTAAATAAAATTATTTTTGTTAGTCCAAATTTAACAAGGAGTGAAACTCTATCTCTCTAACAAGTCTAACTTAAACTCAAATTCATCATTATCATTTTTTTTAAATAAAATTATTTTTGTTTAATCCAAACTTAACAAGGAGTGAAACTCTATCTCTCTAATAAGTCCAACTTAAACTCAAACTCAAACATTGATAATCTATATATATATATATATATATATATATATAACCGAAGCAAAAAACAGAGACTAACATAAAAAATAAAAAATAAAAAAAATGCAAGCAATCTAACTCAACTTTCTTCTTTGATTAATGAATTTTATGTCGAATTTTTTTATATTGTTATTATTAATAAAATTTCAATTCAACATATGTGGATATTTGTTTATATCTAAGATTTTCTTTCTATCTTATTCTTTTGTTATGTTTAGAATTGATTTTCTTTTGAGTATTTGGGTTAATATCTATATTTATATTGACATTGTTTTCGTGGGTTTGGTTTTTGGGTTGAAATTTCTACTAATTATTTTTTTTATTGTACATGACAGATAAAACATCCCTATTTTTGGGAGAAAAATCAAAGCTGCAACCTATGTCTTCCAACCTAGGGAACGATAAATTTTTATTTTATATATAAATTTGTTGAATTTGGTTTGGTTTTGAAGTAGAATTTGGGGATTCTATAAATTTTAAAGTTTGATGATCTTAATTCTTCACTTTAAATTCTTTTTATTTAGGTTCATGTGATTTTTTGTTTTCCTATTAAAAGCTATGATTTTGGTTGATTAATTATTTGTTTGGATTAATTTCAATTAATTATTTGTTTGGATTCAACATAAAAGATAATGGAATTAAGTATTATAATTTTGATATTGTTCCATGTTTTGAATTATCTATATTGTTATTACTATGAGAAAGTCATATTACTACTCAAATTTGAAACTTGGCGTGTCTTCCTCGTATCATGGTCTTTGTTTATATATTTGCAGTTTATATTAGTTTTGAGTATGTGTATATATATAACTATTGAGAGTTTTGCTTTATTAATTTAAGAATTGTAAATTACTTTGTAAGTTTCAGTAACTATGTACTTGCAACTCAATAACGTTCAACGTTAGACAACTCTTTTAAACTATGGAAAAGTATAGAAGTTAAATATTTCTTTATTAAAAAAAAAAAAAAATTATCTAGCAAAATGTCTATTTACTCATTGTTGGATTTTTTTTTCAAAGTCAATAACTTTTCCATGCATCGCACGGGTTAGTGACTAGTTATTATATATAAACAAGGTCAACGTCAGTGGAACTGATTCCAACCTGACCAAAAAACTCAAGGAGTTGCTACGAGCTCTTTTCGCTAATGCATGAGCAACTTCGTTTCTTGATCTACACACATGAAAGTAACCGCAGTGGTGCAGTTCGTCAATCTTCTTACAGTAGTCTTTACATCTTTTATAATGTGCCCAAAGGAGGAAAGTCGATCTTCTTCTTAGTGCAATGAGTGATTAATCACTGCCTCAGATAATTCACAAATCACAGCGAATAGGGAAAAAATAGAGTTCATTGAGTATGGATATAAACTACTAGAGACGAAAGATTTGAACATTTTGACAGATTGTTTGAGCAAAATTTTAGGGGAGATGAGATTTGAATTCTAGATATATATATATATATATATATTTTGATTTCCTACAGTATTTCCTCAAAACTTTCAATTAGGCTCCGCTTGGGAATTCATAAGGGAAGGGAATGGAATGGAATGGAATGATCATAAGGGAATGGAAAAGAATAGAATGGAATGTAATGTAATTAAGTAAGGGAAAAGAATGGAATGGAATGGAATAAGTAACCTTGATCGGATGTTTTAAAATAAAGGAATGGAAATAAATGAAAATGAATGGAATGTAAGTAATCTTGTTTGGGAGCAGCTAGCATGGAGGGAATGGAATGGAATCATTTTATGACAATATTACTATTAGACCCCTATTTTAAAATAAAGAGTTGAATATATAGGGGTATTTTGGGAGTTTTAGTAAAAAAATCATTAAATCTAATTTCATTCCCTCCCATTTCTCCCAATTTCGAGGGGAATGAAAATTTGAGATTTTAAGGAAATAGAGAGGAATGAGTGTTCCCTCCTACCCATTCCATTCCCTCCCACTTAAACTCCCAAACAAGGGAATGGAGTTGAACTAGGGAGCTCCCAGTGGGGTAAATTGCTAGCCCAAGGAGTTTTTTCAAAGTGCTGGTGCCTGGATTTGAACTAGGGAGCTCCCAGTCAAACCCAAGACAGCTATTTTGAGACCGAGTGCCCAACCATTTAGCCAACCCCATTGGGTTAAACTCTAGAATTGTTTGTGCACAAACCTGTTTTTACTTTTTAAGAACATGCCAAATGCACAAATAAAAAAAGCCAGTACTCAAGCCATTGGTTTAAAGGGAAGTTTACTTTACTAGAGTGGAAGCACTTATTAAAAAAAGGGCGTAGCCAACATCATCCTATTTTCAATAAGTAGCACTGTTTTTTTTCCCCCTTTTTTGTTGTTTCTTTTTCTTATATACCTAATGTTATTTCTATTTCTTAATCTTTGATTCTCTTATTACTAAAATTTTAAAAATATAAATTGTACTACATTTTTTTAGAGTAATAAAGTGTGTAGCAAAACAATGATAAACTGGTAACAAGAATGTGATTGGTGCAACTTAAACAATACTAATACATGACTGTTGGATTGCTCTTTCATAATATGGACTAGCTTTTTCTAAATAAGCATACATACATTTGTAAAAAAAGCAGGTAAAAAAAAGTTTAATTAGTAGCTTTATCTCTTAAAATTTGTGTGGGAGAAAATAATCGCGGCTCTTTTAAAGTCATGGGTATGCTAGATACCTTTAATCATGAAAATGAGTGACAACATTAGAAGACTTTAAACTTGTTAACGTCTCATCGAGTCTTTGGTCATTGTTCAAAACTTCCAAAGTCTTTTGGTTATTGTTTGAAACTTTAAAAAACTTGGAAAGTTATAATCTCAAAATTTTGGACCATATAATAATTGTTTGATGTAGACTGCATAATTGCAGACTAAGTGTGTGGCAATTATCAAAAAACTTTTAAAAATGAGAGCGAAAGAAAAAGCATATCGTGCAGCCCATGTTGGTAACGGCATATCCTTGGAAGGTCTAAAATTGATACTAGACAAACTACCTTTAAACTAATAGTTTCCCATGCACAATCTTTCTAATACTATCATTGTAGTTTTTGCAATATGGGGCTGCACAATGCCAGAGAACGTTGTAGTTTTTGATTTTCCCCCTAGCTCTGATATTATGACTATTATTAATATGGATGCATCTGGCGTGTCTTATTGTAGAAACTCTGGAACAATCCTCGCCTCTGCGGCGAGGTAGTGTTTTACGTATTAGTCTCTTTTTATTTATATATTAATCCTTTTAACCAAAAAAAAAAACTATCATTGTAGTTAAAGTGATGGCTCACAAGTCATATCAATTTTTAATTTCTTGAGCTCAAATATAACGTATGAAATAAGGTTTTTATTTTATTATTATTATTTTTTTGTGCTTTGTTACTTTAGTAAACGGCCAATCTCCTAAGTTTGATTTTCAAATTCTTCTAAAAAAATTTATAAAAAAAAAAAAAAAAAAAAAAAACCTGTCTTTTTCACCTTGAATAAAGCCCTAAAAAATTACCATCAATTGTGTTAAATGACTTTCATTTAAAAAATAGTAATAATTAAGGGATTTTGTTGTTATCACGGTGATGATTATAATTATAATTATTTCTATTATTTCTATTATTAATAGTATTTATTATATATATATATATATATAGGGTTGAGTTCAAGTTACACTTAGTGTAACTCTAAGTAATGTTACACCATTCAATATTTTTTAATTAAATGCAAATATTGACAAATCCACCGTTAGATTACATTATCTTTGTATATTCTTTATGCTTGCAAAATTTCAAGGTCATCAAAAATAAATATCCATGTCATCAATCAATTGTTATAATTCAAATTTTTGTATTTTAAAATAATGCATAAAATATGAGTTTATGAATCAAATGGTAAATAGCATCCGATTGATATGAAAATTGGCATGCATGTTAAGAACATATAAAACATGTAATTCAACGGTTGGATTTTCAAAATATTAATTCAATAACAAGTTATTGGGTGGTGTAATATTGCTTAAAGTTACACTAGGTGTAACTTGAAACCAACTCATATATATATATATATATATATATATAACTGAAACATACTTTTGGTTAACCTCTCCATAATTTTCCACATCAGCTTTCTTTATTTATATTTTTTAATTTGATTTAATTCTTTTGATTTTATAGCACCAAATTGCAGAAAAATTATAAATTTTTTTTTTTTTTTTAAATTTAGTTGTTTAGTGCCATATAACCACTATACCTAAAGAAGACCTAAATTATCACCTAATTAGGGAATTTTTAGATAATCCTAACAAACTATATAATAACTCCATTAATATAAATCTATCCAAAAAATGGAATATATCTTCATTAATTTGATAATTTCTACGTTAATGACATTTTAAAAAAAAAGGTCTATCATATTTCCTTATATCTATCAATCACATTTTCTTTCTCTTCTTTTTTTGATTTTTTTTTATATTAATGATTAGATATTATAATTTCAATGATTTAAACTCTATAATTATATCAAATGAGACTTAACAAATATATATCATTTTTAATTTCAATAGGATTTGAATTTTATATCAAATGGATTCTACCAACATATTCATCCTTTAAAAAAAATTTATATAACCAAATTTGATTAGGAATCTATAACACATTTTGATTCCTAAGCCCAAGAGTTAAAAGAATTTAGGCCCAAAGAGCCCAATACAATGAATTTGTAGAGAGTAGGTCAGAAAACTAGACTCTAATGAGTTGGATAACAATTATAGTGAGTCCAAATGACCAGAAAGCAAAGATAAACTGGTTTTATCCAAGAAAAACGTCCTCGGCACAATCCGAGGAGCTGAGTTCTTGTAGATATTTCTTTTCAATTTGGTTACAAGTCCAATTTTTATTTCTACAGTGTTTTTCTCTCTCAATTCTTCGATCCCTCTCCCCCAGGGTCTCCTTTCTCTTTTATAATCTCTTCCTTCTTTCATCTCCACCCTCCACGTGTAGACCAGGTTACTGGCGTTAATCCTTGTCCCATCAACATCTTCCTAAAGTCTCTGGGAGTAGCTATAAGGCTGAAAATTACTGTTCAGGTATCACTTCCTCATTAATGCAGCTAGAGAGTTAGCTGTAGAGCATTCAATTCGGTGATAGCAACTTTTCCCTTAGATATTTCATAGCTTCCCTTTGTCCTGTGCTTTCATGATGCGTACCCTTATCAATAGAATCTCCCGTAACGTTGCTTTGGATGGCAAACCACACATTCTGACCTCTATTTGCTCAGCAGAGGAGGCATTCCTCATTGGACCACCTTCCTGATCCCTCAAGACCAAACTCCTTTCTTCATTCACTAATGCAGACTTCCATGACAACGTTTACCCATCCTTAGACTACTAAGTGTCCTCGGACCGGGCCCCCGGCCAATATATATATATATATATATATATACTACTGGGCCTATTATACCTACAGTATGTATTTAAATAAAAAAAAGATTTATATATGATGAAGTCAAGAATTCACCAGTGAGCTACACGATATCTGCGCACTCGAATGCGAACCTGCAAAACAAAGGGAAGAAAGAACCTCGCGAAGAGCACCGGTGTGGTGCTGGCCGAATACCCTCCGAAGGTCAAGTTAGAAATATGCTCACAACTCTAGAGTGCTAGAGAGGGTAAAATTAAGCGTACCTTGACTTGTGAGGGCATTGGGGCTTTTATAGTAGTAGAGGGTGGACTTCTCTTGCTTGGAGTAGAAGTCTTTTCCTTATAAGAATCCTTATGAGAATAGATTGTGGAATCCTTTCCTTATAGGACTCTATGAAGTGTGTCGCAAGTATCACATACCAAGGGCCTTCCTGCCTTCTTTATGGGCCTCGGACCCACTGATATTTTATACTTGGATTCTGTTCAATGAACTCAGCAGACAATGGGCCCGTCCACTATTGGACCATAGCAAATAACCGTCAGGCCCATCCCGAGCCCAAATTCATCCTCTTCAGTTGCCCCCTTCACCCCATGGGTCCATCATTCTTTGAGGGAAACATGGGGTGACGGTAACCATTAACAGGGGGTGACGGTTAACAGATCTGTGGGTCGTCGACTCCAAATTGTTAAGGCCGACGGCTAAAGGTACATCGTCAGCTTTTAATGCAGTGGACAAGACCTGGAGAGCATTAATGGTAGGACACGTGTCGTTTTTCCACTGGCAATTTTATGAGATCGAAGAGTCGCTTTGTCTTCCGTGCACCCATCCTATAAATACTGCCCCCTTCTCCTTTCATTCTTCTACTTTCACGAAGAATTGCTTTGTCAGAGAGAGACCGTCGCGTTTGTCAGAGAGCAGCCCGTCCACTCACTACAACCGTTAGACACCTTCATCCGTCTGCTTTTTGCTGGTAAGTCATTCCCATCCGTCTTATATTTTATTTCATGTTTTAAACATTACTATGTAAAAGCATGACTCCTTTTCTTTCCCGTCATATTTTCCAACATCCGTCATAGCCTTAGGCTTTGTCGTTACCTGTAGGAAATGTCTAGTGCGTCGAGTAACCAATCTGTCGTTCGCGACGGAGCGGATTACGAAGAGGTGTATCCGTCAGGTCACAAAGACCGAGACGATCTGAGCGAAGATAGGAGTCCGTCTGCATCTTCCCCATCCTCAACAAATGAGGATATGGAGATAGTAGAAATAGTTGAAGAGCAAATAGAAGGAGTTAGGTCCGTCGTGGGAGCGGACGGACTTAGAGAGTTTGTAATGCTACCAGAGTGGACGGTGAACGCCTTCACTTCAACCATCAAGGAGCCACATTTCAACACCATTAGAGACAACTACCAAATCCCTGACCATATTCCACTCCGTCTACCCTACAAGTCAGAAAAATGCTATTACCAAGGGGTGGACAGTGTTGGAATATATGAGCAGGTGCTCAAGGCTGGCCTTAGATTTCCATTGAGTTCACTCCACCGCGAACTTTTACAGTATTTGGGGTTGTCCGTCAGCCAAATCTCCCCAAACGCCTGGAGAGTTTTTATTGCGATGGAGGTACTGTACGGAGCCATGTCGGGAGGTAGACGTAGGCTGACGGTGAGGGAGTTCCTTCACTGCTATCGTCCGGACGAAATAGACAAGTCAAGGGGCATGTATAGCTTCGTCCCTAGGAGCTCCGTCTTGAAAGTTATTTTTGAAACACCTGATTCAAATGGAGATTGGAAGAGCCGTTACTTCTTCATAGAAGGAGACGGTTGGATGTGCCGTCCTGGGGAGACGGATTACATGCCCGTCGATACTACATGGGGCATTCTAAATGAGTCTGGTATACTTCGTCATATGAAAACATTTTAGTTTTATTCTATTTGTTTGATTCTTATAAGTATTTAACGTCCGTCTACTCTTTCTTTTTCAGTCCGTCAGCGCCCCCAGATTGAACTTGAAGAATTCAGTTTCTTGGAAAAAAAATTTAAGAAGTCCACGCCAGAGGAGAGGACCTGGGCCAAGCTCGTCACCCTAGACACCATTTATTGGTATTGTGACGGGCCTGAACCATCTGCTGCAGCGAAGAAGTACGATAGCAAAGTCCGTCAGCGTAAGCTTCTGACCGAGTCCCACAATTTTATCCGTCTATCTTGTTCTTTTTCAATTCATTCCATCTTATTTCGCAGAAATGGATGACGCCAAGAGGAAGGCATTGATCAGAACCAACGCAGCCAAGAAAAAAGACTCCGTCGAGGCGGATCCCATGGGGACGGGGTCAAGTCTTCAACAGAAGAGAAAGCTGCCGCCCAAAGGAGACCGTCCACCAAAAAAGCCCAAGGTTCCTTTGGAGCCCGTCCTGGGTTTAATGGCTGGGGGTGCCAAAACCACAACACCCGTGAAGCATGGGGTAGGAAAAGGCCTTATGAAAGGCCCGTCCACCCAGCAGGAGAAGGCGTCTGTCTTACTCCGTGAAGACCCAAAGTACGCCTTGGAGAAGCTGTCGTCCGTCATCTCTTCAGACGATTATGAAGATCTTGGCAACCACTCGACCGAAGCCATGGGAGAGACGGGCTTATTCAGCATTGCTCAGGTCGTTTTTCCGTCTACTTTTCACCTGTTTTTCTTTTTGGCCTTAATAATTGTCTAACTCTTTTTCATCTTCAGGCTATGCTCATGATGAAGGGGCTTATGGGATGGTGCCTTAGTCATGAGACCACTTTGGGCCGTCTGAGAGAGAAAGCTAAGGTGACGGACGACGAGCTAACCCAGCTGAGGGCTTGGAGGGTCGTCCAGGAAAAAAAGTTAAAAATGGCTAAGGAGGCGAGGGACGATTACTTCAAGAGGACGAAGGAGCTATCCAAGGTTCTGGAGGATAAAGAGAAGGAGATCCGTCAGGCAAAGGTGGACGCCGTCCGTGAGTATCGCGACTCCAACGACCTTCTACTAGAGCTAGGATCGTCCTACAATGATGGCTTCGACGATGCACTCCGTCATGTGAAGAGTTTATACCCGGACCTTGACCTTTCCTCCGTCAACATCAGTGTTCCCGAGCAAACATCCGTTCAGCCTGCCAAGTCTAATGATACTGACCAGCTCTTTGGTGACGAGGCGCAAGTCGACGGGGCCCAAGTGGAAGGGACCGTCGCCAAGAATGATCTGATTGCTGCTGATGCTCGTCAGGAGGGAACAGATGTCCCAGCCACAAATTGAAATAATTTTTATTGTTCTCTTTTTATTATTATTTTTCCTGTTTGTAAAGATATTTTAAGAACAATTTTTCCTCCGTCATGGATGCCTGTAGACAATTATTTGGTTTTTATAATATGTTTCATTTTGTTCTATCTGGTTGTTTATGTTGTGAACTTGGTAGATAATCCCACTATAGGGAGTCCGTCCACTTAACACTTCGGATTTATCCGTCCATGATTAAACTTATTTTTATCCGTCCACTAAGAACTTTGGATTTTCCAACTTTTTGGGATGATCCGTCCACCTTGTGAACTGAGTTTTCGTCCTCTTGGGATGATCCGTCCACCTTGTGGACTGAGTTTTCATCCTCTTAGGATGATCCGTCCACCTTGTGGACTTTAAAGTTTCATTCTCTTGGGATGATCCATCCATCTTGAGGACTGTTGAGTTTTCATCCTCTTGGGATGATCCGTCCACCTTGTGGATTTTGAATTTTCATCCTCTTGGGATGATCCGTCCACCTTGAGGACTGTTGAGTTTTCATCCTCTTGGGATGATCTGTCCACCTTGTGGACTTGTACTTTTCATCCACTTGGGATGATCCGTCCACCTTGTGGACTTTGAATTTTCATCCTCTTGGGATGATCCATCCACCTTGTGGACTTGAATTTTCATCCTCTTGGGATGATCCGTCCATCATGTGGACTATGTTTTTATCCGTCCATCGAAGGACTCTTTCATCCTCTTGGGATGATCCGTCCATCATGTGGACTAAGTTTTTATCCGTCCACCGAAGGACTTAAGGTTTCCATCCTTTTGGGATGATCCGTCCATCATGCGGACTATGTTTTTACCTGTCCTCCATATTGAACTAAGTAGACTAAGTAGAAAAATTTAGTAGAGTCTGAATGAAATTATATAAGAAAGAGGTGCTTGCCCCCTTGGGCTTAAAAAAGCACTTGTAGAAAGAATTGTTCAATGCAAAGTAAAATAGCTGTCTGAATTAAAAATTATTGAAAACTTGGAAATAAATTGGAAAATCGGGGGGTGTTGATGCCTTCTATGTCGCCTCTATTGGTAGTATCTCCGTAGGTGCTCTGTGTTCCACGAGTGCTGCAGCTTTTGTCCGTCCAGAGTTTCAAGGTGGTAGGTCTCTTTCCTTTGCCAGGATGAGATCCTGTATGGTCCTTCCCAGTTGGGGCCGAGCTTTCCTTGAGAGGGGTCTCTGGCAGCTCCCATTACTTTTCGCAGTACAAGGTCCCCGATCTGAAAGTCCCTATGTCTGACATTGGAGTTGTAATATTTCGCCATTAGGTTCTGGTATCGCGCTAACCTTTGCTCTGCTGTAGCCCGGACCTCGTCCACCAAATCTAGTTGGAGTCGCAAGGCTTCTTCGTTCTTATGCTCGCTGTAGTTCTCCACGTGATAGCTTGTTAGTCCAACCTCCGCAAGGATGACTGCATCAGTCCCGTATGCCAGCCGGAACGGCGTTTCTCCAGTGGGTACTCTTACCGTTGTACGATATGCCCATAAGACGCTTGGTAGTTCGTCCGGCCAGATACCCTTTACCCCCTCGAGCCGGGCCTTGATTATCTTGAGCAGGGTTCGGTTTGTAACTTCGACTTGTCCATTGGCCTGTGGGTGTGCGGGCGAGGAATAATGATTCTTGATACCCAGCTCCGAACAGAAGTTCCTAAATGCGCTGTTGTCGAACTGCTTTCCATTGTCGGAGATAAGCACTCTTGGTATCCCGTACCTGCAGATAATATTTCTCCAAACGAAGCTTCGAACGTTTTTCTCCGTGATGATAGCCAGGGCCGCTGCTTCCACCCATTTGGTGAAGTAGTCGATACCAACCACAAGAAACTTTAGTTGCCTTATCGCGGTCGGGAAAGGGCCCATGATGTTTAGTCCCCATTGGGCGAAAGGCCAAGGGGCCGTCGTGGGTGTCAGCTCCTCGGTTGGTTGCTTGATTAAATTACTGAACCTCTGGCACTTGTCACACGTCTTGACATAGCCTTGTGTGTCCTTTTGCATTGTAGGCCAGTAGTACCCTGCTCGGATCAACTTCTGCACTAAGGATCACGCACCTGAATGGTTTCCACAGATACCCTCATGGACTTCTCTCATTACGTAGTCTGCCTCGTCTTGATTCAAACACCTCAGATGTGGGCGTGAGAATCCCCTTTTGTATAAAATATCCTTGATCAGCACAAATCGCGAGGCTTGGACTTTTAGCTTTCTGGCTGCCTTTTTTCCGTCGGGTAACGTGCCATTCCTTAGGTAGGCTAATAGTGGCGCGGTCCAATCGTTCTCCGAACCCACCTCATGCATTTCTGCTCCGTCGTCAATAATCGAGGATGTTTGGACAAACGACAATACTTGATCAGGGACCATCATGGATTCTGCCGAGGCTGCTTTTGCCAAGCGGTCGGCGCGTTCATTCTCCTCCCTCGGGATTTGGATGAACCGCACTTGGAGGCCATGGATCCGACTCTTGACTCTCCCAAGGTATTTCTTCATTCTTTCATTTTTGCACTCGTAGATGCCGTTAATTTGATTTGTTATTACCTGGGAGTTGCAATGCACAACCATGTTTTCAGCCCTTGTTGTTATGGCGAGATCCAATCCTACAACCAATGCTTCATACTCGGCCTCGTTGTTTGTCGTTGGGTAATCCAATTGAATCATGCACTCAATCTTATCCCCGTCTGGGGTTTGGATTACAACTCCAGCTCCTCCCGCCTGCTTGTTTGAGGACCCGTCCGTGTAGATGCTCTATTCTTTGAGGGTGTGTGCCCCCTTTCCTTTTAATGTGGTATACTCCACGATGAAGTCTGCCACAGCTTGGCCCTTTATGGCAGTTCACGGGCAATACTGTATGTCAAATTCGCTTAGTTCTATTGCCCATAAAGCCATTCATCCGGCCGCTTCAGGGCTGCTCATGGCTCTCCTTAGAGGTTGATCCGTCAAGACAATGATGGTGTGGGCTTGAAATTATGGCTTGAGCTTTCTTACCGCAGTTACCAGTGCGAAGGCCAATTTCTCCATCTGGGGGTACCTTTCTTCTGCCCCCCGAAAACCCCTACTTACAAAATAGACGAGTAGTTGAGTACCTTGTTCTTCTCTTATTAAGGCCGCGCTGACCGCTGCTTGTGAAACTGCTAAGTATAGGTAGAGTTCTTCCCCTGGTTCGGCCGGGCTAAGGAGTGGTGGAGAGGCGAGGTACTTCTTCAAGTCCTCAAATGCCTTTTGACACTCATCCGTCCATTCGAAAGATTTTCTTAAGGTGCGGAAGAACGGTAGACATTTGTCCGTTGCTTTGGAGACGAATCTGTTTAAGACCGCGATTTTTCCATTCAAGCTTTACATCTCTTTCACTGTTTCCGGCGGTTTTAGCTCCATGATGGCCCGTACCTTCTCTGGGTTGACCTCAATTCCTCTATGGGATACCATGAATCCCAAGAACTTCCCCGCCGTTACTCCGAATACGCACTTGTTCGGATTCAACTTCATATTGTACGACCTGAGGGTGTCGAACGTCTCCTGCAGGTCTCTAAGATGGTCCCGTTCCAGAAGGCTTTTTACCAGCATGTCGTCAACGTATACCTGTACGTTCCTCCCAATCTGGTGCGCGAACATCTTGTTCATTAGTCTTTGGTATGTTGCTCCTGCATTCTTGAGCCCAAACGGCATTACGTTGTAACAAAAAAGCCCTTGGCTTGTGACAAAGGAGGTCTTCTCCTAATCAGCTTCGTCCATCTTGATCTTATTATAGCCAGAGAAGGCATCCATGAAGCTTAAGAGTTGATGTTTTGCCGTTGAGTCCACCAAAGTATCTAGGCGGAAATACCATTTTCGTCCCTATATTTTCACGCGATTCTCACTTTGGTCCCTAACTTTTTTTTTCACCGATTTTAGTCCCTATTCTGGAAAACGCATCTCGTTTTTGTCCCTATCGTTACATCAGAGACGGAAATTGCACAGCTGGCAAACGGAGTGCACTGTTGGCACACTAAAAACTGACGTGGCTATTAAAATAATAATAAAAAATGTTATTTGGCATTAAAAAATGCCACGTCAGCATTTAAATTAAAAAAATTAATTTATTAATTTTAACTAAATAAAAAAAATTAAAACAGAAATAAAAATAAAAATTCACATGAATTAAGATCTAAAAGTATTTTGAACAAGAACACCAAGAACACCAACCCAAATTTAAGATCTCAAAATTGAAAACCAAAAATCACAATCCCAAAAACACAAACACAAACCCAGCAACAGATCAACCAAACCAAACACAAACCCAAACCCAAACATCAGTAAGAATACAAAAACCCAAAAAACCAATCCGTCTTCAGAAACCAATCCGACCCTCTTCAAAAACCAAACACAAAAAACCTGCAATCCAAAAACCCAAATTCGTCTTCAAAAACCAAACACAAACCAATCCGTCTTCAGAAAACCTGCAATCCATCTTCAGAAAACCCAAAAAAACCCAAATCCGACCCTCCTCCTTCTTGCGCAGAGCCTCGTCCCTCTGCCTCCCCCACTCGTCGCGCTTCTTGATCGCCTCATGAGCCAACACCTTCAGCCTGTTGAACGAAACCTGCAACTCCGATTTCGTACTCTCTGCTGCCTCGCGCGCTTGCCTCTCTCGATCGAGCTCGGCGAGAAGCTCCCGAAACCTCTCCAACGATACATCCTCCACGCTCGGGCTCTTTATCGAAATCGGCACCAGCTCGTCTCCCTCCTCCACGTCGCTGAGCACCGCATCGACTTCTTCGTCTCCTCCACCACTCGCCATTTCACTCTTGCCGATCGATCATGCAAACCTTCATTTATCAAGCCCTAGAATTCAGAGAGAAGAGAATGAAATATGGGTTTCTCATTGAATGAGGCTTACTGGGTTTTTGAGATTTGATTTTGATGAGGGTTTGATCACTTTGATGGATTTTTGGGGTTTGATTTTGGTCTATGGGTTTCTTTTTCTTTTTCTTTTTTGGTAATGAATTTATGGGTTTCTCATTGAATGGGGTTTAATGGATTTTTGGAATTTGATTTTGATGAGGGTTGAATTCGTGTGAAGAATTTGAGTGGGTTGGAGAAATTGTGCAATCTGTGAAGTTTGGCAGAAGTTTTGATGGATGTTTGGCAGAGATTTTGTGGCAGTGGCGGTGGTTTTTGTGCAATCTGTGGATTTTGGTTTTCAATTTTGAGATCTTAAATCTGGTTGGTGTTCTTGTTCAAAATAATTTTGATTTTTATTTCTGTTTTAATTTTTTTTATTTAGTTAAAATTAATAAATTAATTTTTTAAATTTAAATGCTGACGTGGAATTTTTTAATGCCAAATAACATTTTTTATTATTATTTTAATAGCCATGTCAGCTTTTAGTGTGCCAACAGTGCACTCCGTTTGCCAGCTGTGTAATTTCCGTCTCTGATGTAACGATAGGGACAAAAACGAGATGCGTTTTCCAGAATAGGGACTAAAATCAGTGAAAAAAAAAGTTAGGGACCAAAGTGGGAATCGCGTGAAAATATAGGGACGAAAATGGTATTTCCGCCAAGTATCTATCCGAGGTAACGGATAGCTGTCTTTTGGGCATGCTCTGTTGAGGTCCGTGAAGTCGACGCACATTCGCTATTTTCCGTTAGCCTTTTTGACCATCACAACGTTTGCTAACCAGTCGGGGTAATATACCTCTCGGATGAAGTCTGCCTCAAGCAGCTTTTTTACTTCTTCTGCTATTGCCTTGTCCCGTTCTTGAGCGAAGACTCGCTTTTTCTGTCTTACGGGCGAAAACGTAGGGTTCACATTCAGCTTATGAACCATAACTGAGCGACTGATCCCGGGCATGTCTTCGTGGCTCCAAGCGAAAACGTCCTGGTTCATCCTGAGGAACGCTTTGAGGGCCTGCTGTATGGGCTGGCTGGCCGAGGTCCCTATCCTAGTCGTTCGTTCAGGCCTTGATTCGTCTAGAACAATTTCTTCCAGTTCCTCGACGGGTTCTGCAGTGACCCGTTGTTCTTCTATGCACATCGTCTGCTGGTGATCCTCCATCTCTAATGCGGCTAAGTAGCATTCACGGGCGGCCACCTGATTTCCCCATAACTCCCGGACCCCGTACTCCGTGGGGAACTTAATCATCAGGTGGTATGTTGAGGTTACGGCCTTCCATGCGTTAAGAGTAGGTCGCCCAAGGATAGCGTTGTATGCGGACGAGCAATCGACTACGAGGAATGTTACGTCCCGTGTGATCTGTTGAGGGTAATCTCCTACCGTCACCGAAAGCGTGATTGCACCCAATGGGAATACCCTAGTTCCTCCAAACCCTACCAGCGGGGCGTTCGTTGGTACCAGTCGTTCCTTGTTAATCATCATTTGCTGGAACGCGGGATAGTATAAGATATCCGCTGAGCTGCCATTGTCGACCAAAACTTGATGCATGTTAATCTCCTCGACTCGTAGGGTGACGACGAGTGCATCGTCGTGTGGGTGATGAAGGTGTCGTGCATCTTCTTCTGAGAACCCGATTATTGGGCTATCTTCGGAATCGAGCCCGTCAGTTGGACGTTCTAAACCATTCGGAGGTAGGTTTTTCGGGCTTTCTTGGATGAGCCTGCTGTCGCTGTTCCTCCCACAATCATCCTTATGTCTCCGATTGGGGGTCTGGGGCGCTCATTCTCCCTCTGGGATTGCTGTTCTTGAGGTGGAGGATCCGTCCTTTCTTTCCTGATATACTTTTGCAATTTCCCTTGTCTGATAAGGGCTTCAATCTGCTATTTCAAGTCGTAGCAATCAGACGTATCATGACCGTGGTCGCGGTGGAAACGGCAGTACCTGTCTCTGGACCGCTTGCTGGGGTCGCTCTTGAGTTTTCCCGGAAAGGTCAGACCCTCTTTGTCCTTAATCTGCATTAGGACTTGGTCTACTGGGGTATTCAACGGGGTGAAGCTTGTAAACTTTCTTCCTTGGGGCCTTGATCGTCGGTCGTCCCTTCGGTCCCCAGTTTTGAGTCTTTTCCGCTCTTGGTCCTGCCGGGTGTCTTCCTGCCGTTCTCTCTTCCTCGGCTTGTCCCTCCTCGCCAGCAATGCGTCTTCCGCATTCATGTACTTTGTTGCCCTGTAAAGTACCTCCGTCATGGTTTTCGGGTCATTTTTGTATATAGAGAACAAAAATTTACCCTTTCGCAACCCATTTGTGAAGGCTGCTACCAGTATCTTATCGTCGGCCTCATCAATCGAAAGTGCCTCCTTATTGAAGCGGGTTATGTAGGATCTCAGCGTCTCGTCTTCTCGCTGCCTGATGCTCATTAGGCACGCCGTCGACTTCTTGTACCTATGTCCCCCAATAAAGTGAGACGTGAACTGGGCGCTTAATTCCTTGAATGTGCTGATGGAGTTTGGTGTCAATCGACTGAACCAGATCCTTGCGGCTCCCTTCAACGTGGTGGGGAAAGCCCTGCACATTATTTCGTCCGCGACCCCTTGAAGGTGCATCAAGGTTTTGAACGTCTCTAGATGATCTAGAGGGTCTTTTACTCCGTTATAACTGTCAATCTGTGGCATTCGAAACTTGTGCGGTAAGGGGAAGGAGTTCACGGCCGCAGTGAAGGGTGAATCAGTGCGGTTGACTAGATCATCAAGGTCGCTAAAAACCCGCCCCTTGAGTGCGTTCATCATAACCTCCATTTGCTCTCTCATCGCCTGCATCTCTGCGACAATGTGTGGTGGAGTCGCGTCCGTGAGGGATGGCATGCTCATGTTCTGCCTCTCTGGTCTGTTCGGGGCATGGCTGCCTTCAGGTTTCTCCTGGTTTCTTCTTGCAGCGCTGGTCCCCTCTTGGTCTTCTTGTTGGTCGTTCGGTACTGCATTTTTCTGGCGCAGCTGTTCCTCCAAATCGAGGTTTTGTTTGGTGAGGCGCTCCACGGCGGCAGCAAGAGTTCGAACTTGTCTCTTAAGGGCAGTCGTGGGTGGTTCCTCCCCTTGAACATCGTTGGTGGTTGCCATCGAGCGTGTGAGTACCATGCAACCCTTTAGTCCGGGAAACAATAGTATGGCTTACTAAGTTTCCCACAGACGGCGCCAACTGATGAAGTCAAGAATTCACCAGTGAGCTACATGATATCTGCGCACTCGAATGCGAACCTGCAAAACAAAGGGAAGAAAGAACCTCGCGAAGAGCACCGGTGTGGTGCCGGCCGAATACCCTCCGAAGGTCAAGTTAGAAATATGCTCACAACTCTAGAGTGCTAGAGAGGGTAAAATTAAGCGTACCTTGACTTGTGAGAGCATTGGGGCTTTTATAGTAGTAGAGGGTGGACTTCTCTTGCTTGGAGTAGAAGTCTTTTCCTTATAGGAATCCTTATGAGAATAGATTGTGGAATCCTTTCCTTATAGGACTCTATGAAGTGTGTCGCAAGTATCACATACCAAGGGCCTTCCTGCTTTCTTTATGGGCCTCGGACCCACTGATATTTTATACTTGGATTCTGTTCAATGAACTCAGCAAACAATGGGCCCGTCCACTATTGGACCACAGCAAATAACCGTCAGGCCCATCCCGAGCCCAAATTCATCCTCTTCAATATATATTACAAATTATATCCTCTAATATTATCTTCTCAAAAAAAATATCCTCTAATATTATTTCATTTTGTTTCTTTTATTTTAATATTTTTTTATTTCATTTTCATTTTTTTTTTCAATTTAGTCATTTAATTAGTTCTATGTCCAATTTTAACTTTATTTATTTATTTATTTATATTTTTCACTTTCCAAAACGGTGTTGTTTTAATGGGCTTGACTATGGGGATTTGATGCCAAGAGCCTTGCAGTTCTATTTGTTGACACTTCTTAGTATTTTTATAATATCCAAAGTTCAAATCCCCTCACCCAAGTGACAATATATCTTTTGCTTATGCTAAGTAGATATATTAATTTTTAAAATAATATAGTTTAAATGAAACTCTATTTACCAAAATATTAAGTTGCTTATTAATTGTTAAGATGTTTATTCCATGTAAAACTCTATTACCTAAGCTTTGATAAATTTAATATTCTATTACACCTAAAGCTCATTTATTAAAAATTAAAAAAATGAAATTTAATACTTATTTTTTGATCATATCTATTATAGTTTTGTGTTTTAATGTAGCCAAACTACATGTTACATGTCTTGCTCAAGCCGAGTGACTCAAGATATATTGCACATAAAATTAAAGAGTTTTTTAAATGTGACTAACTAATTAAGATAGTTAATTTATTCATGACTCACTATTTATTAAAACGGTTTCAATAGTACTAGTAATTTTTTTTTTTTCTTTTACATAAAATTTTAATTTATGGCACAAGAATTCTACTAGTATACATTAAATTAAATAATACCATGAGAGAGAGAGAGAGAGAGAGACAAATATGTACATTAAATCATTTAAATGAATATGTACATTTTATGCAAAATATGGTGAGACGAGCAAAATCTGTCCCATCCATTTGCCTCTATGTAATGGGAAAAGTTTGCATGATATAAAAAACACAAAATGGATCAGACGAGGCTGAGATTGTCAAAGTAATAGCTAAGAAAAGTTTAATTATTGGCTTTATCTCTTAAAATTAGTATGGGAGAAAACAAAATTATATATATATATATATATATAAATCTCACTGCTGTTTTTTGAGTCTTTGATCAGCCAGATTCCTTCAATCTTGAAAATGTGTGGTTCGGAGGTATAAATCGTGAAAAATATTTGACCATGTCTTTTGTAATAATTGTTTGGAATTCTAAAGACTTGTAATGTTTTTTTTTTTTAGAAGAAAATACTTTGAAAGTTAAGTGTTACAGTCTTCCTTCCTTCTATTATCCAGCATGAAATTTGGACTATGAAATGGTTTGTTTCAAATTGCAAAGTTGCAAACTGAAGATGTAGCAATCATGTTATCTAGGTCCCTGTATTGACCCAACAATCATGTTATCAACTTATCTTGTTCATGTGGTAATCATGTTATCATATAGCAATCGTGTTATATGGATCTCTATTTCTTTTCTATTTACTCAGATAATTTTTTATTATTTAAGAAACTCATTTATAATTACATATATACTCAAATTTACTCATTAGTATCCTGTGTACAAGGATCAAGGATAGAGAAGGTCGAACAAATGATGAAATCATGAAATAAAAGTCACCAAAGTATACACGACATGTATAGCTACAGACCATATCAATCAAGTAGTTATTAGCGACATGAGTGGGTTTGCACATTTATAAAAGATTCATAGCATTCACATTTGAGTATCTAAAAAAATATACACAATTTACACTTAAAAATCTACTTTATCTATTTTATCATATAATACCATTTTACAACTCGCCTACATCTCAGTTTCAACATATTTAAATAATATAATTTACTCCATCAAATAACAATAATAAACCATTTCACAAAATTTTTGATACTACTCTTATGGGAAATAGAAAATATTGTCAAAATTTTTTTTTTTTTCCTCATAACAACTTTCCTAAGAGAGTGCACTAAAAATTCCTTAGAGCATCTATTGACCTTTTCCTAATAAAATTTTCATGGAAAATGCTAACGAGTGCCCTTAGGGTACTGGTTAATAATCCATTTAAAGAAAATTTTTATAGGAAATGAAAAAAAAGTAATTAATATTTTGACAACTTTTTTCATTTTCTATAAAAATTGTATCAAAACTTTCCTAAAATTAATTATTACTCGTTAGCATGACCCAATTCTCATTACTTATTGAAAAAATAAAAACTCTAAAGCGTGTATATAAAGTGAAAAGTGTGGAAGTGAAGTCCTTTACAGTTTATATTTGACATTTTCAAAGAATATACTGGCAGTGAAGCAGTGTTTGTTGAGCAGAGAAAACAAGAACAAATAGCGGTCTTGTATGTTGAGTCGTTGAACCGAGTTTTTGTTTAATTTATTAATTAATTTTTTATTTATATTAATTAACATTTTTGGAATTACTTTTATTTTAATCTCGAATCATGAACTAAAATCTTGGCTTTAACACTGAATTTGTTGAAGTCTTTTTTTAAATACTAGTGATAAATGACCTGTGGTTGTCCATAGAATAGCTAAAACGATTCTTGCACTGGCATTTCTGTAATGGAATCTGTTGAATTAGTTACAGTTGTTATGGTTGTTAATTAATGGTTTGTTATGAAAGATATCTGCCATCAATTTGTATGGGAGGGAGAAAACAAAATACGACTGGAATCCATTTATTTGGTTAAAACTGAAAATTTTTTGTCGAAATTGAAATTTTTTTGCTGAAAGTACTGTAGATAAAGGTAAAAGTTAACTGAAATAGTATAATAAAACTTATGAATAGTATCAAAAAGTACCATGAGACTCATAAATAGTAGTAAAAATAAACTAAATAGTAAAATAAATTGATAAAAAAATTTTACCCAACATATACTAAAAATTCAATAAACCTTGAAAACGTGTGGTTTAGATTAGTAGACTTACTATTAACGTTTCACAAGTGTTATTATTGTTTGGAACTTCCAAAGACTTTGGAAAGCTGGTGCTTGAAATTTTGGGCTGTATAATAATTGATTGATGCTGGTTGCAGAGTTGCAATCAAAATTAACGCATAGGCGTAGCAATCAGGCTATCCTTATCCAGGTCCCTCCATTAATTGAAGGAAAGATATCTGTGATCAAATTGTACGCTAGAAAAAAAATACAACTATTCTTACTAAAAGTCACAATGAAAGATATTTGTCATCAATTTGTGTGGAAGAAAATAAAATACAATTAGTCTTACTAGAAGCCATTGAAAACATGCGGTATAGGTTAGATTTCCAATTAATGCTTCACAAGTTTTTGGTCATTGATTGGAACTCACAGAGACTTTGAAAAGTTGTAGTCTTTGAATTTTGGACTATATATGAATTGTTTGATACTGATTGCAAAGTTGCAGATATAATGTGTAGATAGTAAAAATCCTCTATTATTCATGCTAGATTGAACGTGCAGCAATCAAGTTTTTGGGTTTGATTTATAAAATCTCTATATAAACAACTATAATAATTGTGAAAGTTGTTGTGTGATTGTGTGTGATGATTGAATGATGATCGGAAGCATGAAAGAGAGAGCATACACAAAGAAGGATTACGTGGTTCGGTCTAATGGCCTATATCCACAATAAGAAAACCCTTGATGGCTACATATTATATTCAGTTGTGGAGCTAGAAATTTGTCATTGGGGCTGGGGTGAATAGAAAAAGAATGTGGTTAAATTTTTTTTCTCTAAATATAAACTATATTTTTTTGTATATATAGTACTAAAAAAATAGTACTTTTAAGCACTTTATAAATATGTTTTTAATGGAAAGTCCTTTATAAATCAATGTGTACTATATTAAATCAGCGACAGAACTACCTTAGGGCTGAGGGGGGCCATGGCCCTCCCAGGCTCCAGCCCTTGAAAAATAATTCACAAGTATATATATTAACACAAAAAAAAAAAAAAAAAAAAAAAAAAATTTTACTATTGACTCTAAAACTTATATTCCTGGCCTCCTCTCCCAAAAAAATTTACAAACTAGCCCATGAAATCCCAAAAATGAATAACAAGAAAAATTTTATAATAAAGAAAATGCACATATCCAGATAATAAGGAAAATCTTTGGACAAATAATAAATCCGATGTAAGCAAAAACAATTATAACAAATCAATTACAAATCCTAACAAAAAAAATCACAACAACCTAATAACCTTTACCCAATTTCTCCCTCTCAATTGAGAGCTCTATGACCATCTTAAATGACTCCACCCCCTATAGCCACAGAGACAACTCCTATGCCGCTAATCACTCCACCCACACACCAATTAGTACCACTAACAACTTGGATTAGTTGGTGTCTTTATTAACTCAATCTGTGGAAAAAAAAATATTTATTTTTTGAATGATAGAATTTTATTGATTTTTAATGTTTTATTAACTTTGATATACACTTTAAATGCATGCATAAATGGTTATACACGTATGAAAAACAAAAATCTATTGTTTTGTGCCTCACAGCCCTTAACTAAATGCCACCAAAACATGTGTTTAATTAGTCTATTAGTAATAAATTTTGTGTCTTAACTAAATTAATGTAATGATGAGAAAATCTTTATTATTTCTACTAACTATATAAAAAGAGCCAATAGCTCTAACTACAAATACTGTTGGTTTGGTCAAGTGTTATTTTTTGTTGAGCCAAAATGGTTCATTTGGCTGAAGTGTGAAAACAAAATAGGATTAGAGAGAAAAAGAAGGAAGGGGGAGACCAAATCAAAGACAAAACTGAGATTTTGATAAATATTGTCTGGGAGTGGGTGGGTAGTGAAGACGGATAGGATAAACACCAAAAGTAGTTTGAAGAAGAGAAATGCAGTGAAATGATAATGCCTGCGTGTGCTCCTAGTACTGGCATAAAAAATTTTCCAACTAGGCCTCTGTCTCATTCACTTTATTTCCTCATTTTATTTGGTGCAGAAGGGGGCCAAGGCTCAACACTCCCATTATGCCTGCATGTGCTCCTAGTACTTAGTTAAAGACTTAGGATGCGTTTGGTTGAAAGGATGAAAAAGTTTTCATTCATTTGTATTTGGTTGGAGGGGTGGAAAAGTAGAGAGATGGAAAACTTTTTTGTTTAGTTGAGATAAAAAATGAGAGAATGAAAAATAAAGTTGATATAAATTTACCATTATGTCCTTACAAATATATAAACAAAAAGTAACACATTTATTATTAAAAAAAATTTGTATGGACACTTTAATTAATTTATTTATTTATAAAATAAGAAAATGCTAAAAGGATATTAAAAAATAAATAAATAAAAGATAAAAACAAACAAAAAGAGCCAACGTCTACTGTGCAAAATTTATCAAAAAAAAAAAAAAACAACAACAACAACAACGGAAAGACAAAAGTAGAAAAAGACAAAAAGTTTGGGAATTGGATGGAGGAGGGCAATTTTGTCCAACTCACTCTTCCACATTTTCTCTCTATTTTGGAGAGATTGAATTGTGGTAGGACCAAAGAGAAAACAGATGAGTCCCATCACTTTTCTCTCCCCCTCCCCCTCTCAACCAAACACTCTTCCCACTCATTTTCTCTCTTTTTTTCCACTCTTTTTTTTCCATCCTCCCTAAAATCCATCCAACCAAACATAGGATAAAGTTATCATTCATTATCACATGATTATTTAATATATAGATTTTTTTTTTACTATATTTTTCAAACTTCCAAATATTTAGAGAAAAAAATCTCAACCTTACCAAAACACCAATAATTGTCTCACCCTTTTTTTTGTTGAATATTAATGCATGATATTTATTAACCATTATTTTAGCTGTTTTTTAATGTATAATGCTTGACATAGTTTTTTTTTTTGGAGAGAAATGCTTGACATGGATTTAAACTTTTAACTATAGTTTTTTTTGTGTGAAGTTATTAGTTATATATATCATTATGAAGTTATTAGTTATAGAATTATGTGAAAAGAATAAATAATTTTTAAAAAAAATTTATAATGTGAATAGAAAAATAATCGGTCTAACCTTAGTCAAATCTTGAAAACTCTTAATTATAAATTCTTATTATTGATTTTTTTTCAAAAGAAATAAATAATTAAAAAATTAATACTAGCAATGCATCGTTGTCTTAGTATTGATATTCCAATTTTTTTTAAATTTTGAACAAAAAACTTCGGCCCCCTAAATTTGAATCTTGGGTCATTCCTGTGTACTATTCAACGAAATAGATAAACTCTCTCTTTCAGTTATGTAAAACGATAAATCAACTAGCTAGCCACACATATGGGCTGGAGAATAATGTGAGGGCAAGCTGCTTAGAAATTGGTAATTGGTTACAGCTTCTTAAAGGGGCTCCGCTTGGGTCCACACAAGATTTTTCAACAAATCATGTCTTTTCAGTTTCAGTTGAGTATAAAATGTGGGGCACCAGAGAATAGACTTAGAGTCCCCTTTAATAGATCCAAGTCTTCCAAGAGTTTCTCAAAAAAAAAAAAAAAAGTCTTCCAAGAGAAAAGTATTAATTATGGGTTCATTTCAATGTTTTGGATATACGGTCTTCGACAAAATACATAATTTTAAATACAAAAAATTATTAAAATGTTTGACATGTATGTGATGGTAATGGTGACGGGGCCGGGGCTGGGTCAGGGTCATCAAGCAATTTCAATAAATATGATATCAAGGTCTAAAAAGAAGCACAGATCTATAATAAAAGAAAAGATGATGATGGAAAAGAAAACCAGAACAATTCAGCAAATAACTTGGTTTCTATGGTTCGTGGTGGTGTTATTTGTATGGGCGTGCATAACCGCGGCAACGGAAGCAGCAAGTTCTGTTGCAAATCCTGGTTGCCTTGAAACATGTGGAGATGTAATTGTTCCGTACCCGTTCGGAATTGAAGACCCCAAGTGTGCAAAGAACGAGTCCTTCCTACTCGTTTGCAACCGTACCACCAATCCTCCTAAACTGTACATGGGTAATAGTTCTGTGTACAACATATCGGTGGAGGACAGCACAATAACCACCGGCATATATGCAGCGTTTAGTTGCTACAATGAAAGAGGGCTCATGAGACAATTTGATCAGAATATTACGTTGTCAAACGGGCCACTGACCTTCTCCAACTCCCGAAACAAGTTTACATCTCTCGGTTGCGATAACTTGGCCTTCATGGTTGATGCTAACGGTGGTTTTGGGGGTGGATGTTTCACCTTTTGCGGCTACAATGAAAACGGTCCTCCTGATGATGGCTCTTGCTCAGGTGATGGATGCTGCCAGACGCCAATTCCTAAGCACCTCAAGACATTAAATATTACTCTTGAGAAATTAAGCGATAGTTCGAATAGTAATATTTCATGCGTCTATGCCTTCTTAACGGATCCAACCTTGTTCAATATGTCCACCATAGACCTCCACATTGACCTATCAATTGGTAATCGGTATCCTAGTCCGCCAGTGGTGCTTGATTGGGTGGTGGGAAAGGAAAAGTGCGAAGCAAGTGAAGGACCCTCAGGATACGCCTGCGGCGACACTGGAACTTCGTGCATCTACTCTGACAATGGCCGCGGATATCGTTGCTCTTGTCAAGAAGGATACATGGGAAACCCCTACCTCCGCCAAGGCTGCCAAGGTGAATTAATCAATTGCTTTCATTTATTGTTAAACTTAATCAATTGTTGATTTTTGTTATTGCTAATAATTAGCTTACATTTATTGCTAATAATTAGCTTACAACACTATTAGAACTCGGGAGGATCCAAATATATCACAAAAGATTCACTATAGTTGATTATACTATATGCACATACTTATGACAATCATTTTAATTTTTTATATCTCTTTTCCCTAATGATCAGTTTGTAACTGTAGTCCTTATTATTTCATAGATATAAATGAGTGCGAAGATCCAAGCACCTACCCATGTGAAGGTACTTGCAAAAATACACCAGGAAATTACACATGCATCTGCCCACTTGTTATGCGTGGTGACGGTAAAGTTGCTTGTCATGGAGTTCGTCTTATCGTAATTGTCACAGGTATTATTTACTTTTCCATGATTAAAAAAATTTCATCCATCTTGAGTAAGTGGCTTAGCTAGAAATTAAAAGAAAAGACTTGAGTAAAAATAAGAGAAAGAAAAACATAAAGGAAAAGGGGAAAAATAGGAAGAAGAGTAAAAAGGCGTTGACCAAATTTCTTTCTATGACATTCTAGATGGTTTCTACAAAGTTATCTTAACATATTTTACAATCAATAATAGGACTATGAGAAAATGATGTTTCCCCACTGCAAGAAAAAAGGTCCATTGCCACAATTTTACAGGGACGGGCCCAAGGGGGCCCGGGCCCCCTGGCCCAGAGAAAAAAAAATTGGCCCCCGGCCCAAAGAAAAAAAATTATTGGTTATATTTTTTTATTTCTAGAGTTGCTCTTCCCTCTTTCAAAAATTTAGATTACTTTTCATTTAATTAACTTAACCCAACTAACAACTATTCAACTCAAAAATTTAAAAAAAATAAAATAAAAAAACTTTAAAATAAAAAATCCTAGTCAGTCTAGTATTAGAATATTAGCATCAACTGTTCTAAATGCTAAATATTTAGTATTTAGAACACCAAATACCAAAAACATTACTATACAGACATATCAAATGCTATATTAAAGTACAAAAAGTAATTTTTGGTTTGTGAAAAAAAAAAAAAATATATATATATATATATATATAAATATATTTCTGCAATAGCAGATGCTCTTAAGAAATAATATTATTTAGTGGTTTTTTTTGTTGTTGTTGGTAGATAATTGCATCTTAATCTATTAAGAAACAATGATTTTATGTATTTATCTTAGTTGATAGTTTGTTAATACTATATGGATACATTTTTTTTTTCTGTATACTTCAGCCCCCCTAGCTTGAAATCCTAAGTTCGCCCCTAACCACAAAACTACTACAACAATTTATTGCATCTGTGTAATATCGTTGTAATAATTTATGGCAACCAAAAAAATCATTACGACAAATTATTGCAACACAAAATTGTTGCAACAAAACGTTATTGCACATAAATTTTCCGTCGCAATAACCTATTTTCTCAATCTTTATTGCAATAGTGTGCAATAATGTTTTTGTTGCAATAAGATTTTATTGCAACAAAACATTATCACAACGAAAAATAACCTATTGCCTAAGATTTTATTGCAATAATGTTTTTTGTTACAACAAGAGTTTATTGCAAAAATTTTGATTTTATTGCAACAAAAAGTTTTGTTGCAATATACTTTTTTTTCTTGCATAACAGCCAAAATATTACATACCATGCAATCAATTATTAAAAAATATTGTGCTCATATAACAAACTCAAATATTTGGCAATTTAATTACTAAGAAATCATGAGCTATACCCCATGGTTTTCAGACCCAGATCGTTCAAAGAACCGGCAAAAGGGAGAAGTTCAAAATTTTTAAGGTTGGACCGAGGTCCGATCGAGGTCAAACCGTGATGATGTCATAATTAATTTATTAATTAATTAAAATAAAATAATTATATCAAATTTGTAAATATTAGCAAGATTGACTAAAAATATCTATAAAAAATTGGAAAAAAAAAACTTTCAAATAAATCTTCATGATATTATATGGTTAATAAAAAATAATACAACATAAATAAGCATGAAAATAAACTTGTATAATTATCCTTCAAGTATAAATCATTTTGATTAAATTAAAAAAAATCATTTTTAATTAATTTAGTAAATTCCCATGCCAATGAGAATTATTATTAAATCACAAGTAAATTTATCAAAGAAAACAAATTTAGTAATATTTAATAAATTGAGAGAGAGGTAATATAATATGTTGAGAAATTATAAATCATGTAAGTATACAATAAATATAATAATAGATTATAGTTGAACACAAGGGGAGCAAGTGGTCTAATGGTTACAATGTTGGTCTTTGTTCTTAATTGAGTGTCAAATCTCAGGTTTTCTCTATTTTTTAAAATAAAGTCAGATCTTTGATCCGGTTGAACCGACTCACGGTTCAAACGATTTTTCGGGTTGGACCGCGGTTCAAGGGGTTCTCTCAAATTGTTCAAATAGCTGGTTTGCACTCATTAAAAATCATTTTTATGATTGGCTCACAATTAACCCGATCGGACAGGCCGGTTTGGTTCGGGTTTGAAAACCATGTTGTACCCAAAAAGATGGAATAAAAATGTTGTTACCAATTTCCTCATCATTATTTGTTGGTCATTAAACTATTCTCATTTTTTTTTTTTTTTTTGCCATTTTTTATTTGCATACAGTTCTAGGAGCAATCATTTCGTTTGTGATTAGCATTCTCCTAATCTTCATTCTCTATAAAAGGAGGAGACAAGAAAAAAACTTCATAAAACATGGTGGTTTAGTGCTGCAGAACCAAAGGGTAAGGATATTTAAAGAGGAAGAGCTAATAAAAGTCACCAATAACTATGGCCATCTTCTCGGTCAAGGCGGTTTTGGATCAGTTTACAGAGGGGTATTAGCTGATGATACCCACATCGCCGTCAAGAAGCCTAAGGGCCTGGACAAGACAGATCTTAACCAACAATTTCAACATGAAATTTGTATTATTTCTCAGGTCAATCACAAGAATGTCGTCAAGCTCTTAGGTTTATGCCTACACACTGACATTCCATTGCTTGTTTATGAATTCATATCAAACGGAACACTCTTTGAACATATCCATAAGACTAAGTCAAGTTTCTTAAGGTCATGGAAGAATTGTCTAAGAATAGCCGAAGAGACAGCATCCGCCCTAAATTACTTGCATTCTTCAGCAGACCCACCAATCATTCATAGAGATGTAAAGTCCAGTAACATACTCTTAGATGATCACCATACAGCAAAAGTATCTGATTTTGGAGCTTCAGTTCTCATTCCATTAGGTCAAAATGGACTAGCTATAGCCGTGCAAGGAACTCTCGGTTACCTGGACCCTGAATATCTTACAACAGGTAATTTAACCACAAAAAGTGATGTATATAGTTTTGGAGTTCTCCTCGTAGAGCTCTTAACAGGACAAAACCCGTGCACTTTTACTAAGTTTGGAGAAAGGAGTAACCTCATTCAATATTTCATCTCTTCGTTACAAAACGAAAATCTATTACAAATTTTGAATGTTGAGGCCATTGATAGAATTGAAAGGGAGCAAATATTGGAAGTTGCCAAACTAATAGTGAATTGTCTTAATAGTTGTGGGGAAAAAAGGCCACCAATGATGGAAGTGGCAGAGGTTCTTGCTAAGCTAATGAGAGTGTCCCGTGAAAGCTTGTTGGTTCAGTATAACAGTGAAAATACAGAGAGCTTAACTAGTGACTTACCATTCCATGGTTCTGAGTTTGAGAATGCAACTTCTCACATGGGCTGCCAATTATCTGAGTTCCATCTCAGTGAAACCCCATTAATATTGAACCAAGTTGACTCATCCATAGATTTATGAAACAATCTCAAGTACCCTATATGGTGTTGATATTTAAGTAATATTGTTGTATGCAGCATATGTTAGGATTAGTGCTCTTAAATCCTATTGTATGATGCTATGTATGATATTATGTATGACTTAATATTGTGATTAATAAAGTTGTTTTATTATTATCTAAAATAATGGTAACATGAATATTTAGGTAATATTGTTGTATGCAGCATATGTTAGGATTAGTGCTCTTAAATCCTATTGTATGATGCTATGTATGATATTATGTATGAATTAATATTGTGATTAATAAAGTTGTTTTATTATTATCTAAAATAATGGTAACATGAATATTCGAACATTATCATATAGTCCATGAGATGCATAGTATGTGATTTATGTGAAAAGTCACAGAAGATATAAATCACAAGTTCTTTGTAAACTCATAATTTTAGTTCGTAGTTGGTGATGAAATTGGGCATTTCATCTGCGAATACTATAACATATCAACTAAGATGATTTGTCTTGATCATGGAAGTGGAGACTTTTAGTTGATATGTTTTAAGAGTTAAAACATATTGAACTGGACCGTTGTGAGATTTATTATTCTCCTAACGACTGTCAAATGAATAATAAATCTCACGACTTCTATTTACATGAACTCTTAATCCTGAGAGAATAATGGACCTGATTATGAAGTGTATGTTGCTTTGATATATCAGGAGTGAGATCTAAAGTCATGGTCAAAACCTCAGTATGTTGAGCAGCCACATTTAGTATTTTGATGGAACATATATTCTCAAAATGGAATTCATAATCTCTTAACAGAGATATAAAATATTCTCTTAAGATAAGTTTAATGAGTTTGGTTATTCAGAATGTTAGGCCTAACTACTTTAGTAAAGAATTACTAAAGTATACATTTATGAAATTGGATTTCATAAATATATAATGAATAACTTGAAGAATTAAACCGGGTACCAAAGGATTAAGATGTAGTAATCTACAAAGTGACAGTCTATATTCATGACTTTGTATTACTACGAATATTTTTTGAAGGGGTTGCATGTACAATAAAGTCTTGGGATATAATTTATTAATAAGGCTTAGAGTGCAATTATATTTATATAGTGGTATTAAATATAATTAATGATAACTTTGGACTTGTCAAGAGTTGACAGAAAAGCCCAAGGCCCATTATGCAGCCCGTATACATTTCCTATGAAATTCAATTACTTCACCTTTTTGAAAATCAATGACACACTTACATGTAATATTTATCGAACAAATAATATTACAACTACTTCGTTGGCGTGTGGCTGATCACTTGACAAATTATTGGCTTATTGCTATGTATTATCTCCTTTCCTTCATATATTTTCTTGGCTATATTTTTTTTCAATACAGTTTCACCACGACATTCTAGTATTCTACTCAGATTCAGAAAAAGAGAAAAAGAGATTATCTTCATTTTGCCTCTTGAAATAAAAGGTTATTGTAGACACCATATTTAGCACCCATAATTTAATCTTAGAAGAGGGAAAACTCATCATTTTATATATCCAAAAGCATGATTGTATACATAAATAAAAGCATAGATAGATTGAATATAATTATCTATTTAGATTTTGCTTGATTATTGATAAACAAGCACCATCCATTTAAATCTAAGAATTAGTAGAAGAATCCTACACCACCATTATCAATTTCACTTCCTATTCGAATCATTATTTACTCACCTATCCAGTTTCTTCTATTCTAGTCTAATTCTTGATTAGTTAGGGAAGCCAAAAACAAATTAGGCCAAAATGCTATCCCTATCTCTAATAGAAAGGATTATCCAGAAAAACTTAAATATTTTTATTTTTGTTAATTATTCAAGCGGATAGGTTTTTAATTTCCTCCAATATTTCACATGAAAAATTATATACATAATTGATTAATATTTTTATTTTTTATAATTCAATAATTAGGTTGGAACGACTTAAACCTGATATGGTGTCAATTGAACCAAGAGATAGTTTATATGCTTTAATCACATGAAAAGGGTATTCAAAGTATTTTTTTTTTAATTTTTTTATGAGCGATGAACTTCATAATAAATGTATGCATGCATGCAGCATGCAACAATATTTTTATGTATGAGTTATTAACCAAAAAAAAAAAAATTATGACATTGACCCTAAAAAAAAAAAAAGAGTTGAGGCGATGAGGATAGATAAATATATATTTGTAGGGATAAGGGCCCAAAATTGCATATTGGGCCCTTATCTAGGTCCACACCAAGCAGAATTCATAGGATTCTAACGTGAAAACCCATTTGTCAACCTTGAACGTAGAAGAGATTGGGAGGGGAGTGTGCATACTGACCTGTTCGGTAAGAGTCACTCCCAAGGTAAGAGCCATCTCTCTCGTGAGGAGGACACATGAGCCCTGCAACTGAAGGTAGACCGGCTGAAGAGAAAGCTGCGCCACGCGCAGCAAAAGCGAACCCCCTCCAGCTCCGACGCTTCCTCTGATGATAGAGAGGGTGCCAGTTTTTGGCGAAGGACAAGGACCCCACCCAGCAAGTCCTTCTCCTACGAGGAAGAGCATCACCACAAACGTAGGTACAAGAGCCCGCCTCGCAAGGGCCTGGAAAATGACGCTATGAGCAAAGCGTTGAACCAAATTTCCAGGTCGCCCTTCACGCGCAGGATCGAAGGCGCAAGGCTACCTCGGCGATTCAATCAGCCAACATTCACCATTTACAACGATCGAACGGATCCTGTGGAGCACGTAAGCCATTTCAACTAGAGAATGGCTGTCCATTCCAAGGACAAAGCCTTGACGTGTAAGGTGTTCCCCTCTAGTCTAGGACCCATGGCAATGAGATGGTTCAATGGCCTAAAAGAAGGCTCCATAGACTCCTTCAAGAAGCTCACTCAAGCATTTAGCTCTCGATTTGTCACTTGTAGCAGAGTTCCTCGGCCCCTAGACTCCCTACTGTCCCTATCCATGCGAGAAGGGGAGACCCTAAAAACGTACTTGGACAAATATTGGGAGATGTACAATGAGATAGATGGTGATTTTGATGACGTTGTCATCAGTACTTTCAAGGTCGGCCTCCCAACCGAGCACGGTCTGAGGAAGTCTTTGGCTAGTGTACGCCAACTCATGGACCGGATTGACAAGTACAAGAGGGTTGAGGAGGACCAGCAGTAGGGGAAGGGCAAGGCTAAGGTTATCCCTCAGAAGAGGAGGGATTTCAGATCAGACCATTACAACAACAACTGGCCTCGGAGGGACTTTGCCGAGCAACACGGTGTTCCGGGAGCCGGTGCATCAAGTCTTGGAGAAGATTAAGAATGAGCCATTCTTCAAATGGCCAAATAAGATGGCAAGAGACCCCATGAGGCGCAATCAGAACCTCTACTGCCAGTATCATAAAGACCAGGGACATACTACAGAAGACTGTAGAAACTTGTGGGACCATTTGGATCAGCTGGTCTGAGAAGGAAGGTTGAAGCAATTCTTGCATCACTCTAGTGGTCAGGGGAATCAGACTGGCCAGGAACCCCGGAGAGATGCTCCTTCAAAACCTCCATTAGGCACGATAAACGTCATCTTCGCCGCACCAGGGAGGACTGGGTCCTGTCCTTCCAGAGTGATGTCTGTGGCTCGGCTGACCACCGAAGACCCCAATCCCGAGCCGAAGAGGGCTAGAGTGAACAACCAACCAACACTGGGTTTTTCAGAAGAGGATAAGATTGGAACCATACAACCCCATGATGACGCTTTGGTGGTCATGCTCAAAATCGGGGGGTATGATGTGAAGAGGGTGATGGTGGACCAAGGCAGTGGTGCCGAGATAATGTACCCCAATCTGTATAAAGGGCTGAACTTGAAACCCGAGGACCTAACACCCTACAACTCGCCCCTGGTGAGTTTTGATAGGAAGGTCGTCATCCCGAAGGGCCAAATTAGACTACCCGTGTAGAGTGGTTCAGAAGTAGTGGTGGTGAACTTCATCGTAGTGGGCGCTTACTCCCCTTACACGGCCATTGTGGCCAAGCCCTGGCTCTACACCCTAGAAGTCATCTCTTCTACTCTACATTAGAATGTGAAATATTCATCGGGCGGCCGGGTTGAGGAAATTATTGGAAGTCAATCCACGGCCAGAGAATGCCTGGTGAACGCAATCTTACATCGGCCCGAGGCTGAGTCCTCGGCTTCTGCTGAAAGGGGTTCATAGCAATTAAAGGACCCGGTGTCGCCTGTCAACGGCTCAGCCGAGGAGGCGAAATGTGTGGATTTGGAGACAGTCGTTGTTGGTGATGATCCAGAGAAGTTCTTTCAGGTCAGGGCACAGCTGCCTCCTCCAAAGAAGGAAAAGCTGATAGAGTTTCTCAGAAAAAACGTTGATGTCTTCGCATGGAATGCTTACAAAGCCCCGGGGGTGGATCCAAACTTCATCTGTCATCATTTAAATGTTAATCCCTCTGTCACTCCCAAGAAGCAACCTCCTCGACGCTTGTCTAGGGACCATTCTGATGCTGTCAGAGATGAGGTGAAGAAACTAAAGTAGGCAGGGGCTATCAAGGAGGTATTCTACCCTGAGTGGTTGGCCAATAACGTGGTGGTGAATAAGAAGAGTGGGAAATGGCGAGTGTGTATGGACTTCACAAATCTGAATAAGGCTTGCCCAAAGGATCCTTTCCCTATGCCTAAGATAGACCATCTGGTGGATGCAACCGTAGGCCATCCTCGGATGAGCTTCCTGGATGACTTTCAGGGATACCACCAAATACCACTAGCCCTAGGTGATCAAGAGAAGACGGCTTTCATCACTTCCACCGGAACCTACCACTACAAAGTGATGCCGTTCGGCTTAAGGAATGCAGGGTCTTCCTATCAAAGGATGATGACTAAGACGTTTGAACCGTAGTTGGGCAAGAGCATTGAGATCTATATAGACGACATGGTGGTAAAAATCAAGGTAGTGTCCGAGCACTTAGGAGATCTTGGGAACATCTTCGAAATTCTAAGGAAACACAAGTTGCGCCTCAACACTTCCAAGTGTTCATTTGGTGTGGGATCAGACAAATTTCTAGGCTACATGATAACCCATAGGGGAATTGAAGTTAACCCCAACCAGATTAAAGCAATTAACAGTTTACAACCAACTCGGAATCCCAAGGAAGTCCAGAAACTAACCGGAATGACTGCTGCCTTGAACCGGTTTATCTCTCGGTCAGCGGATAGGTGCCGACCCTTTTTCCTACTGATGAATAAATGGAAGGGGTTCGAGTGGATCGAGGAGTGTGCCTTGGCCTTCCAACAGCTTAAGGATTATCTCTCTCAGCCTCCTATCATGTCCAGCCCTGAGGTTGACGAAATCCTATTCGCTTATATTGCTGTGGCCCCTCATGCTGTAAGCTTGGTCCTGATACGAGTTGATGGCGGCACACAAATGCCAGTTTATTATGTGAGCAGGTCACTACATGAAGTCGAGATCTGTTATCTGCTGCTGGAAAAAGCTATTTTGGCAGTGGTACACGCCACACGCAAACTCCCCCATTACTTTCAGCCACACACGATTATTGTCCTAACTCAACTTCCGCTCAAAGGTCTGCTCCGGAGCGTTGATTACACGGGGAAGATCGCTAAATGGGCCACAATCCTAGGGGCTTTCGACATCAAATACATGCCTTGCATCTCTGTCAAGGGTCAAGTCCTCGCAGATCTGGTAGCCAAGTTTACTGAATCCCCGTTAGAAGAAGAAACGGAAACACAACACATAGATGGAAAATCGGTTGGCATGATCTCCCAACAGGGTCCCCTATCCTGGAAAGTATACGTTGATGGTGCAGCAAATCAGAAGGGTTCTAGAGTGGAGTTAGTACTAGTATCCCCCGAAAGGATCACCATCGAGAAATCATTAAGATTGGGATTCTCAGCCACCAATAACGAAGCTGAATATGAGGCTCTGGTGATGGGAATGGCCATGGTCTGAAAAATGGGCGGAAAGGCCGTAGATATGTTCTAGGACTCCAGATTGGTCGTCGGCCAAGTGAAAGGAGAATTTAAAGCGAGGGATGAAAGAATGCAGGGGTACTTGAGTCAGGTTAGGCACCTACAATTAGAATTCGAATCTTTCAGCCTGTTGCACATCCCCAGGAGCGAAAACACACATGCCAATTCCCTAGCCACGCTCGCAACCTCCTCGGCGCAGAGTTTACCTCAGGTCATCCATGTATAAGACCTATGCAAGCCCATAGAGATGAACAGAGAGGTGGTTCATGTTCACCAAGTTAGAGTGGGGCCTAGGCCTAGCTGGATGGACCCCATAGCACTGTTCTTAAAAGAGGACACCATACCCGAGGAGAAATCAGAAGCAGGACAAAGTACGTAGGAAGGCTCCTCGGTTCTGGCTGTCTGAGGACCAAAAGTTATATAAACTGTAAGGACATATGTGGTTCACATGTTAAGAAAATATGTCATGATTTTATGTAATTGGCTAATCCTTTGACAAAACACACTTTACTTGTATTTGAGTAGATCAAGGATGTATTGAAATACTTCAAGAAACCATGTTTCAAGATCAAGTGTTGAAGTCTTCAAGTCTGTCCAAGAAAACAAGTGAAAATGCAAAGTTACTAAAACTCGACAGCTAGCATGTGTTGAGGTTTAAGGAAGCTGTTCTGCCCGTGGCTCGACAGCTATCTCGACAAATACTCGACAGCTTCTATCTGTCAAGTTTTACAAAATCAGTATTTCTGATCTGATTTCTTGGGATCCGTGTTTATGTGTTTGGGTCTTCTTTTCTCCTAACCCTAGACATATAAAAGGATTGTTTTAAGGGCTGTCAAAGATTACACAAGTTGCACAAGCATTGAGCAAAGTTTGTTTAAGCAATTTGTGACCGGAGATAAAGTTTTGCCCTAGTTCATCTCTTCTGAAGAAGTTGCTGTGTATATGCACCTTTGGGTTTTGTGACCAAGCATCTTCTTGATCTTCATCGTGGATGAACTGAAGAACTTTACAGCCAACAACTCTTTCTAGTTGGTGATGGAAGTCACGTACTGGAATCCGCGCATTGGTTAGTCACATACTACCTCCATCCCATTTTTTTTTTCCTCTATTCCATTTTGAGATGTCCCAAAATATTGTCCTGTTTCTAAAAATAAAAGTCATTAGTTTATTAATGTTCCTATTATACCCCTATTAATTTACTAATTCAATTTTTTGATAAATTTTTTTAAGGATAGTTTTGGAAACTTATACATTTTTAAAAGGTAGACAAGACAATAAATGATGTTCCTTTAAATAGTTTGACTTTTCAAACAGGACAAAAAAAATGGGACGGAGGGAGTACTTGGAAGCCGTGCATCAAAAGGAGAAATTGTCACTACAGAACAAGTCCAATTGGGTGTTGGGGTAAGGGTTCAACTGTAGGTTGGTATAAGGTACTAAGATTCCTTTACTTGTAACTGCATGTTGTGATAATAGTGGAATTTCGGGAGTGGTGACCTAAAAATCACCCGGTGGGGTTTTTGCCATCAGGTTTTCCCTATTCGTAAACAAATCACCGTGTTATTTATTTTCCGCTGCATAATTAGTTTATTAGTGATTTTTTTGTGCTACCACGCGTTTATATGTTAATTTGATTAATTAATAACATGACTAAGTAATCAATTAATTTAATCACAAGGGGTCAATACGTTTTTGGCCTATTATAAACGCTCATTTTCTGGGCCATACCTGCTATGCATACACCTCGAGGCAACAGAATTACTCCTTGAAGAGTTACATGAGGGGATTTGCGGGAGCCACACTAGAGGCAAATCTTTGGCGCATAGAGCCATCACTCAAAGCTATTGGTGGCCAAATATACAAAGGGAAGCACAAGAATATGTAAAGAAGTGCGACCAATGCCAAAGATTCGCACCCAACATATACCAATCGGGGGGAGTCCTTAATCCACTGTCTAGCCCTTGGCCATTCGCTTAATGGGGCTTAGACATTGTGGGCCCCTTCCCAAAGGCAACAGGAAACAAGAGATACCTACTGGTCGGCACGGACTACTTCACTAAATGGGTCAAAGCCGAGCATCTAGCAAACATCAGAGATGTGGATGCTAAGAAGTTTATATGGAAGAACATCGTCACACGATTCGGAGTCCCTCATACCCTCATCTCGGATAACGGCCTTCAGTTTGATAGCAAGTCTTTCAGAAGACACTGCTGTGACTTGGAAATTATAAATAGATATTCTACCCCAGCCTATCCCCAAGGAAATGGACAAGATAAGGCTGTTAACAAGGTCATTGTGAATAGACTCAAGAAGAGGTTGGACGATGCGAAGGGAAAATGGATGCAAAAACGGCCACATGTCCTGTGGACATACCGAACCACATCTCGCAGGTCGACAGAGGAGACTCCTTTCTCAATGACATATGGAGCCGAAGCCGTTATCCCTTTAGAGACTAGCTTCCCGACGCTGAGGACAAGTACTTTTGATCCGAGTAATAACAACGGATTGCTGGAAAAAAGCCTAGACCTGATTGAGGAGAGGAGAGGATAGAAAATGCAATGATCCAACTGGTATACTACCAACACAAGCTCAAGCAAGGTTATGATGCCAACGTAAAGCTGAGACCATTAGTGCCCGGTGACTTAGTGTTAAGAAAGGTTCTGGGTACTGTGAAGAACCCAGCGTAGGGAAAGCTAGGGCCCAATTGGGAAGGACCATATCGCTTCACTTCGGTGGCTGGTATCGGAGCATATTTTCTGGAAGACTTAGATGAGCATGTAATACCACGCCCGTAAAATGTAAATAACCTAAAAAATGTATTATTATTAATGAAAGTCCCTTTTGTCAATATGTTCATTTATCAAAGGCGTTATACTTCTCATTATTTAATCTTTTATAAGTGTTAAACAGATCTTAAGTTATGTCAGGTCTCTTGGACCACATACTTGGGTGAAATTAACACTCAACGACATCTTTTATAAGTGATTAAATAGAACCTTAGTCATGCCTGAGTCCTCGGACTAGATGCTTTAGGGAAATTAATACACTATGACATCTTTTATAAGTGTTAAACAGATCCTAAGTTATGTCAGGTCTCTCAAACCACATACTTGGGTGAAATTAACACTCAACGACATCTTTTATAAGTGATTAAATAGAACCTTAGTCATGCCTGAGTCCTCGGACCAAATGCTTTAGGGAAATTAATACACTAGGGCATCTTCATAAGTGTTAAACAGATCCTAAGTTATTTCAGGTCTCTCGGACCACATACTTGGGTGAAATTAACACTCAAGGGCATCTTCGTAAGTGTTAAACAGATCCTAAGTTATGTCAGGTCTCTCGGACCACATACTTGGGTGAAATTAACATTCAATATCTATGGGAAATCAATACTTGGTGGTATATTGCTAAGTATTAACACTGGGATACCTATTTGTCCTTCACTAATTGGTGAAACAAGTCCAGGATTACGTTCAAACTCCTCAGATTGTTGGTTCCGAATAGGCTAGAAGCCCTCATTTGTTTGTCTAAAGGTTGGGCAGAATACAAGATGTTTGTCCCCTCTATTCTTTGTAGAGTAATTTACTTACCTGTATTAGATTTGATCTTCATCACAGAAGGATCAATTCACCGTGCAAGTATGTGGCAAATCTTTTTATTGCTGATATTTAGTCAAATTATTTAAGCTGATGACAAGTTGCTGTATTAGATGTTATTAAAGAAAGAGATATAATAGTTTAAGTTTATTGGCAATGGTCATAGCCCTAAAGGCATACATAATAAAAACACATAGAATAAGATTAAAATAAAATGGAAGAGAATGAGAAGAAAAGTCTTTTCATTGATTAAAATAAAAATGCGTTACAAATGGTGGCAGAACACCATTACAAAAAGAGAAAAGGTAAAAAGTACACACAAAGAGCTACAAAAAAGCATCCTAAACTTAAGTCTTCGCCTGTGGAGGGTCCTTCTTAGGATCAGCCTTCTCGAATTGGGAATCCACAGCCTGAGACTTAAGCTCTGCGTCCTTAGCCTAGGCGATCACATCCTTGATTGTAAGGGCATCCTCGGAGGGTTTGGCCTTCATCTAAGGCTGAGCCTCCTCACCCACTCCAACCCCTTTAGGAACTTCAACATTAGGAGGGGAAGCTAAGGGGGGGGAGGGGGTAGAAAGTTGCTCGGAAGGAGGGACCGAATCTGGAATTTCTCGAATATCTTATTGGAAGAAGATATTCTCGGCCCTCCTCAGCTCGGAGTCTACTGGGACTCCCGCCCGGTCCATCGCTACTCCCCAAGACTCAGTGCAGTAGTCCCTGCACACTACGGCCACCTCTTCGGCCAACTGGGTCTCCGTGTCCTTCACCCTTCACTCGTAGGATGCCTTCACCGCGGCCTCAGCGGCTTCCCTGGCCACCTAAGCTGAGTCTTTGAATCTCTGCAGCTCTGCCTTAAGGTCCAAAACTGTTTGCTTTTCGGTGGCCAGGTTTAGCTCTGTTGTGTAGAGCAATTTGCGCTGGTCCTCGACCTGAGCCTCAACAGTCTTTAGGCCAGCCAAGGCACTCTTGCGCTCATTGTCTACCTCCTTCAGCTTATTGGATAGCTCCTTGTCTCCTCCTTAAGGGCTGCAAGAATCTTCTTAGCGTTAGCTCAGGATTGGGCCTCGGCATTAACTTCATCACGAGCATTCTTGACCCACCCCTCAACTACAAAAACCTGTTGGGTGACCTGCATGATAATAGCGAAGTGGTCAAATATGTACATATGGATAAACTTGCACCCAAGTGTTTGGCGAAGAAGAATGTTGACTGACTCACCATTGCGAGGTCCCTTTTCAATGACATAAAGAGGTCAGGCTACTTGGTGCGCCTAAGGCCCTCCATGTCCCTAGGGAGGCGGAGAGGCTGCTCTAGGGCCTCAGCAAGAATGGTGGCGTGCCCCCTTTGAGATTCCCAGAGTGTGGCATCCCAAGGAATGGGAGCACCTTCCACCTCTAGCCAAGGAGCCCAGGTGCGTTGCCCTCGGCGCATTTTGGCTTCAACCCTGCTCTCCACCGATTTAGCCCTCTTGTCCTTGGGGTCCTTGGTCTTCTTCTGCTGCTTGGCACCCTTTGTAGGTACCATCTCACCTTCCTCCAAGTCCTCTACCGGTCTCTTCTTCCTTAGTCTGGGTTAGCCTTCGGTCCGAGGTCAGTAGGGAATGAAAGGGAAGGAGGAGGAAGACTGGAAAGAACCTGTGTCTTGGGGACATATTTTGAAGTTTTTCCCTTGTTCCTGTTGGCCATTAAACCCTTTAACCCGGTCCTCGGTTTCAGGTCCATGCCTTCTTCTTCTTCCTCTGAGCTAGTGGTGACTTGGGCAACAATTAGTTTCGGAGGACAAGCTACAGAAAATCAATCGGACTCAGTTTCAAAATTCGAGAGCCACACAGGCCTTTCCGGCGCTTCTCCTTCCTCTTCGAAGCGGAATTTGTCTATCTCCTCTTCGAGAGATAAACGGGAGGATGCTATCTCTTCTTCTATTGCAGCTGCTTGGGGTGGGACCTGTTGGAGTGGTATTGCGAACGGTGGAGGATTCTGCTGGATCGGTAGTGCGACTAGGGGTTGTCTTGGGCAAGGAAATCCGGCTTCGATACGTCGATCCTAGCCAATCGTGGGTCACCTGCTCTAATGGCGTGTCCGACCTCTTGGAATACCTTCGATATGGGCTCAAAATCTAGAATTAGGTGGACGACTTGCAGCTGTCCATCCTCGCTTACAAATATTTCCGATCTGAGCAGGTAGTTGAGGGCCGCAACGCTGGTAAGGTTAAGCCGATGAGCAACTTGATTCTTATCTACAAACATAGCCGAGAAGCAAAACGCAGTTAGAAAATCGAATTCTTTCATCAAAAGACAGCAGAATGACAGAGAGATAATGACATGGTTAGGGTTAAAGAATCTAAATCTCTTACTAGGAAACCTAACTCTAAAGTATCCCACCTGGCACTCCCTCTCGGACTGGGCAATGAAGACCATCATGCCACGCCCCCGAAATGATGAGGTAATCGTCCTTCATCCCCTTGTTAGATTTGGGGAGGCACAAGATAAGCCTGACGATGGGCGACCTGGATTTGAGGTAAAACCCTCCGTCGGCTTGTGAGTGGCATTCGTATAGGTGGACCACATCGTGCCAGGTAAGTCCTAATTTGAGATACTCGTTAAAAGCATCGACACAGCCTAGGATCCTAAACATATTAGGTGCACATTGATGGGGGCACAACCTGTGGTTGAGTAGGTAATCTCTCGTTATCATACCCATGGAAAGAGTCATTCCTCCCTCTATAAAAGTGATCATTAGAATGACAACTTCTCCCACCTCTCTATTAGTAAGTATTCGGTCTGGGGGACAATATTGTAAGCCTACTCCCTATGGGATATGGTATTTGGCCCTAAAACCCTCCATGCCGGCTGGAGAATCCACTAAGTGCTTAAATCTACCCATCTATGTGAATGTGGATGATAAGGAGAAAGTTTTCTAACAAGGAAGAAGGCCAAGGAGCTCGGCCAAGGAGAAAAAGAAAGTTTGAAGAGATAGATACTTACGAGAGCAGGTGTACTAAACCCTGAACCTTTAGGAAAAATCTTTTGGAAATTTCTTAAGGAAAAGATTTAGGGAAATCTAGTGACTGAGAGAGCTTTGTGAGTTCGAGCGCTTGGGATCTCTAGAGAGCTTGAAGACTTGTAAAATGAGGGAAATGATTTCTCCGGATGCTTTATATAGAGGGTGGGATTGAGTGGGAGTTATCCCGCTCAAAACCCAAGGAAAAATGTTAGCCATTGGATCAGCGCCTCGTCGTTGGATATGGGGAACATAACGCCGTCTGGAGCAATTAATGACGCCTCGCAAGCCACAAAGCATCAGTAGCAATCATGGGGCACGTAAAAAGGCACTCCCGCACGTGTGAACCAGAGAGATAAATGGTTTTGTCTCTTAAAAATCAAAACCCCACCTTTTCTCCTCAGATAAGAGGAAAAAACCGGAGTTTTGAGGGGATATTGTAGGGATAAGGGCCCAAAATTGCATATTGGGTCTTAGGCCTTATCCGGGGACGTTGGCATGCTCGAGGAGGGATAAATAGTTATGAGGACTCCAGTTTAGAGTCTCATGAGTAAGAAAGGAATAGAAGGCGGTCCGAGGAGGAATTCCTCCTCGGCTACGACAAATATAGCTTAGATACGTATTCCAACGACAAAAATGACCTCCATCGAAGCTCCAGTGTTAGTAGCGTGCCTCATGAACACATGAGAAGGAAGGGAACCCAAAAAATATCTAAGGAAAAGCTACTATCTCCGCATTAAATGCACCATAGCTACTTTTCTGGCCACATTTATGTGGAGAAGACCCCTGAACAATGCTTCCTTGGCCACCGCAACTCACAGAGAGCCAGATGGGGTGTCTAATGGGACGGACACTCAAGTAGTGGCTTGGATGATTGACAAATGGAGGTCCAATATCATCGGGAAGGAGATATATAATGTAAGAGACCCCTGAAGAAAGGGGGATCGAAAAAACAGAGAAAGAATATTGTAGCAGTCTAAATTGTATTTGTACCCATTATTGTTGATTTATATAAAAAAAATATCTCCTCGAACAGTGAAGAGATCCAGCTCTATTTCCTTTGTTCTTGCTTGATCATCTTTTGAATCCACACTAGTCGTTGTCAAATTCATTAAGGCCTAATTCTCTAACCCATTCTCTACAAATTTATTGTACAAAGCTCACTGGGCCAAGATCCCATACATCTTGGGTTTGGGCTGCAAAATGTGTCCATACAATATTAATATTAATAGTTTTTAAATTTTGATATGAATTATCATTTTTGTTTGAACTTTGAATTGACTCAATTGAGTGATTGTCTATTTGTATTTGGTGGTGGCGTCTAAATTTTTCAAACCGGATGTGACCCAGTAATTTACTAGTTTGTCCTCCTTAAGTTATGTTTTTAATACTTGTGTAACTATTTGGCAACAGATTAATTGGATAGAAAATTCTTCACTCTCCTTTCTTTCTTTTTTTTCACTTCTTTACTTTTTATATCACGTATAGCTAAATGATAAGTTTGTATCATCTAAATTTTTTTAGTTAGAACATCAAACAAAATTGTTTGTAGTTAGTCTAAAACTTTGGAAGTGATGTGTGATAAGAACTTGGACTTTTTTTTTTTTTTTTTTTTTAAATAATTGGACATAGTTCTTAAAGGTTTAGAGATTGTGAAAGAGGAAGATAGTAGATAATTTTGACTAAACTTTTGTTTAGTTTTTCTAATTCTCTATTTGTCTTTTTTCAGAAAAGCCGATTTAACTAAAAGATAAGGTTGTTTTAAAAACTTCTTAATTCAATGACTTTATACTAACTTTTTTACATTTATGCTCTATTTCAAAATAGAATATTTTCAAACGAAAAAATATTTTCATTTTACAGTGTTTAATTGTCTACATGAAAATGACAAGAAATGTAAAATGAAAAAAGTTTCCTAATCTCACAACCCATCAAATCCAAGCAACCACCACCAAATCAGTAAAAAGTAAAAACCAACCCACCACCAATACACCAACCACCCAAACAACCACTATAGTAGCTTAAACCCATCACACTAACCACTTAAATCCACCTATTGGAAAGGGAAAAGATTAAAAAAAAAAAAAAAAAAAATGGCCAACCACCCACTGCAACCCACAACAGTCACTACCACAAACCATTTTAGCTATCCACCAAAACCCACAAACCAACCACCACCAAGACCCACAAAACATCCCAGCCATCCACCACAACCCACAAACCTAGCCACCCATGACCCATAAACCATCCAAAAACCCAAATTGGTAAAGCCATGTGGCAGTAAAGGAAAAAAAAAAAAAAAAAAAACTGAGATTAAAAGCATGAACCGTCGATAATGGAGGTGGCCAAGAAATAGTGGGGCTGACAACGACAATGGAGGAAAAAAAAAAACCTCAGGGAGGTGAATCGGTGGGTGGTGCTGACGGCAGTGGAGATGAAGTCAGTGATGAGTGGCGCCGACGAGTGGATTGATGGCAGGTGATGAGTGGCATTTGGAAGTGAATCAGTGGCTGGTGGTCTAGTTTGTGGAAGATAAACTCTGCTCTAATATTAAAAAAGGACAATGTATCGAGACAGTAGGAAGAGACAAGTGAATGACTTTTGTAAAATATTTTACACTTGTTTTAAGCATAAAATATTTTACAATTGGTTGGCCTGATTTTACACTTTGACTAGAAAATATTTTACAATTAAAATCAAACACAAACATAGTAAAATGTGTAAAATATTTTCCTGAAAATATTTTACTTCAAAACAAACAGAGTGTTACTGTCAAATAAAAACAATCCAATTATGCAAATCTAATACTATAAAGCATAATATGCATTTATTTTATAGGAACATAATATACATTTTGAAACATTCTAAGGACCGAAACTCTAACACACACAACCGATTTGGGATAAACATCCCTATATATATATATATATATTAGAAAACAGTAATACTTATTAGAACACACAAACACAAAAGTAATGTATAGAGTTTTTTAAACAGACTTATAATACATTACATAACCAGAGTACTACTACAAAAAGGTCTAACCTTTGTAGTGGTACCCCAGTCTATTACTACTACGATTGAACCTAGAAAATTCAAAGCAAAATCAATTCCTCCAAATCAACCTCAACAAACCACTCCCCCACCCCTCCCCTTCCCTCCCCCCCCCCCCCCCCCCCTTTTTTTTGTCCCTGGCGCTATGTGAATCGGCTCCCACTGTTCCCTTAGGTAGCTCAAATAGTTACCTTGGATTTGTTTTTTTGAACTTTTGTAATTTTAGGGAGTTGCAGATTGCTTTGAGTCATCCTTGGAATTTTCCGAACTGTGGAATGTAGCAATGTGATTTTGATGTATTTTGATTTGGTGAATGGATGGATGTTGGGTTGATTTGTGATTCATGATGGGGCTCTTGATGAATAGAAAACGATGGTTTTTTTTTTTTTTCTCTCTTTGGCAGTGTGAAAGATTAAGGATGACTGGTGTGTTGTGGAGGTTGATTTAGGTTTTGATTTGTGGAGATTGATTTAGGATTTATATTTCTGGGTTCAAGTTCTTATTCGTGTTGAAGATTGTTATGGATCTGAATTAACGTCTTTTTTTTGTTTTTATTATTATTTTTATTTATTTAAAATTGAAAATTAATTTTTTTTTTAATTCAAATGCTGATGTGGCATTTTTTAATGTCAATAAAAAAATATTTTGTTATTATTTAGTTGCCACGTAAGCTTCAATAGTGCTAACAATACACACCGTTTGCCACGTAGGCGTTTTCCGTTAGTGATTTAACAGTATGGACCAAATTGACTACTACTAAAATGTAGGGACCAAATTAACTGTTATCCCAAAATATAGGGACCAAAATGATGTTTTCGCCTAATAAGTTTACATTTGAATAATATAGACTAAATACTTAATTAAATTTGACATGTCATAAATGCTTATTTATTTTAATTATTAATATTGCTACATTTTAGTTATATATATAGATCATGTCAAACCTAACAAAACTCGAGTTCGATACCCTTAACATATCGAGCAAGAATTATCTATCATGGATCCTAGATGCTAAGATCCAGTTGGATGCGATGACCCTCAAAGATACCATTAAAGATGACAACCAAGCATCCCAACAAGATCGAGCAAAGGCAATGATCTTAATTTATTCATCATCATGTCCATGAAGAACTAAAAACTGAGTACCTCACAGTAAAAGATCCCCTAGTTCCGTAGAAATATCTAAGGGAGAGATACAAGCACCATACAATTGTAATCCTCCCAATAACTCATTATGACTGGTTGAATCTAAGGTTGCAAGATTTCAAAAATGCGAGTGAGTATAACTCAACATTATTTAAAATCAGCTCACAATTGAAATTATGTGGTGAAAAATACTGACGAAGACATGTTAGAAAAACATTTATTACATTTCATGTCTTGAATGTGCTCTTGCAATAGCAATAATGACAGCGTAAGTTCCAAAAGTATTCTAAACTTATATCATGTCTTCTGGTGGCTGAACAAAATAACAAGCTTTTATTGAGAAATCACCAATCTCGCCTGACTAGCTTCACACCATTCCTTGAAGTGAATGGAATATTATTTGAAAGAAATGGAGGAAATAAAAGTCGAGGTTGTAGACGTGGTAAGAACAATCAATATAGTAGGAGACATACTCATAATCCTTTAAAGGAGCATAACACACCTCATAACAAAAAGTAGAATCAACCCGATCCAATACATGCAGGTCTATTAAGTGAGGTGGGTCGAATTAGGTGGATTAGATAGATAATTCAGCATATTGGGTTGAATAGCAGTTGCATAGCATATATATATATATACACACACATTTTGTTATATTGCAAAACTCTCCCTCACATATTCACTTGCTTTATTTTTCTCATCTCTCTCTCTTTCTTTTTATTTTTTCTTTTTCACATTTCTCTTTCTTAATAAACTCCAGCCGCTCTCTCTAAGTTTTTGTTATTATTCTTACTCCATGTACATGTCTAATTTTAGATTTTAAGATATTTTTCTTTTTAGTGTGATAAGGTTTTCAATCATTCTAATAAAAAAAATGTAGCATTTGTAATTATATTTAATAAAAATTGCAATTTTTCTTTTCTTTTCTTATTTGTAAGAGCAAAAAACTATCTAATTTAATTGAAATAATTTCATTTAGTTAATTGAATTTGTTAACCCACCCAACTCACTCAATCGACCAAGTTGAAACCATTAAGATTTTTGATTGACCCACCGATTTAATAGATTGGTGAGTTAGCGGCGGATTGAAATTTTCCGGGTTGGTTAAAAATATTGCCCTCCACGTGCACAACCTGACCCACGCAAACCCTACCTTGGATGCAAGCCTTACGCTAAGAACCAACTCATGTAAATTTTTGTGTTCACTAAGTAATTGTTTGTTCTATTTTTTTCTGTTTCTATTTTTGCATTTTTTTTCCTATTTCTATTTTGCATAAAGCCAGTGGCCCACTATTATTTGATAAAACCATTAAAAATAAATAAATAGCATTTTCAGGTTTGCTTTTGGTTCTTTGTTCAAGGCTTCAAGCAGCTAATTGTTCCAATAAGCAACAACCACCAGACTTTTTTTTTTTTTTGGGATAATTAAATAGTTTTGGAACGAGAAGTTTGAACTTAGCCGTAAGACACCAAAAAATGCCACTTAGATGTCTCTATTGAAGATACCAGAAAATGCTAGTTAAATTACAGAACTCTTGGCCCAATAGCCACAAGATCTATTAGGTTGAGTGATTATTTATATAGTTTGGATTCTTTTGGGATGACAACAAACGTAGAATGAGGAGGTTAACCCATGTTTCCCTTTTCTATTATAAAAATAGCTGTCCAACCTTGAAATTAAGAGGGCCCATTAGGCCTTCACCATTCGAACAGAGGCTCATGGACCCGCCATAGAAGTACCTAGCCTAAAACCAAGCTCTTCTCAGTTCTCACCCCCAATGGAAAATGACAAGATCGAATATGACAAACGGCCCAAACCAACATTCTAATCGCTGACGTGGTCCATTTAAGGTTCCCCAATGAAGCCTATGCGAATTCGAAGCTGAATTCTGTCTTCTTCTTTTTTCCACTTCAGTTCAACTCGAACTAAATGCGAAATAACAATAATTATAGGCCCTTGAGGGGAAAAGATTCACCAACCTGTACCTTCAACCACTTGAAGGAACGAATTGGTGTAAGGGCATCTTCCCCTTTTTTTGGGGAACTAGACTTCAACTGATCAACTCACCTATTTTGGTGGAAGGCACTTGCTACTATTACACCAAGGCATGACCTCTAACTTAAAGGTCAAGACTCCATAACATAAATTATGCATACGAAGGTTAGACATAGAAAACAACCTGCCCAAAAACTATAGAAAATCTTCAAGCTTGATAAATATTCAGAAGTTGCATGGAAATCACACCAAGGTAACAAAATTTTACATCCATTATACCTAACAACATGAAAAGCACATCAAAGTCAAGAAATTTAAGATATCATAATCTCATTTTGAAAAGGGCATGATGTAGCCATTAAATTTGTAACATCATCTCAAACTAGAATGTTACTTATGGTTCAATGCACAAAGCAGGCTTCCAAAGCACCAGTCATGCACGAGCCCCCACACACACACACATACACGTCCAACTATGACGAGCATGATTTATAAAGAAATATAATTAACAAGCCAAGGGCCTCCATTTAAAAATAAGAATTTTATGGTAGCAAAAAAAAAAGTGTCTACACTCTTTTATATATATATATATATATATATATATATAAGACCCTAAATAAAATGATTGAGAACTTCCAAGAGCAAAAGATCAAAACCTCAAAATATCTCACTTCATAGGACCATTACCTTTGAAAGTTGTTAGCAGGTTTTAACCTTTTCTTCCTCAGCCTCTCAGCAATGGCAAATGCCAATTCAAGTGACTGTGAAGCATTCAGCCTGGGGTCACAGTGTGTGTGATAGCGGGAATTCAAGTCTTCAAAGGTCACTGCCTTCGACCCTCCAATGCACTCCGTCACATTCTGCCCAGTCATCTCCAAATGAACTCCCCCAGGATGGCTTCCTTCTTGTGCATGAACATCAAAGAAAGCCCTCAACTCAGCCTGAGACAAGAGAAAAGTATCATTACAGACAAGCAATGCCTTTGTGAAAAGAAATTAGAAGGGTAGAATTCAAAGAAGAAAAGGTCAATAGATTTCGACTAAGATCGAGTCTGGGAGAGGAAGCAGTTAAAGTAGGGATCATGCACTCATGCTGCTAATGAATTCGTGAAGTGAAGATTGAGGGAAGTAGAGCAAAACTCCCTTCTGGGGTATTCTGAAGGTGTAACCTGGGTCCGGAAGCTGAGAATTGTTGAGTTCTTACCCTGATACTATCGAACGGTCGTGTCTTGAGACCAGAAGGAGCCTTTATTGTGTTCCCATGCATGGGATCACTAACCCAAGTGACAATAAGCCCAGCCTGGCGCACAGCTTTAATCAGATGGGGAAGCTTTACCCGCATATTATCTGCCCCCATTCGAGTTATTATTGTCAGCCTTCCAGGTTTGTTGTGAGGGTTGAGAGTTTCACACAATTTCACAAGCTCCTTTGGATCCATTTTGTCACTCACCTGCATGACCAAGTCCAGACATCAACAACCCAGAGAAGAGAATGTAGAAAAATATTATCGTTAAAATTTTAATCTCATGTGTGAAATTACAGAGAACTTAATAATTGACTTTTCAACAATTAAAACCTCGAAGTACATAAATCTTGAGCACCATTTGAGTGAAAACAACTGAGCCCACTCAATCACTTCAAGACCCCCTATACAAGAAAACCTCAACTTACCAAGATTCTTCACAAAAAGATCAATGACATGCACCAATGTCCATAATAAGAATCCAAAGAATAGCTCAGAGTATCACACACAAAAGGCATGAGACAGTTAGTCTCCTTAAATCTTTTGGACACATGTCATACTTATACCCATTAAATTATCAAGTAAATCAAGTAAAACAGGGGTTTTATGACTTTTACATAGATCTAAAGTTAAGCATTATTTCTAATAATTTGAGTAGTGTGTGATTTAACCTGGAAATCCCCCTTGTTCTCACCATTGAGGTTTATAGACAATAATATCTTCAGAGCAACATTTTTATTAAATTAAAATTATATAACTTGAGGTTGCCTTTGTAGATTCTCATGAACACAACTGCTATTTTATCTCCTTATAAGTGAAACTTCCATTTACCTTTATGCCAAGAGGATTAGATACACCCCGGAGGAATTCAACATGTGCTCCATCTAACTGCCGAGTCCTCTCACCAACCCAAAGCATGTGAGCAGAACAATCATAATAACACCCAGTTGTTGAATCCACCCTCGTCATGGCTTGCTCATATGGTAAATGAAGACATTCATGAGATGTCCAAAACTCAACAGTGTTCATCATGGGATGATTTACAGTAACCCCAGCAGCAGCCATGAACCCCAGAGCTTCATCTACTCTTTGCGCAAGTTCCGTGTACCTTTCCTCATCAAGGTAAGGTTCAGTAAGTATGATACAAAAAGAAACCAACCTGGGTAAATTTGATTACTCAAAGCATTCATTTTCATGCAACTCTCTCGCTAATAAAGAATATGGGACCACAAAATAATAACTATTTTTATGAAATCCACTGCTTGAGTCGAAACATAAGGTTATTGACTAAAATAATCAGAATAACTATAGATAAGAAATTGAGGCACAACAGAAAAATTGCATTAAATGGAGGTGATATAAATAAAATACCTGTCTCCCTGTTCACTGTGAACCACAAAATCAAGATTCCACTGTGAGACTCTCTGCATGGCAGCATACCCTCCAGTGGCAAATGCTCTAAGGAGATTCAGCGTGCCAACAGATTGGAGGTATGCTCTGATCAACCTTTGCGGATCAGGTATTCTAGATTTCTCATTAAAAGCATCACCATTGATATTGTCTCCCCGATAACTAGGGAGCTTCACACCATCTTTAATCTCAAAAGCATCTGACCTAGGTTTTGCAAATTGGCCTGCCATCCTTCCTACCTGTCATGAAGTAAACAAAGTGAAGCAAATTTCACTTAAACGTCTTCTAGTTACACATGGCATTATATACATGATTTTAGCACACAAGGCTTGGCACATACTGTTATGGTACACTAAGCTTTAAACGTTAAACAAATGCAGCAACTTTCAGTCAGAATTTGGTCACTCAATCCCAAATCTGGAGTTTGTCAACTACATGTAAGCAAGGTGCACACACAAAAGATAATGGAAAAAAATACTAGAACTAAGAGTTGACCTAATATAATAAAATTAACCACAAATCATTACATATTAACGAGAACCCAAATTACTAGTTTGGTAAACAATCAAGGGAGAAGCCACAACAGCAGGAAATACAGATTAAAAATAATTCTTGAAAACATGATGCAAGAAAAATTATATTTTTAAGACTGCTGAAAATTTTTACAATAAACCACTCTACCCTAAAATAAACCAGAATTACAATTTGCAAAATGCCAGTTGATTGGATTGTATAATGATTCATGAGTAGCAATTCCATCATATATAAGACTTCAACTTTCCACTTTATCTTCCTATATAGTTTGTAGTATAATCATTACGAGGGTAGTTTCAATCATCATTTTGCTGCTATAATAGTAGGATGATCCTATAAAAAACTATAAGAAAGCACCCGTGTGTGTGTGTATAAAATAAGGTGTCAGTCAACATGGTCAGACACTAATAAAAAAGTTGTTAGCAACTCATGAGGAAAATGTATATTCATGAAATAGGTTAAGGATTGTGTATTAATCCGTGGCCAAAACCTGGTAAGTGGTAAGGACGCCATATCCATACGAATCAAAAAGGCTAAAAGGTAGTGTTTGCCAAAAAAAAAACCGAGACAAAAACAAAACCTTTTTCAATAATTCCCAAACGCACGCTTCAAATGTTAAAATAAAAACTAAACAAACATGCATTAAGCAACTCAGACCCACATATCCATTTTTCAAAATTCCCAATTATGAAGCTTCTAGCACTCAAAAGAACGAACAAAACGCATTCCTAATCCTCGGCACACAACAAACACACTCGAATTCCCAAACTCTTAAAGCATGCAAGTAACAACGAAAGACCCACCCAAATCATCTAACGAAAAAAACCCAAAAAAAGAAACGAAAGACAGAGAGAGAGAACCGGACCGAACCTTAATGACAGGTATTTGTGCCCCGTAGGTGAGGACGATACCCATTTGCAACAAAACCCGGAAAGTGTCTCTGATGTTATCGGCACTGAACTCCTTGAAGCTCTCGGCACAGTCACCACCTTGAAGCAAAAAGGCCTCACCCAATGCGGCCTGAGCCAGCCGCTCCTCGAGGTTGCGGGCCTCGCCGGCGAACACGATGGGAGGGAAGGACTCGAGGGTGTTGAGAACCAACTGGAGCTCTTCCGGGTCCGGGTAGTCCGGGAGCTGGAGGGCCTTCTTGGACGTCCATGAGTGTGGGGCCCAACTTTCTGAGGAAGAAATGTCAGAGACTGACACAGAAGGTATGGTGGTGGTGGTGGTGGGTTTTGGAGTGGTGACGTGGAGGAAGTGGGGTTTGGTGGTGGGAGTAGTGGTGTGAGAATGAGAGAGAAGTGGGGTTGTAGAAACAGAGCCTCTGAGAATGTGAGTCAGAGACAGAGACATCTCTTTCTTTTTGAGTCAGAGATGAGAGATGAGGATGAATTGGAATGAAGCTGCGTTTGTGCGTGGAGTGTGGAATGAGTTGCGCGCTATTTTGGGATACAAACAACACTCTTGTTCTTATCGATATTGCTTTAATTAATGGGAAATGTCAACTATTGACCTTAAAATATTAATTAATAATTAATTTTAGAAAAATTTTGACGGTAGGGTAACCAATGTTTCAAGGGTGTTTATTATTATTTTTCTTTATTAATTTTATCATTTTTTTTAATATTATTATTATTTTTTATCAACTATTTTTTTTGTTTCCATAAGTAATTTAAATATATATATATATACTATATAATATATAATAAAAGTTTAAGCTTAAAAATCATGCTTCATTATGATTTCCCCCCCCCCCTTTTAGGAGGAGTCTGTAATTTTATTACTAAAAGTTAGTCAAATCAGTTAAGATTACAACGTGTAGGTGAGATGGAACATCCTTCATCTACACCTCAAAATTGCTAACATGTCTAGCAATGTGATGAGCAGTAGAATTGTCATGTCTTTTAATATGAGAAAAACTACAAACAATAAAGGAACCAGCAAAGAAACTTGCAAAGGTGAGAGGAACTTGCAAAGGCTTTCGCCTCTTCAATCAGTTGACCATAATCAACTAGAGAAACCTCATAGCTCACTAATTTTTGCGAAAGAATTGAGTATTTTTTAGTGCTCTGTTGAGGGTGATGTTGAGGTAATTATCAAGGCCATCTTAGCTGGGGTCACAATGAATTTGAAGTATGGTCATGTGATACACGATGTTCTTGTGCTAGCTAATGGTTTTCGTTCTTGTAAGTTCTCTCATGTTAAACACATAGGCAAATCGGTTGCCCATTTTTTAGCCCGAAAAGCAATTTATAGCAATGAGCTTCAGGTTTGAATTGAATCATCTCCTGACGATATAGCTCATCCGGTCATTCGTGACTCATTGTAAGCTACTGTTTCTTTTTTGCAATAAACTTGACCCTCAGATTTGCATTCTAAAATTAAAAAAAAAAAAATCTTATTTTAATATTTAAATCATCTATTTTAGTATTGATTTTATTTAAATGGTTAACACCCTAACTTATACAACTTGAGTAATGTTAAAATTACACATGAAAAACAATCCATATTTCCGAACTTTTAAAAAAAAAATGAAAAAGAAGTTAAGTAAAGATGGACTTACATAGGAATTTGGACCAATGAATCAAATTTAGTCAAATATTATCTATGATCTAAAAGAATATAGGAGGAATTCTAAAATGAATTTAGTTAGACTTTTGAAGAAATATGGGAGGAATTCCGCATACTAAGAAATTAACACAAAGCACAAATAGAATTTTAAAATATAAAAATAGATAAACATTGATAAAATCTTAACAATTAATAAGTAAAAGTAACTTGGAATCAAATTGCACTACAGCACAATTAATAAGTAAAAGTAGGCTAAGATTGCCTACAATGATAGTATAACTTTTTCCACACCTCGCAAAAGTGGGAGTTTTATGAATTGGGTATGAACTTTTTTTTAAAAGGTTAGGTCTTAGTGTGATAGCAAATGTCTTCCACCAAAAACAACAAGTCACAGATTCCTCCCATATTTGTGACTCATTGTAAGCTGCTGTTTCTTTTTTGCAATAAACTTGACCCTCGGATTTGGATTCTAAAAAAAATAATAAATAAAATCTTATTTTAATATTTAAATCATCTATTTTAGTATTGATTTTATTTAAATGGTTAACACCCTAACTTATACAACTTGAGTAATGTTAAAATTACACATGAAAAACAATCCATATTTCTGAACTTTTTTAAAAAAAATGAAAAAGAAGTTAAGTAAAGATGGCTACAGCACAATTAATAAGTAAAAGTAGGCTAAGATTGCCTACTGTGACAGTATAACTTCTTCCACACCTCGCAAAAGTGGGAGTTTTATGAATTGGGTATGAACTTTTTTTTAAAATGTTAGGTCTTAGTGTGATAGTAAATGTCTTCCACAAAAAGCAATAAGTCACGTATTCAAGTTCAAGAATAAGTGTCTCTAAAAAAATATGAATAAAACTAACTAGTACTATGACATCTATCAAACCCCGCAAAAATAGAAATTTTGTGGACTAGATACTTTTTTATACAACTGTGATTAAACTTAGATATATATTTCGTGGGAGCGCGTTGTGTGTGTGTATATATATATATTGTTATGGAATCATTATGTAACAATTTTCTTTTTGTTTTTGTTTTCATTTTTGGCATGCACTTCAATATTGGACGTGGATGGCAAGCTCTGTTGCGATTTTAAAATAACGTATAATTTTATCTATAAAATTTCGGCTTTAGTTGATAAACAATTGAAAAGGTTGTGAAGTGGGGACTGGAAAAATGGAAAAGATGGAGTTGGAGCTGAAAAATCAAAACTTATAGGAACAACTCGTTCGCGAGCATTTCAACCAGTCATCAACCCAAAACCCAAGCGCGCACAGAGAGAGAGAGAGAGAGAGAGAGAGAGAGAGAGAGAGAGAGAGAGAGAGAGATTACAGCTAAAAAAGTCTAAATGTTACACTCTAGGCATTCAATAGATTGCCAATGAAACGGCCAGATAATCTATTTAATTTAAAAATTACAATTACAATGGATCAGCTAGCAATACATGGGAACCATAGAGGAGACCTTAATCATCCTCTTTTTTCTTTGGCTCTTTGGGGAGGGGGAAGAGGAAGTTTGGACCTGCAACACAGGGACGGGGTAGGTGCCAATCAGGCTACTACAACAACAATGATCTCATAAAACCCTAAATACAAAATTTCAATAGTAATGCACTAATGAATAAATCAAATATCCAAACAAATGAATTAATGAGGTGTCGGTTCTGTATCACTTGATACTATCCCTCATAACAAGGTTGGATACTTTGCATCAAGGAATTCCCTGAGAGTCCTAGCAGCTTTCTGACCACCCATTAGTTCAGCTAGTCTCTCTACAGGAAGAAGGGCGAGATCTGCCAGGCTATTGCATCCATCCATTATAGCCCTGTAATTTGAATCAGTCACACCTGGGAGTCGTCTCAGAAACTCGATTGCTGATGTATTGTAGTTTTCGGCTCTGTAAAGATGAATGTAACATACCATCAAATTCATATACTAGATGAAAAGTGAAATCAAGCAACTTAACTAGACTAATTCAAACCCTCAAGAACAAAAGGTCCTCTTTTTCTATTGCAGCACACACCATTAGGCCTCAAGTGTACCACCTGCTCTATTAAACATACCTCACAAAATTAAATCATCTTTACACTTATTTGCTCAAGGACTGTTAATTTTGATCATTTCCACCACCAAAACTTGTAGTAGTTTTGACTTTTGAGTCAGCCATGAAAAAAGTTCTGGATTCACACCTATAACCCAGCTAATGGTAGTTACCACTATATTTTTCTCCCCATTCTCTCTAGGAGCATCAGATTGAAAACCTCAACTATTGGCAGTGAAAATCAAATTAAAATTACACAACTTACCTCACATCATCTTCCACAATACCCTCTTCAGAGGGAACACCAACTCGCATTGCTTTGGTCTCGTCGGGTTCATCCTGATTTGCCTTGAGTGAAGCAAATATTTCAGCTGTGGCATGCAGACTCCGAGACCAGATGATTCGCAGACGGGGAAAATGGAGAGCGAGCAAAGAAAGCTTCGATATAATACTGTTTGGCGTCACATCATCACCAATATCACTTGCAGACTGCAAACCAAAATTTAAAAAATCAAACCAGCAGAATATTAAGCCTAAACCATGGCTTTCTGTTCATAAATGTAAATCAATTACCTGAAATGAAAAACTTTTGTCTTGTGAAAACTCAATCAGGAGAACAGGTATTTTATAATAGCGGACCATTGTCTCTACTTGGTGGTAAAGGCGACCTGATGTGAAGCTCATAAAAAGATCTTGGATACTCTTTCTCTCTACACATATTAATGGTGAGATAATATAATCCCCTACTTCCAAGGTTACTGGTATTATGCGCATGCCCCTCTGGTGGAGAATATTTGGAAGGCTGCTCATAAACTCCCTCATGTCCACTATTACCTGAGAAGAGAAAAAATAAATAAAGTAAAATAAAATTCCTAATATGCATATCTGAAGAGAGAGATTGCAGAGGAAGAAGAAAAACAGACACCTGCATCTCTTTCTCAATTTCCTTCCTTCCACCTGCCTTTCTTGTTATTGAGTTTTGGGAACTTGAGGCTTGCGGCTCTACAGAAGAATTTAATCCCAGACAGCGCCCGTCCTGACTCAAACCCAGGTGAGTCCCACAACATACAGAAGAATATAAGTACTTAATTTTAATTATGAAGGGATAAAATGTAGGATGAACAACATTTCAACTAGTATATGATGCTAGAAAAATTCATAAATCCAAATAGACAAACAAAATTCTGCTTCATGGACACACTAAAATCATTGAGATCTGTATTGAAGAAATAGAGAATCATCTATTTCACTCGAAAAGGAGAAGATAACACAATCAGGCTTTGCATGTCAAAAAGTGAGAGGGGGCATCTCTGCATAATTTCAAGAAAACATTTTGAGGGCATTAAAAGAATCATCCAAATAAAATCTAGGATGTTCAAAACGGAGATAATACAAAATATTATTGACTCAAACCCAGGTGAGTCCCACAACATACAGAAGCATATAAGTACTTAGTTTTAATTATGAAGGGATAAAATGTAGGATGAACAACATTTCAACTAGTATATGATGCTAGGAAAATTCATAAATCCAAATAGACAAACAAAATTCTGCTTCATGGACACGCTAAAATCACTGAGATCTGTATTGAAGAACTAGAGAATCATCTATTTCACTTGAAAACGAGAAGATAACACAATCAGGCTTTGCATGTCAAAAAGTGAGAGGGGGCATCTCTGCATAATTTCAAGAAAACATTTTGAGGGCATTAAAAGAATCATCCAAATAAATCTAGGATGTTCAAAACGGAGATAATACAAAATATTATTGCTACTGTTAGAATTATGATTAAATGATTAAATTCATCATTTTTTAATAACTTAAGCTTTTGGGACGATTGGTAATTTATCATGACATCAAAGTAAGATATCTTGAGTTCGATCCCTATCTCCACATTACCACAGATAAGGGGGAGTGTTAGAATTATGGTTAAATGATTAAATTCACAATTTCTTAATAGCTTAAGCTTTTAGGGAAAATGGTAATTTATCAGCTACAAAAGAATGAATTCACATTAGCAACTTGTTGAATTTGTTCTGAATGCATGCAAGATTAATGCCATGGTCGGTACCAGTAGATTGTAAGTAAACATATAACCATGACAAACGAGTCCACAAGAACATCCTCTATGTTAAAAAATAAACTGAACTACAAAAGTCATACCTGATCAACTGGAATCATCATCATTGATTTCTGCCTGATCAGAGATTCAAATGCTGCATTCTCCCTCCTTATACTAGCCTCAAACTTTTGCACTTCAGTAGAATCTTCATAGAAAAGAAAGTAAACCTTCAAATTTTTTGATAGATTCTCAGATTTATAAACTTCAATTTCCCTGACAAAAGTTATGTCTGGTTGGTATACAATAATGACAGAGGGCTTCAAAGTGTCCAGTATAGGCTGATCACTTTCTAGGGCATAAAAGTGCACCGGTGGCAGTGGCTTAGCAGTTCTAGATCCATTAGACTCTTGAGTATGCTTCTGAAGAATTGGTTTGTCTACAGTGGCTGGATTGATTTCATCTTTTTTGCCTTCATTTTCTGAATCTGATGTTTCAACTTTATCATTTCTTGCTGCCTTCTTATTCCCAGGGCTCTGAACATTAGCTGGGCCTTTCTTACTCCTTCCCTTTCCTTTTCCTTTTCCACCTTTTTTGCTGCTATCATGAGGCTGCGGATCATCTCCAATAGCACAATCCTTTTTAGCTTGATTTCTTAACTCTGATGCGGCAGCCAAAAGTGCATCATGTTCCTGCTTGTTTATGCTGCTGCTAGCCTGTGCATTCGGCGCCGGTGTTATGGGGACAATGCCATCAAGAACCCCAAAACCTTTGGGATCCTTTGGTTTCTTTTTATAACGTGTTTGTAGGTCACGCAGGTCTACTTTGTTTAGTAAGTACTTCTCCCATTCTTCATGCATGACCTTCAGCACGAAATGTAACATTAAATGGTTATTTTTAATGCATCCATTCATTATCAATTTCCAAAAAAAAAAAAGGAAAAAAGATAAAAGAGTACACCAAAAAGTCCATACCAGCCTACTCTTTGTACAAATCTTTTTTAAGAGAACCCAAAATTTTATTAAGCAATATTACCAAAAGTTCTAATTACATACTGTTGCTTAAAAACCTGCTTGATCAAATATGGAATTGCTTTTGAAAGAAATCTTGAACATGCAAAATGCAAGTCTATCAAAATGAACACATGCTATTTGACATAAATTTATAGTCATAGGTTTTAATTAATAACCAATTATAAGTCAATTAAGGTTGTGTATCATTCACTTAGTTTTCGAAATAGTCAAAAAGATTTTTTTATCAAAATGCAACCAGGTTCTCAGTGCAAGTATGTAAAAATCTGTGAGAACCTTTGACCAGGCACATATGAATTTCATTGCATAGAAGAATAAATGAGTTTCATTTCATATTTTTATCATATATAGTATTTATCAGTTAAAAGACTACAATCACAAATATTTGTGGTGGGCTGAAAGTGCAGTGAGGATAAGTATTAGTAAAGGATGTGCGTGTGTGTGGTCATTATGTTGAAGGAAACAAGAAGCGTATATCTGTGCTTTGATAAAACCTTCAAAACATCCTCAAGATGTCAATAGCTTGATTTAGCTTAGGTCTGAGGGTTGCTAGCCAATTGACTAGACTACAGTATGATATTTGAAATAAATAAAAAAATACATAATCTTACAAACAAGCGTGATACAAAGTTAACATAATACCGCTAAAGAATACGAGGAAATCTAACACATAAGAAGAGAATGTGGGAAAAACCTTCTGTGTACTGTTCAAGATGCATTCTTCAAGCTGCATGCACGAGCGTTCATCTTTGCATGCCACTAGAACAATACCACTATCATTTTCTTCACCTTCAACCTGAAACTCTTCTCTCTGCTTTTGTCTTTCCCCTTCTATCTCTTCAAGAACCTCCTGTAATAGAATTGTAACTCTTAAATTTAGAGTGGACTTCTAAGAATAGGAGAAACTAAAAACACAAAATAAATATGATCATCAGGACAGAATCATAGCTTATCTTTCCTTTGTAGGACACATTAATCGCTTACGAATATAAGGTTGCAAAATAAAAAATGTACTGCAACAATTAGAAAGAAAAAAAAAATAGCCAACAGATTGCAAAGAAAATGGAACTCACTCACTCACACGTAACACCTTCCACTTTGGTGCCTCCTCCAAGACTTCCTCCAAAACTAACCCACTACTTGTACTTGCTGATGAAGTACCGCCAACTGCCACATATTCATTTAAAGAATAAGAGTTAAAAAGGAAAAGAAAAAAAAAATGGTTCACAAGAGCTCACCAGTGCACCACTATTACTCCTTTTTACTTGCCCTCTTAAATTTTTTTATGTCTTTGATGACAAAATTCAAAATTTAAGCTAAAATGACGTAGAACAATACACATGGAAGCCAGAGCAAAGCAGAATAGTAAAAATAATAACAACCACTCACCTTCTTTCTCATTCTTGTCATCCCCCTTTGATTTTCTCTTTTTGCCTGTCACACTCTTACCCTGCCCACTTGGTTTCACACCATCTGACCTCCCGAAACGATATACCCGTTTCTTTGCATGGTCAAATATCTTGTAGCTCGACTCTGCAAATATCCAAACAGACCGAAAACTCTCTGACACCCTCAGCGTATCCAAATACTTCAAAAAAGTCACTGCATCATACCTACCCAAGTATTTTCACAAAAGTAATCACAAAAGCCATCATATCTCTACTCAAGTTCTTACATTAGAACAAACGGAAACTCTTTATGCAACAAGAAACTCCAAAGACTCGAATTACAATCTATTTGACCAGAAACATGGAAAGAAAAATCAATTCATCTACTAAGACAAATCCAACAATTCCTTCAAATTCACACATTGTTCAATAAACTCTAAATCATTAGGTGAACGCATATCATACTGATTAAAAAAATAATAAAAAATAAAAAATAAAAATCTTAACACACTGGAAACTAAAGCTACCAGCAAAATCATAATCAGCAATGCTACAAGCACAACAAATTTCACAGCATTTTTCACTTGGATTACTACTAACGTCACTTTTACATACACCAATCAATGCTACTTCAATAGATATGAAAAATGTCACGAAATTCATGGTATCTTTAGACTTAATATATCTCGAATTCACGATACGCATACGAATGAAATGTAAGTCATATTTGAAAGTATAATCTAGTGAAGCGAATTCGCTTATTAGGAGTGATCAAAATGTAAGTTTCTTCGAAATGAATGAATTTAGCAAAGCAAGTAAAAGTACCTAACGAGATAATCCAAGAGTTTCCTCAAGGTCTTCAAGTCGTAAACAAGCTGCTTCGTCTTCTTCCCCAAGGTATGCCAAATCGGATCCAACTGCCGCCTCACGATCTCATCGAACGACTTGAACAGGCCATTCTCCACCGTCAGATCCTCAACATCAACCTTATTAGTCTTCCTCATCTCCTTCAAGCACGCATCCATAACCTCAATAATAGCCTTCTGAATCCCAACCATATACTTCGTCATCGGAACCCTAACGTCGACCACAACCGGCGGGTCCCGCTCGAGCTCCTCCGCGACGTGGACCTGGAACCTCGGCCAGAGGTGGAGGCGCTTGAGGTAAAGGCATTTCATGGTGCGCTCGGCTTTGGCGAAGCCGGAGACCATCGCGTGAGGCTTGTCGGAGAAAGCTCGGACGTAGAGGTCTCTGTTGGAGGACCGGAGGATGCGGACGATGAAGGCTTCGGTGGAGGTCTCGGAGAGAGAGTGAGCGTTGAGGATGACGAGGCCGGAGATGAGAGAAGGAGAGAGCTTGTTGGACAAGAGATCCACGATGAGGATGCGAGGGGTGATGAAGAAGACGGAGTTGGAGGAGTAGAGAGAGAGGCGGTGGTTAGCGGGGAATTCGGCGGAGATTTCGGAAGGTAGTTGAGGGTGGTTAGAGTGGTGGTGATGGAGGATGAGGGACTTGAGAGAAGGGGGAGAGAGGAGGAGGAGGGTTCCGGTGGTGGAAGAGTGGAGGTGGAGGAGAGAGGAGATGAGTTTTGGGAGGGAAAGGCCGGAGGAGAGGACTACTAGACCGCCGTTCGGGTCTTCTAGAAGTTCTCCGATTATTTGCTCGTGGAATTGGACCATTCTGGTGGTGGTGGTGAAGAGGAGGGTTTGGCGGTTGTTTGTGGCGGGGCGGTTTGATTTTGGAATTAGGAGACTATATTTATTTAGGAGTAGAAGTGAGGACTGAGGACCGAGGACTGAGGTGTTTGCTCGTCAGATCAAAACGACGGCGTTTCCTTCACAAACTACAGGTATGTTACATGAGATTCTAAAAAATCACATGATATAAAATAAACTAACGAAATGTAGTAAAATACAAAGTAAAAATAAAAGAGAAAAAATCTAAATGGTGAAAATATATTATTTTTTTTAAAATCAAAACTAAAACAAATATCCCATCAAAAAAAAAAAAAAACTAAAACAAATATTAGGATTATTAAAATAATCTACAAAATAATAAAAATCTTTTGATTTTTTTTTTTAAAGCTTTTAGCCTTTAAATTTTAAGGCTGAGTAGTATTTTAAATTTGTTAAAATTTTGATAAATACTTAAAGTACAATCACGTGATAAGAGCGAGTTATACAATATATATGACACTTGCTTTAAACAAAATAACACATACAATAAGTAATACCTAAATTTAATTATTAAAATAAAAATAATGGCGGATAATTAAAACTTTTGGCCATTAACTTTAACGGGAGTAAATCATTTGTATTTCTTAATATTTTTTATAATCAAATTTAAGTAGAGTAATAGCTAAACATTAATGAAGGTACTACATAATAACACTTCTTCTTCTTCTTTTTTTCTTCTTTTTATATAATTAAAAAGAGGTGAAATTATAAGAGCAAGTCATTAATGGTTTGATAACACATTTTTGTAGTCAAGATTAGGACATATTCTTCAAACATGTAATGGTTTGAGTTTAAACCCTAGAAAAGACATTGTAATGTGGTTGCCTACCTACCAGAAGAAATTCCAAATTGTATTGTATTTTAAAATCCAAATGATATTGGCCATTTGATGGAATAATGTTGCATATGTCTTAAAAGAAAATAGAGTAGCAATTTAATTAATTTGAAACTTTGCGCAAAAAGAGAGTAACTCTTGGTTTTTTAGACCCCAATTATATCGGTTAATTAATTCTAACGCCAAATGATTAATTAAAAAAATTATGAATAGCCTTCTATCAAAGAAAACAACTAATATTCACTAGTAGCCTCCATTAGTCTATTAGTTTTTCTACAAGTTACAAAAGATTTTATAAGAGAGTAATTATTTTGAAACTTTGCGCAAAAAGAGAGAAACTCTTAGTTTTTTAGACCCCAATTATATCAGTTAATTCATTAATTATTAATTAAACAAATCCTGAATAGCCTTCTATCAAAGTGAAACAACCAACATTCACTAGTAAGATTTCATAAGGATTCTAAGGAGAGAGTAGGCTTCTAGAATCTTGAAGGCTCTCTTGTGGTAAGAACCCTAACGAAAAAAAAAAAAAAAAACTTTTGTCTTCTTTAAATTGATGGATTATAAAGAAAATATGCCAAAATAAAACTCTTCTTTGAGTCTTCAACTGCTCGAACCTTAATTTTCTAGTTCAAATAACTAACCTTGAAATCAATTTAGTAGACAATCTAGATTCTAACTGTTACAATTGCTCATGGTTTGCCAACCTAAATATATGGACCTAACAATTGCAATCCAACTCTTAGATTAAGCACATTAGAGTGAGAATTGAGGTGTACCTTTTCTTGAGTGTGTTCCAAATATCATGAGTGGATTTAAGTCCAACAACGATGGACAAAGCTGAAGGTGTAAGAGTAGATTTGATCAAAGTTAGCAGTGCTTGATCTCTATTTAAACAAATTTGATGCTTTGGATTCTTGACTCCATTGAATTTACCTTTGCTATCGAGGATAAACTTACTTGGAGGAGAGTGAGAGCCATCGATATACTCAAATATTGAGAAGGTTTTCAAGATCAAAGTTAACTGGTTCTTCCATAGCAGCTAATTCTTGCTATCTACCTTGATTAACTTTAAGCTAGACATATTTCGTAAGAGTGCTAAACTGCTAATGGGCTTGAGTGGAAGAGTTTGATTATGAAGCAGAATCAATGGTATTCGAAAAATTGGCCACGCTGGCTCTGATACCATGGAAACTCTCAGAGTAATTTCAGAGAGATGAATAAAATGCACACCAATCAATTTTACTCAAAATGGTATCTTATGGTTTACAATCATGAAGCACTGTGTATATGCACCTAGAACAGAGCCTATAACTGTCACAACAAACTAACTAAACCCAACGGCTGTCTAACAGAATTACTCGTTTAGCATGTGATTGATTAAATATAAAGATACAGCATCGTATCAGTTTTACAGTGAATTGGATGAAAGCAAGACTTTGTCGTGTCTTACAGTCTTAGGCTTTATGTAACGGCACCATTCACTGACTTAACACAAGCTGGTCAGCTTGTAATCTCAACACATTCTGTACCATAACACATACGTTTATCTGTTGACAAATTTATGATCAACTACCTGCTATACTGCGTAATGGAGTTACGCGCATGATGCTAGTCAGTGCAAGTAGTAGTACTTCATTTGTATTTCTTTTTATGAATGTATGAAGTTTGTTACATAGACCAAAGAACAGAACTCTCATATGACTTAGCGCCCACCAGCCAGATCAATACAAACAGCTCCAGAAATTGGTGTTATTACTACCACAAACTTACAAAGATATGCAAATAGAATTTGTAACATCTAAAAGCAGCCGTGAAAAAAAAAATGCAACAAAAATTGTCATTTACACACAACCATCTACATATGGATTTAACCTGAGGTTACATGCCGTTAAGATCACTCTTCTTGATTCTTTGAATCGACAAGGGAACAGGTTTCTTCAAGACGGTCACGTTGATATTGTTCCAAACATCTGGTGTGGTGGGGAGCTGAGCAATTTTCTCGGCAATATCCATGTCTTCTGGAAGGACCGAACCAAACACTGTGTATGCATTTTTCCACTCTTGATGGTTTGCAAGGCTTATGAAAAACTCTGGGCCAGAACCAATCCAAGCAACTGAACCCCTTCTTATAATTGGGCATACTTCAGTTGGGATCTTATTGAATGTAATTTCTTGGGGTTCCAGTTTTCCTTGAATCAATGCAAAAGGAGGGCCTAAAGGCGCCTGGGAAAGTCACAAAACAAGGTTGAGTTATAACTATTAAATTCTCAAATTATTATAAAAACAGTGGTACTGCAGTCAATACACACAGTAAATCAGAGGAAGCCAAGGAGTGTTTAACAAAAGCTGGTGTTGAGAGAGAGAGAGAGAGAGAACATGTATGTGTACATATGGTCTGCACAACACTTCATCCCTTTGGTATGTCCAGAAGCTAACATGGATCAAAAGTTTCAAAAGGTAAGGAACCTCCACATTTGTCAAAACACATGAAAAGGACAATAATTGCATCATTGATGTAAACATTAATAGTCAAAAACAGCTCATTTCTGGTGGCTATTTAGGACCAGCTAATTTTTTATGGCTATTTAGTTACTCTATTGGCTTTCAAGTTTAAACTTTAAAGCAAGATATTCGGATTCCCACATGCATGTGTCTTTGTATGGGTGAATTTTTAGAGAGAATTAATTTCAAGTACTATCTTCACTATCCATTGGATGCTCTGAATTTATATGTAGCTATGTTGACGGATTATGCCCTTCTCTCTCTCTCTCTCTCTCTCTCTCTGAAGCCCCTTAATTTTGAATTTTATATATAGTAGAATCACACTATGTTGTGGGAGGGGAAAAAAAACTTGAGGCCAAATGACAAATCAAAGTTTTAAAGCTCATGAGAAGCAACTATAGACTCTAGATGAAAGCCTAAACAAAAATACCAGTATGACCGAGTTAACACAGGCGAAACTATAGAGCAAAAGTACACAATTAAACCAGGTACACGTGCATTTCCTCCAATTTCCTATCATACTGGGGATGGATAAGTAAAAAGAAAATTAATGAAGCCTCACATTTTTTATGTGGTTTCCTTCTGAATCCCAAGAGAGACCCCGGCTCTCTGCCCGATAAAATTGGCAACCTGCACAATGGCGCAACGTCAACAGCTCAAGAATGTAGGTCACAGAATGCGGGGCACAGTCAGGGAAAAGCTGCACAAAATGCAGTATTGTCATTATGTACTGGAAATATTAGAATGCTATATAAAACCAGAAAACCAAATCAAAACATATGTAGACCATGAACAAAAGTTCGATATTTACTACAGGAAAGGAGGATATCAACTAATGCAAGCTTGTACGCTAGTGCACCTAAACTTATCATCTATAGAAAAGATTCTAGCTTCATTGCCAGTTAACTATAACAGTGCTACAGGTCATTATTACCATATAAAAAGCATATGGAGCTTAAAGCTGCAGAGAGCATGAACACTTACTTTTATATGAAGAGTGCCATATTCAGTTTCCAAGCCCACAATGCCCTACAAGAAAAGATAATATAATATATATAAAACTAAGAGATAAGCTAACCATACCATTAAATGCTGAAAATTCAACATTGAAAGAAGAGAGAGATGACGGAATGATATCCTCAATAGCAAATGTACAAAAACATCACAAAAATGATGAGAACCTTCCGATTTCACAGTATGAAAATTATTCACATCAGCCAAAAAGTTCTTGTATACCTCTCCTTTTCCAAAGATGAGCCCAGAAGTCCAAATAACTTTCTGCCCCAAATCTTGCCGTTGTGGGGCCAAGGTGTCCTTTTGTTTCTTCAGCCAACACTGAAGCAATTTAAAGTGAATGAAATGAAGTTATAACTCATTTAGTTGAGAAATGTAGTATATTGTTCAATTAGAACTTTATTGGCAACCATGGGGTGAGAAAATATAAATATCTGGTTAAAATTCACAAAAATCAAACATATTCTGAAATTGTGTCATAACTGTCCACTACCAATCATCAAAAGAAAAGAAAAATAAAATAAAATTCCGTAAGTGCTTTAAAAGGTGAACAATCCAACTAATCTTAGGAAGCCCAACGGAATAAGTTACATATAGATGAACTCTTATTATTTCAGAGTTCACGCATATTCCTCATTTTCGAATAAATTGTTTCAGCATTCCAAAGATTCACAAACAAACAAGCAATTCACCAGAATAACCAAATGACATACCAAACATATTATACCAAAATTACACATCAAAAAATTATAGAGATCCAAGAACCAAATTACACTCACCTCTCCGAATTTCGATCCGCAAGCCTCCCGATTTCCACAAAAGACCCAGGAATCACACAAACACGGCCCATCATTGCCACTACACATAGCCTTACAAGCCTTGCAACACTCCTCAGAGGAATTGAACTTGAAGTCCGAACCCCACTTCACAGCATTACCCCAAAGCTCCATATTCTCAATCCCTCTACAACAAGCTCCATTCTCTTCCCCTGCAACAGCATCTTCTTCAAGCAATACCGGCTCAAGTTGAATAGAGTACTCTCTACTTGGTGTGAGAAACACAGAGAGGAATAAGTAGACCAGAGCACAGGAACTCAGAACCACCAAGAGGAGGATCAGAGAGGTGTTGCTGGTGGACTCTGAGTCATTTGGCTTACGACCCATTTGAGATTTGGGGGAGAAGAGTAAAACCCAGAAAGGGATTTGGAGTCTTTGGATTGTGGGGAGAGAATTGGGCGTTGAGATCTGGATGGAGTTGACTGTGGAAAACAGAGGAGGTTGAGTTTTGTGTATAGAACAGTGACTTCTTTTCTTATTAAAGTAAGGACGAAGAATCTAACAAAGAGGAGTGAATGAATCAAAAATGAATGATCATGGAGAGTGGAGCAGGGGAGTGAGTCAACGATTTTCACAGATGTTTGTGTTTCCTTCTTTAGCAGCCTTTGACTGGACAGTGAAAATGATAATGTTCTAAAGCTTTACCAATAAAAATTTCGGGGTAAATTACTTTTCAAACAAATTAAATCCTAAAATTTTAAAAAAAAAATAATAATAATATTTTAAATCTCATCTATATATTCTATATATAAATTGAAATCTTTGAAACTCTTACCATTTTTTACATGAGCACAATATTTAAATAAAATTATTATTTTATTTAAATAAAATTATTTTTGTTTAGTCCAAACTTAACAAGAAATGAAACTCTATCTCTCTAATAAGTTCAACTTAAACTCAAACTCATCATTATTATTTTTTTTAAACAAAATTATTTTTCTTTAATCCAAACTTAACAAGGGGTGAAACTTTATTTCTTTAATAAGTCCAACTTAAACTCAAACTCAAACATTGATAATTAAAATTTATTTTATGGCTTCTTCATCAAATTGTAACACAAATTGAAATCATACAAGAGCAAATCATGCAATGATGTAGTTTCTTAAATTTTTTATAAAATTATTTTAATCTACCTTACAAGTAGGTAGGTTCCCGTGCATAGCATGGGTTAGCAACTAGTTTTTTTAAAAGAAGAAAATCTCATCCATTTAAATGGGTGTCGTATTTAGGATTTATTAGTAATTTCATGGTTTTAAAAACCAAACTGGCTGGTTCAACTGGGAACCAGGCCTTAATTCGGTCCGGATATTAGTTAAAAACATAAATGAAAGAAAAACCGGATAAACAGTACAAAACACCGGTTCAACCAGCATAACCAAAAACCGGTGCGGTTAAACCGATTTTAGCATTTCGTCATAAATACTTCAGCTGTTGTGTTTTTTAACCCAAAAAAATTTTAAAAATTAAAAAGAGAGATCTTGTTTCAGATTTAAGAGAGATATTGATTTTGAAAATGCTCTCTCAAGTATGAAGTGGTGAAGCCTAAAACACTCACAGTGACCCAAAAACATCAGATTTACTTTACTTACCTTTTGCTCAAAAGAAAAAAAAAATCAGATTTACTATATTTGTGTTGAGGAAGAGCCCAAAGATAAGCAGATTTGTAATGATCTGTATGCTTCAGTTGAAGCTTTTTTTTGCTGCTCTTGTCTCTTGCACATGAACTTATTCACGAGAGAGAGAGAGAGAGAGAGAGAGAGAGAGAGATATGAAAAGCAAAAAGTGAGATGGGAAAATTATATGCACAGAACTATTGTTGAACCAATTGTGTGGATGTATGGATTTCAAAATGTATGGTAGTTGGGATATCAACGTGTAGAATGTGTGGAGGGAAAAAAATATCAAGTGGGCAATGCTACCCATTGGTGCACCTACTTTTGTTATTTGAAATGTTAAAAAATAATTAAAATATTTTATAGTGGGCTTGTGGGTTGTGGGTGCTTGTATATGTTTTTTTGTTTTTGTTTTGGTTGAATTGTGGTAAGCTAAAGTTTAATGTTTTACTATTATTTAATTTTTTAGTTAAAACGACTAGTTATAAATTTATTTATTTATTTATTTTTATAATTATTAATTAAATTATTTATAACATCACCGGTTCAACCATCGGTTGGATCTCGTCCCGACCAAAAAATCGGTAACCAGTCCCTTTTTCAGTTCTTTCCCTATACCAATTTTTAAAACCATGAGCAATTTACTATTAATATGAATTGAGGTTGAGGGTTTGATTTTAGTTACTTTTTCAAATTTCAAACTTTAATTTATTAATTAAGGATTTAATATCTTACACGTATATACTTACATTACATCCTAAATGAGAAGCTTAAAAATATAATGTTTCTAAATTTTGATAAAACTATGAAAAATATGTCGATGGTCAAAAAATTCCTAAAAATTAGAAATGCAAATAAGGCGGTATAAACTATAATTTGTTTGGGAGTTCATAAAAGAAATTACTATGTATGCTACTATACTCTTCTCACATAAAAGTAAGTTCCATGTACTTTTAAAAAAAATCTCATGTTATGTGAGAAAATGAATTAATAGTTAATACACATAATACATTGAATAATTTTATGGTACGAAGAAAGAAAAATTTAAACTGCAATCGATCCAAAAACTCTATATAAAAAAAGACACCTCTTCTGAAGGAATGAAATTAAAGGACATGTTGCTTCTATCTAGCTTATATCTCTATATAAAGAAAGGTTTTCATCATATTAAGAATTAATAAGCAAGAATGAATGAAATTATTAATAATAAAAAATATTTGCAAAAATGAAACATGCACTGAGTTTAATATTATCAAGAGTCCTTATCTTAGTAACATTGGCTCCTTTATAAGAAGAGTAAAAATTCGAATCATCTCTTTCTCAGCGTTCTAAGTTCTAAATAGGGACTTATAATAATAATAATAATAATAATAATAAAGGATATTCAATCTATTATTAAACTTTTTGAAACTATTAAGTTATAGAATTTGAATTACCCTAGATTTATTATAGGAGTAACCTTATGCTTGAAATTCAAAAAGATATTAGTTGCACCCAATTTTGCCTTCCAAAAAATGATAAAAAATTTAAAAGGAGACAAAATAATATATGGAATGTTCGTCTCAACTCTCAATTTCACCAAAACGCTAATCAATAATAAATTTTTTTTTTAAAATCTATTGAATTTTTTAAAAATTCTCTTTGCTCTTTCCAACACTTTCTCTACAAAATTAAACATAAGAATGTAATTATTAATTTAATTTTTTCTTCTCTCCATTATTACAACCCCCCCCCCCCCCTGCGTCCAAAAAAAAAAAAGAAAGAAAATTATGTGGTGTTAGTGTTATAAAATTAAAGATGAAGATTAATTGAAGAACATTACCATTATTATTATATTTAAAAATATAACAAATTTTTTTTTTTAAAACAGAAAACAAATGTGATAATAAAGTTATTGTGTGGAAGGGAGTAAAAAGTATAGGATGTCTACCATAGAGTTGAAGCCCAACTCATGACGGAGGTTGTATGGATTTCTTTCTTAATCAATTACTTCTTCATAATTTTTTTTTAAAGAAAGACATTGCGTCATATTATTAGGGAAGACTGTTCAAATCAACTTGTAGTACAGATGAAACGTCTGGTGGAACATCTTCCCTCCAGACTACCAAATGAAATGAAAAGACAGCTATTCATAATATATCATATTATTTAAGGGCTTTTTAATCACTAAAAAGTACTAATTATTTGGTAATTTCAAATTACAATTAATGTAATACTAATTATTTGGGGGCAGAATACTGAATCAACAACAATTATAGGGTGTATACTTTTTTTCTTTTTTTTTTGTACTTAAGGCAATAGATGGAGTGTGTACCATAAAGATGAAGCCTTGCGTATTATGTAGGTTTGGATGGATTGCTTCTTTAATTAAATACTTTATGATAAATCAAATGGTTTGACCACAGTTTATAATTACTCTTCACTAAAGTCTTTCCCACGCCCCCTAATTGCGGCAATGCCCTCACATGTAAGACATAGGGGGCCTATTTTTGAATAGTGCATCCCTTATCTCCACTCTATACTCTATAGAGTAGGCCAATAAAGATGGTTTTCTCTACTACTATTGCTATATTTAGTATTTTTCTAACTCAAAAAATTATTTAAGTTATCACCTAATTCACAAAATACTTTCTAAATAATTCTCTCTCTCTCTCTCTCTCTCTCTCTCTCTCAGAGCCACATGGTGTTATTCTATTAGTCCATTCATGTCATCTCATTATATTTTATAAAGAAAAAAGAATAGATTTTGGGACAGGTTCACATAAACCCTTAAAAGTCCATATTTCATCCAACTACATTGATTGAACTTTTTTCAAAAAATTCCTCATGCTTTTCGACTTGAGATCATGATTCATTACTCACAATTTCTTCACTTGATGAAATGGACCAATGACCCATAGTTTTTTACATCACTTAATGGGCTCATTGTTAGTAATAGTATTATCATCGACGTCATGCAACGAGCACAAGGAATTATGAGAATAATGTCCAAAAGTGGCAGGACGAGATCAAGTCCTCAAGATGATTACTCAACAAACAATGTCATACCACCTGTTAGTCTAGTTCACTGGGCTTGAGTCTAGTGTATTGTACTTGTAATACATTTATATTACTTGTACTTCACATATATTGTGTTTATATAAAGTTTTTTTTATTGTAGAATGTTATACACATCATATGCAGTTTATTTTTTCAGTCTCTGTCTTTATGTTGTTAACATGGTATTAGAGCAACTAAGAGAATAAACTATATATTCTTCTGTATATATGATGTGTATAACACTGTATAATAAAGAGTTTTATATAAGCACAATATATATGAAGTACAAGTAATATAAGTGTAATACGGTACATTGGGCTCAAGCCCAATGGGCTAGACTAACATATATACTAACAACTTTTAGTAAAATTGTCACTTAATCTATATATATAATAATAGGCGAAGCAGAGAGAGCGTGGAATTGAATTCCAAATTAGAACTCTAATTGTGTGCCACGTGTACACACCAAATTAGAATTCCTAATTAGAGTTATAATTTTGTGCCATGTGTCTAGAATCTGAAATTGAAGTTGAATTTTGCATCATGTGGCTAAATGTATGTGGGCTTATTCTCATTACAACCACTTCTATGTATCGGGTCAAGTGAATTACTGTGCTAATTAAGTTTTTTCTTGATTTTGCAGTCAAACGTGAAAACCAAAGAGATTAATATCGGTGAAATTGAAGTTGAATTTTGCATCATGTGGCTAAATGTATGTGGGCTCATTCTTATTAAAACCACTTCTATGTATCGGGTCAAGTGAGTTACTGTGCTAATTAAGTTTTTTCTTGATTTTGCAGTCAAATGTGAAAACTAAAGAGATTAATATCGGTAAAATTAAAATTGAATTTTGCATCATGTGGCTAAATGTATGTGGGCTCATTCTCATTAAAACCACTTCTATGTATCGGGTCAAGTGAGTTACTGTGCTAATTAAGTTTTTTCTTGTTTTTGCAGTCAAACGTGAAAACCAAAGAGATTAATATCGGTGATAAGAACTTGGTTTGGGTACATTGCATAATTTCCAAAAAGATAGCAAAGCTAGAGTTTGCATCTTTGTTATAAATTGCTTACAAAGTTTGCATCTTTACATTTGCACTAAGTTTCAGATTAAAGTGTCTTCTTCTTGGTTCTGACACTGAGTTTTGTTTACTATTCACTTACAAAATTTGCATCTTTACATCTGTTATAAATTGCTAATATGTGATTAGATGCACATTATGCCTAAAGTTCACTATCCTTATATTTGGTTTTTTGTTTAGGTTTGGCACCTATAACAATGAAGAAAGCACTGCTGTGGACCGATGGATGATACTTTTTGCAGGCTACAAAGGAACTTAGTGATCAATGGAATCTCACGCGAATTGGAGAGAACCCGGCTATAGATGTCTGGATGGCAAATGTGAGTTACTATGTTTTTAAAATTTTCAGTGAAGGTAAAGACTATGAACAATGTAAATTTTTCGGAGAGAGATTTATTATTCTATATTTACGCAAGTTTGGTCACCTTCTTGGAGTGGATCACTCCACCCTGTCTTTCTACTGGAATTTTTTATTCAGATTGTTACAATTTAATCCAAAATTTTATTTGAATTTTCCTATTGTTGTTACTATCATATATTATCATTCCAATTGTTCAATTAGAATCTGAAATTGGAGTCCAATTTTACTATACACGTGTACAATCTAATTATTTTTAATTTTGCTGTCATGTGTAGAAGCCAATGAGACGAAATTAATAACACATTAAACACTCATGCTTTGGGAATCGGTAGTACCAATCTAAATCCATTGGACCTGCTTCGTGATAATACAACTATGAAGGATGTATAAAAACACGCACAAACTCATCTCTTTATAAAAAGAGATTGGAGATAATTTCTTTTATCAATAATGGAACTTCAAAAGTTTTTTCTTCACACAAATACCCATCATGTTACAAAATGACCTATCATAAAACTACAAAATGAGTATAACTCTGAGGGTTTTTTTTTTTTTTTTTTAATTTTAAATTTTTTAAGCTACGAAAATTTCAATCACCAATAGAGATTAAAGATTCAAAAGCATGAATGGATCTTTTGGATAAACATTGTCACCAAGGTTCATCTTTCTGCGTAAAATATATATACTGCTAAGTTTTGTTAATGAAATTTTCTGGTTAATAATATGAATTTAGACTTAACTAAGCCTTTTAAACATGAATAAACTTATGATTAATAATATATCCATTCCTGTGCAGTAGCACGGGGCTACATACTAGTTATACTAAAGGATGAATATTAAGAAAACACCATGAAATAAATAATTATTGAATAAAATGAAAATTTTATCATTATTCAAGAAATAAATTGAAATTTCCCCCTCCTTTTTTAAAATCATAATTTGCATAACCTACTGCGATTAGTTTATCCCAGTGTTGACTCAGTATGGATTTTAATTAAATGGTCTTAATTTATATTTTGCTCGGTGTATCTGGTGACTATCAGTAGGGAAACTGACCCAATTCTTATTTGTTCCTCGAGTTAAACTATCATTTTAAAAAGGTAATGCTAATACATATCATATACAGTTTGGTGGATGCAAGATGGTCTTTGCTCTCTCCAGCACTTTCTCTACAAAATCAAAATTCAAACATAAGAACGTAATTATTAATTTCATTTCATTTATTTTCTCTCCATTACCCCCCATCCCAAAAAAAAGAAACTTATATGGTGTAAGTGTTATAAAATTATAGATGAAAATTAATTGAAGAACATTACCATTATTATTATATTGAAAAATATAACAAATTTCTTTTTCTTAAAAGCAGAAAACAAACGTGATAATAAAGTTATTGTGTGGAAGGGAGTAAAAAGTATAGGATGTCTACCATATTGAGTTGAAGCCCAACTCATGACGTAGGTTGTATGTATTTCTTTCTTAATCAATTACTTCTTCGTACTATATCACATCGTTATTAATTAGGTGGCTTTTCAATTTTTACTCAAAGGTAATTATTAGGTACTTCTAAATTATAATTAATGTGATACTTATTATTTGAGGGCAGAATACCGAATCACCAACAATTATAGAGTTTGTAGCATGGAGTTGAAGCCTTGCGTATTATGTAGGGTTGGATGGATTTCTTCTTTAATTATTAATTACTTTATGATAAATCACATGGTTTGGCCGCATTTTATAATCTCTTCAATAAAGTCTTTCCCACACCCCCCAAATGCGGCAATGCCCTCACACACACACGTAAGACATAGGGGGCCTATTGTTGAAGAATGTATCCCTTATCTCCACTCTATAGAGTGGGCCAATAAGATGGTTTTCTCTACTATTGCTATATTTATTCTTTTTCTAACTCAAAAAATTATTTAATTCACAACATACTCTCTAAATAACTCTCTCTCTCTCTCATGGTGTTATTCTATTAGTCAATTCATGTCATCTCATTATATTTTATAAAGAAAAAAGAACAGATTTTGGCACAACTACAAGGAATGAGCTTTTTTTCAAAAACACCTCAAGCTTTTCTATTCGGGATCACGACTCACAATTTCTTCACTTGATGAAATGGACTGATGACCCATAGCTGTTAACATCACTTAATGGACTCATGGTTAGTAATAGTATGATTATCAACGCCATCCAATGAGCTCAAGGAACCGTGAGAATAATGTTCTAAAAATGGCAGGGCGCGATCAAGTCTTCAAGATGATTACTCAACAAACGATGTCATACCTCCTAGACTAGTGAAGTTGCCACTTAATTATGTAGAGGATGAAGATTAAGAAAACCTCAAGAAATAACTAATTATTGAATAAAATGAAATTTGCATCATTATTCAAGAAATAAATTGAAAATTTCCCTCTCTTTTTTCGTTTTATTCATAATTTGCATAATTGATTGTGATTGATTTCAACCGGTGTTGACTCAATATGGATTTTAATTAAATGATCTTAGTTTGGGGTCAGGCTTCTCCCCCATTAGAACGTTCTCTCCCTTTTTTGTATAGATAAAAGGACACGTAGCAATTAAATGATGGTTCAAAAAAAGCCAACTCAAACTATCTTTATTTCTGCAATTTTCTACCTTTCGCCTCCCTCTACTCTTTGAAACATCACCACCGCCGGACTCATTCTCTCCTTATTTTTTTACAAACTCATCATCGTTTCAAACTTCATCACTTATGAACTTGAGCTTTTCAAAGGAATCAACAAAAAGAGCCTTTTTTTTCTTTTTTAATACTATAAGAATGCAGGTATAAAGGTTTAATACCACTTTAAAAAACTGAAAACTTGTTATAATCACAGGCAGAAAATTTTACAGAAATTCAACCCATTTGGCTAACTTTTACTGTCAAAATATGAAAATGAATGATGAAATCTTTAATCTTTTCACCATTTTGCATCCTAAGAAGCAAAAATACCCAAGCAGCAGTAAATTGAGTTCTAAAAAAAATAAAATAAAATCATTCCCTGCCATAGTGTTCTTCTAGTTTGAAAAACAGAGTGTAAAGAAGGCTAGCCAAATCAATCTCCAGGCTTACAAGCATTTGAAAATTAAAAAGGTTACAACAAAAGGGGTAAACTCTAGTTATCTGATGTTATGTGAGACTTTATCTTTTTCTCTAACTTTATCTTCAATAGCTTCAACAAATGGTGATTTACTAGGATTCATATTCTTCACACTTCTACCCATCAGAAACCCACAAAACAAATAAAAAACAAAAACAGAAAAATTAGCTTCCCTGTCGTACCCGCAAAAGATGATGCTGAGATATCCGAAGGAATGAAAAAAATGTAACTAAGCCCGTAATATACTCTTTAGTATAATAAATAAGTTTAATTCATAGAAAGAACAGTACATTACATAATCATCAATCAAGAGACTGGGAAATAACCCAAGAACTTCTTATTAATAATAATAATCCATTATTATCTGTAGATCCAAGGCTACCCATCCTCTCTCCAACCACGTTGACAATAGCTAATCATATTTTAATAGAAACCAGAAAAGAGAGCCAACAAAGCATTAGCAACTTTGATTCATGGAGTAGTGATGCCTGCAAAAAGGAGAAAAAAGAAAAAGAAGTCATAAACACAAAGCATGTATTCAGTTAACTGAATGTTTAATTTAGGTAAAAAGACCAAAACTTTTCATATCAAACTATATGTAATTAATTAGCTTGGTTAATTCATGAACTCTCTGTTGATTGAAAATAACTTAATTCTAAATAAGAGTTAGTCCAACTTTCCAATATTTTGTAACATATATAGAGAGATTGAAAGGAAGGTCTCATCCTATAAGAGTGAATAATTTCTCGAGATAAAGGAGAGAAAGAGTACTTACTCCCACATTTGAAGTGGCGAGGAACCCTGCGACCACAACCTTCAATGAGGCGAATTGCACGATTGATATCAATAAGGGCAGCCAACTTTGGTGTAACGACAGTGCAAACACATTCAATATGGGTAACCCTTACACGCTCACAGCACTCTGGCGTTGGAAGCTTGCCATAAACAACTGGCTTGCATGCATTAATCCCAAGCCTCCTCTCCTCTTTGCATTGTGCAGCGCTTGGTCCTGCAGCTTTGGCCAATTTTACACCCTCCTCCATGCTTAAAATAACCATGATGATCACTAGCAAAAGCATGAAAACCCTTGACCCTTTCGTCATATTTCCCATTCCCTTTTTCTCTACAAGGTAGAATGAATTAATACGATTGAAAATGACTGATAATAATATATATAGGGGATGGGAGGGCTTAATTTGGTGGTGCAAGATGCTCTTTGTTCATTCTCTCTGTTAAAGTGGGTTGCTGTACATGTTGGACCTTCAATATTTTAGGTTTTTATCATCATTTGAATCCATGTGCAGGAAGACTTTGATAGTAGTTCTAGATTCCAGACCATTGACTGTGGAGAATGAGCTTAGTGGACACTGGGCACAAACCTGAGTGACTAATATTGCTGTAACGAGGGAAAAATGGTTAGAAGTACGTGATTAAATGGTTAAATTTATCATATTTCAATAACTTAAACTTTTGGGACATTGATAATTTAACAAAAATTAGTAGACGTAATAATTTTTCCTTAATTAGGTTGCTTACGGCAGCACAGCCAAAAATATTTTTGGTGTTTTTGAGTGTTTGCGCAAATTGAAATAAAATCCTGATCAAATTGAAAATATTTTCAGTTGACAAAGCACTGCTGTTGAGAAAGGTGTAAAATAATACTTTATCTCTGGGTTCAAGTATAAAACATTTTCACATGCACACACAAAACACACCAGTCCCTCCGCAACCCTCGGCAAACCAATTAAGCAGCCCTCCCCTCTCATTAGCAATGCTGGCTCAATATTCGCCTAAGTCAATTAATATAAGCGAGGTATTTCTTATGTTTAAATATCAATTAAATAATATTTTTTTTAAGTTTCTATTATTTGATCTTTTATCTTTTCATTTAAAAATCATTCTTCTTACTTTTGGTGATGCAAAATAACTAATTAATTTTTTGCAAACATTTTTTTTAATTGATAATAATATATTCAATCTTTTTGTGAAATAAATATTGATCATAAGTAGGATTTTTTTTTTAATTTCTTTCAACATAAACAAATGTAACAAGTATTATTACTAAAATCCTATAAAGGATATATGTATTTGGGAAAAATAGAATCTAGCTTTTCAAAATGAGGGAGAGTCGTGTAATTGTGTAAAAGATTAAAAGTGACTAATGTTGACAATCTATGGGTGTATGATGATTAGTTTACAAAAATTGAACTCTCAAGCTATTAAAAAAAAAATTCATTAATGATAATTCAACAAATCGAGTTAAAATATTTTTTCTAAACAATTTAGGGTTTCAATGGGGTTGAGTTTTTATCAATCCAATATTTTAGGGTTTTCTTAGAAGTCCAGAAAATATTCCACAACATTTTTTAGATTTTTTTTTTTAATATAACTACAAAGAATTGGAAAGAATAAAGAACTGGTTGATTGAAATAAATTATAACAATTTATGTAAAATTATAAAAAATAAAAAACCACCTATACAGTTCAACGTTAGACATGCATCTCATGTAACCCAATTCAAAAATATACCAAGAAACTCCCTCTACACCAAATACATAAAATAACACATAACAGGAATCTATTAGATCTCTTTTTCTTCTGAAGTTCAAATCAAATAATAAGTATACAAAAATTTTCACAATTTTTTTTATAACAATTTAGGAACATGAGGTGTAAATTGAGCTCAAAGCCTCAAACTCATTGATTAGGATGTAATCTCTATTGACAATTGGGTTAAATCTTATTACACACTCTTTATGAAATGAAAACACGATTTTAGTTATAATTTTGAAATAATGAAATTGTGTTTCGAAATACGATTTCATAATTTTAACTAAAATCATAATTTTAAAACATGATTTTAGCTAACATGATATTGTGTATCTAGTACACACAGTGTAAAACTATCATTGCTCATTTTGCACCCCATTTCTCTTCAACTTGAGAAGCTTGCTCATTCAATTCTCACCGAAAAGACTTGACATTGAGTCTTCAATCTGCATATCCCATCATTTTTTTTTTTTGATTAGCTGCATGAGAAAAAGAATAGTGGAAGAGGATCAAATGTAGAAGATTGAAATAATTAAGGCATGTCTAAAGTGTGGTAGATCAAAGGAAAGGGATACGGAAACTTCCACCTCTCTAATTGTGGATTTTCTTTGATTCAAATTTCCAAGCATTTGACGATTGCAAATTTGTAATTAAGAATATATATATTTATTGACTTCTAATTGAGCATAGAACATCTAAGGTAGGCGTGGACATGGGATTTCACCCCCCGTTTGATTTTCTTTTCTTGATTTGCTTGCTGAGACCCCACCATTACAAAGAGAATCAAATCTTGGTAGCCACTCTGTCTTACTAAGCCTCCATTTTGGACTACGGTTACCAATAGGATAGGCCATAACCAAAAGCCATCCACGGCGTTTACATTGAACTTATTGAAGAGAAGTGCTGTTCAAGTTTGAACAAATCAATTGAGGGGCTCATGTTCTTCAGTTTATATAAGAAGCCATAATCCTTTGAACTAGTTACTAATCAGTGGCTTTAGGCTGTTTAACTTTTATGAGCTTTAGGTAATCATTCTTTCGGCCATTGGCACTGAAACATTCTTTATGGTTTGCAATATTATTTTTGTAATGGTTCTTAAGTTCTTTTCCCAAAAACTTTTTTCAATATTAAAAAACCCCATTGTAAGAGCAACACACACACACACACAAAACACCCATACAACCTGAGTACCAATTGGTTCAATATACCTAGTTTAATTCCAAGGTCAGGCAATTATAGCTGAAGTCTGAAGATGCCTACTTGATTGCTTCAAAGAATGCCACTCAATCTGAACAGTGAACATTATTGCCAAGGATGTATAAAGATTACCAGCAATGCTAATTTTTCACAGAAAATCCGCATACTCTTTCACACACTCACTTCACTAATCGCCAAAACAAGAAAAATGCTAAAATCATAACTTTTTACATAACTTGTTATTTAGCAAGTTGTGAGTGGTGGAGGTGTGGACCCACCATTTTTTTTCCGTTGCTCACAACTCGTCATATGGTGAGTTGTGACAAAAGTTGTGACCCTAGCATTGTTCCAAAAAATAAATAACAACTACTCTAGGGTGTAAAAATTTAGTGTAAAAGTCTGGACTTTCTTAAAGACTTAAGACCTAAAAGCGTCAAACCTAGAAATTAAATATCAATACCCGACTTGACTGAGAAGATATATTGTGTTTCAGGTTTATGAAGTGAAAACAATCATAATACATGGTCCCAATGGTGGGTGGGGCTCACTTGATTGCTTCAAAGAATGCCACTCAATTTGAACAGTGAACATTATTGCCAAGGATGTATAAAGACTACCAGCAATGCTAATTTTCCACAGAAAATCCGCATACTCTTTCACACAATCACTTCGCTAGTCGCCGAAACAAGAAAAATGCTAGAACTACAACTTTTTACATAACTTTCTATTTAGCAAGTTGTGAGTGGTGGAGGTGTGGACACACCATTTTTTTCTCCGTTACTCACAACTCGTCATATGGTGAGTTATGGCAAAAGTTGTAGCCCTAATATTGTTCCAAAAAATAAATAACAACTACTCTAGGGCAGGGATGTCCAGCACCCGACTGGCCCGAAGAAACCGACCGGCCCGACGATCTCCAACCCGATAACTGCCCGATCTGAACGATGGTTCGGTCGGCTACGGGTCGCCGACGTGAAGACCCGATAAGATCGGTTCGAGTCTTGGTTTGACTGCCTGAGAAACCGAAGAACCCGACCTGCCCGATGCCTATCTCTCTTCCAATCGCAATCTCGTGTTTTAGCGAAAAACTGGTAAGTGTAAACTGAAAACTCCGCCGATATAATGAGATCTCAACAAATATAGCAAGATCTCAGCCAGATCTCGAAGGGTATGGAGGAATATTGGCCAGATCTTGATAGATCCGACCAAATCTGTCGAGTTTCAGCAAGATTTCGGCCAAAATTCGGCCAGATTTCTACCCCTGTAGCAAACCCGAAACCGACCGATATGCACCCGAAATCGACAAAACCCGAACCGGCCGATCCGAAACTCCACACAGGTCGGTTGCGGGTTCTGATTTCTCCCATCTGAGTCTGTCGAGTTGAGTCTGAGTTTGGCACAAACTCGACCCAGGCCGACTCGTGGACAACCCTACTCTAGGGTGTAAAAATTTAGTGTAAAAGTCCGGACTTTCTTGAAGACTTAAGACCTAAAAGCATCAAACCTAGAAATTAAATATCAATACCCGACTTGACTGAGAAGATATGTGTTTTAGCCTTTCAAGTTTATGAAGTGAAAACAATCATAATACATGGTCCCAATGGTGCGTGGGGCTCACAAGCTATTAAAGATTTACTACACACGTCTGAAACACAATATACTTTTTTTTTTTTTTTAAGTCTTTCCTATACATTGATATTAACAGTTTTTTATCTTTACTTTTTCAGCGCAAATTACTCCGTCTGTCATCTTTTTTGGTTTGAATTATTATTATTATTATTATTTTGTGCTCCTAAATAATTGATTTAAACCAAAGAAAATTAGGCTTAAAGATTTTACATTTGGGTTAATTACAAATTATCTACTTGTGGTTTGACTCGATTTTAAGTTACCTATTTGTGATTTAAAAGTTGGCATTTTACTCACTTGATATCTGCTCCATTAGGCTGTCATAATCCACCTCTAACTTTTCCGTTAAAAACACATTTTAATTTGAAAACATTACATAAAAAGGATTAAAAAGCAAGGATTTGAATTTTTACAAAAAAGGATGAACAATACCGATGAAATTTAACTAGTTTGCTTGGTGCTGTCCACTTCACACACCTGAAGGGAGGCAACAAAGACTCTCAGATATGGATGAATGCTTGACCTTTCATTGAATGGCTCCAGAGTGCTGAGTCTGAATCTGAGGAGGAATGATATGTTCTCATTTAACTAGTTTACTTGGTGGTGTCTACTTCCATTCCTGTTATTACAAATAATTGGGTTTCTTCATGGTCTCTGTGTTCTTTTCTATTAACTTGGTAGTGTTGTGGACTACAATTTGCTGTCCTGTACCGTAACTATCATTGCTATGCTCTCTGATTTTTTTATTTTTTTATTTTTTTTTTTGTAGTGGATTTGCTCTTGCCATTGTGGTGATGGTGGCCAAGGAGGCTTTGTTGGAACAAAGTTTCTCTTTAAACTAATTTTAAGAGAAACTCTTCAAACTTCTCATATATCTCTTTTTGTGTATAAAATTTGAAAATCTAATCGTTGAATTTCATGTTCCTTATATTCTTAACATGCATATAAAATTTTGTTCAAATAAGATGTTATTTACTATTCGATCAATAAACTTATTTTTAATACACAATTTTAGATCACACAAATTTAAAATTTTAACATTTGTTTGATGACATAGCAATTGATATTTAATCTTCTTGAAATTTTATAAGCATGAAGTATATAATAAAAACATGCAATTCAATGATTAGATTTTTAAAATTCACACTCAATATAAAGATATATGAGGTGTTTGTAGAATTTTTTTTCAAACTAATTTGGAGAGGGACTTTATTCGACTGTGTTTTAAAAATAAGATATGAGATGTATGGTGAGTTATGAAATTGTGAGTTAAATTAGATAAAGTGTCATTATTTTAATTGGGTTTACTATGGTATTGATTGGATCATAAATATTCCACAAACCGGCTAGTATTGGTATATTAATTATATGGTCCCCACATTTAACATCAAGGATCCGTGGCGCAATGGTAGCGCGTCTGACTCCAGATCAGAAGGTTGCGTGTTCGATTCACGTCGGGTTCAATTTTTCGTTTAAATTTTAAAATTTCAATTTATCGTTTAACGGATCGGTCTTTATTTTCTCCTGCCCTTATCAATTTTTCGTTTCAAAGCTAAATAATAGCGCGTGTTTGGGTTCAATTTTTCGTTTAACGGATCGGTTTTTATTTTCCTCTTCCCTTTTCAATTTTTCGTTTCAAAGCTAAACAATAGCGCGTGCTTAAGTTAAAGTTGTGTCCAAGTCCAACTATTTTTGAAGAGAAATAGAAACAGCTTAGTTGGGTTAAGATTAAAAATTAAAATTATTTTATTATTTAGTTTATTTTTATTATTATTTATGAGCCCCACTGCATTTTTTGACATTATTTATGGACTTCACTGTACTATTTCAACTAACTTTGGCATTTATTTACAGTACTTTTAGCAATAATTTTTTATTTTCAGCAAAATAATCGATATTCAAACACATCCTTAGTCAATTTCTTGTTGGCCTTTGTAGAAACCGGACTTGAATGCTCTAAGTGTTGTAGTATGTAAAATCCTCAAATTCCTATTTTATAACATCAAGCCATAAAGAGTGTGCATTAGATTGTAAAAAATGGGCTCATTGATGTTATGAGTTGTGACCTAGACCTAGATGTCTTCGATTTAAGACCATAGTTCTCAGAATCGGACCGGACCGGGAGGTCGGACCGTGAAAACCGTGAATCGTGATGAAAATTGATTTTTTAAGCATAAAGAACCGGGCATATGTGGCAATTCCGTGAACCGTACAAACCGGTAAAGAACCGTGCGGTCTAACCCCTTAGCAATTTTTTTATTTTTTTTTATAAAAACAACTTAACACAATTTTATTCTACTTAATTAAATTATCCATCTCTTACAATGAATAAACAAAATTATAATTAAAATCCTTCAAAGATATTCAACTTTACTTCAAAAATTAATCATAAATTTTAATATTTTCATGGTTATTATTTTATTTTATTAACTTTCTTATTTAATTATTAAATATATACTTGAAAATCATTAAATTTGCCTCACATATGTAGATATATTAGTAAATTTTGCTAGTTTTATAAATTTAATATCTATATTTAGGCTTTAATTAATTATTAAATTAATTATGACGTCATTACGGTTCGACCTAAAAAATCTTGAACCTCTCCCTTTTACGGTTCAATGAACGGTCCGGGTCTGAAAACCTTGTTTAAGACACCAAGTTGTGTCCAAGTCCAACTATTTTTGACTTTGAAGAGAAATAGAAACAGCTTAGTCAATTTTTTGTTGGTTTTTGTAGGAACCGGACATGAATGCTCTAAGTGTTGTAGTATGTAAAATCCTCAAATTCCTAATTTATAAGATCAAACCATAAAGAGTGTGCATTAGATTGTAAAAAATGGGCTCATTGATGTTATGAGTTGTGACCTAGATCCGGAGGTCTTCGATTTAAGACACCACTGTAAACACAAAATTTTTCTCAATTGTAGAAAATCGAACAATTGAAAAGAAATATGGTTTGCAAATATAATATTTGTATTACTGTATAATGGATACAATCTCTATTTTGATTCTTTTACAAAAGAATAGCCTCTGATTCTATCTTCATCAAATTTGACTCGAACAAGAATCTTCTTGACTTTAATTAGAAGATGGATTGATCGGTATATGTCATTAAATTAATTAAATTAAATAATGACATGTGTCATCCAAATTGACATCGCATTGGCATATCAAAATTTGCCATGTGTCATTTGGCCCACAAGATAAAGATAAATTTCCTATTCAAAATTTATGGATAATTATCTTTATAAATAAATAAAATAAAGATAAATTTTCTATTCAAAAATTGATAGATAATTATCTTTATTAAAATAAATTAAATAGAGATAATTATTTATCTTTATTGATTATCATCTTTATCAAAATATGATATTTATCAAAATAGATAAATAGAGATAATTATCTCTAAGAAGAATTTGGGGCCAATCAAAAGTCTACTACATACTTTCAAGTATATCAATTCGTAGTGGAGTTTATCCTCTAAAATCACTATAAATAGAGGACATCCCTTCTCATTTGGAGAACAAGTTTTCAAGAGGCAGAATAAGCAATCTTATTTAGAATTTTCCACTAAACTTTGACGTGGCATTTTGTAATTGGCTTGATAACTTTTTGCCTCCTACAACCACGTTAATGTTCCATATGATTTTCCAGAATGTCTCAAGAATAGAGAGTTAAATAGTTTGGTTAAAAGTTGAGACACTACAAATTAGTTTTATTTTATTTTTTATTTTTTTGGTTGATAAATTTGATAGTTATAACGGAAGGGGGGGGGGGGGGATTTGAACTTACATGTTTCCATGGAAAAAACTATGAAGTGTTAGTTCAACTACAAATACACCTATTAAGAAATTCACCCCCCCCCCCCCCCCCAAAAAAAACACTTATTAAGAAAAGAATAAAATTTGATAGAAAAAACTTATTAGATATGAATTTTGATAAATCCACGGTTGAATTACATTTTCTTTTTATATCATCCATGATTGCAAAATTTCTAGAAAATCAAATATTAATAACTATCTTATCAATCAAATATTTAAATTTCAAATTTTTGTAGTTTAAAATATGCAAAAAAAAAAATAAGTTTATGAGCTGACAAGAAATTTGACATGTGTTAAGAACTAAAGAACAAACAATCCAACGGTTAAATTTTCAAAATATGTCATTTTGGTAATTTTTTTAATGAAATTTGTAGTCTTAAACTACAACTAAGTTTGTAGTCAAACTTTATTAAATATATATATATATATATATATATTAAAACATTGATATATTTTGGTAATCTATTTTCTGATTTTACATTTTTTTGTAAAGGAAATATTGAAACTAATGTTAAGGCAACAATGAAACTGATCATATTGATAAATTTTCAAATGCCAAATTGATCATTAATATGGAAAGAACAGATGCATGAAATAAATTCATTTCCCACCTCTTATCCAAGGGTCAATTAAATTTTTTTTTTTTTTATAAGACAAGGGTCAATTAGTTAATATAACTTATTTTAATGGTGAGAGACACAACCATAAGCATAAACACTACATGCGGTAAATCTCAATCAGTGGAAAAATATTTTGTATAAATGAAAAATATGCACGCAATATATTTCATAGACACAAAACCCAGCTCAATACACAGTTCAAGTTTACGTGCACAGTACACATTTCTTGGATATAGTCAACTGTACAATGTGTTCCACACAACAAATGAAAGCCAAAGTTTGTGTAATTAAATTTAAAACACAAATCCTCTATCAGCATAATTCCTAAACCATACTCACACAGCAGAGGCATAGTCACCACTGACATCAACTTCAGCTTCAATATCTGCCTCTATATCATCAAGGTCTGATGAACTAGCAGCAGCTTGACCACCAGCTTTGGATCCTTCTCCTGGCATCTTTGCCTCTTCTATGATCCGCATTATTTCTTCTATGCTCTGAGTTGGTTGTTCTGCTTCTGCATAGTTAGTCTTCTCAATCTCTATTAGTTCTATTGGCAAATTTTTCATAAACCAAGGATGCCGTTTAATTTCTGGGAGTGTGATCCTCTGTAGAGAGAATTGAAAGGATTAGTTAGTAGATATATTAAGGAGGCATACAAGATGGAGTTGAACCAATATCAATAACACAAAATCTTCTAAATAAGAATAAGCTTGCATTCATGTTCACCTACAAGATCCTATAGGCATTTATAAGAAGAAATCATGTGGGCTCATATCAAATGCTTTGTAAAGCATATGAAACTGTTAAGTTATATGCACAGATACATGACAGGATACCTTGGCAGGATTGGCAACAAAAATACGAGAAAGGAGTTGCCTGCAGTCTGCAGACACGCGTACATAGTCAGGAATGGAGTACTGAACGCTCATTATTCTCTGTTAACAATGAAATGAAATTAACTTAGCAGTCAAGAATAAACAATAATGTGGGTGGACGGTCAGAGGTGATTTTTTATTTGACCATAATTTTAGCGTTCAGAAGCGACTCACCCCGATAGTCTTACGAAAATTTCTAGGATCTTCAGGATCCTCAAATGGGTATGCTCCTACCAACATCACATATAGCGTCACACCACATGACCAAACATCTGCAATCTACAAACACTACCAAATTATCAAGCAAATAGAACAAATTATGAAATATATGGTAGGAATATCAATTTGATTCGCTATTATGAGAGTAAACAATGGCTACAATATGACCATAACTAATACATAGATGCTCAGAACCACCCAAGACTTCCCTGCAAATAAGTGGAATGCCTCAATAAAGCTTTCTAGTCATTCTGCAATAGAATTTAGAGAATTAGGTACCTTCCCATCATATTCCTTTCGCTGGAGTATCTCTGGGGCAATGTATGCAGGTGTTCCAACTGTTGATTTAGGTTGGGAGTGCAACAAAGCAGACTGCAAGGCATGAAAAATCCAAAATCTAATATATCAAAATTGAATAGAAATAGTTACTGTAAGAAAGCATCAACAGCTATTTCCTGAGCTCAAATGAATATAGCCTTATTTAATCTGGGAAATTCATTAACCTTGGAGTAACCAAAGTCACATATCTTAAGTCTAGGTGTTGGACTTCCATCCAAAAGTGTGTTTTCCAGTTTCAGATCCCTGTGACAAATTTCCTGCAATAAAAGCAAGATGACAAAAGAAAAAACAAGATTGTAATCCAAAACTAGAAGAGAAAAAATTCATATATGATACCATGGCATGACAGTAGCTGACTCCAGAGATTAGCTGCTGGAAGAAAAATCTCGCCTGCCATAAGAGTCACCATCAAACAGTCAGTAGGGAACTTCAAATAAATGACTTCCATATGCATCAAACCGAAGGACAAATTGACCCAATGTGTTAAACAGATATGTACAAACTGCAAGTTTACAACCTCATCTTCACTAAATCGGCCAGCACTGCATATTCTCTCAAAGAGTTCACCACCAGCTGCATATTCCATGACAATAGCTAAATGTGTGGGAGTCAACAATACCTGCAGCCAAAATGATATTTAAAGTACGCTCCTGTGTATATACAACTCAATAAAGGTTTATCTACAATCTTCTCTGCAAGTTTCAAGTTTAATTTATATCATCAAGTACAGAAAAATTTCACACAGTAAAGCCTATAGGAGACCAACCATAGACCTCAGAAAATAGAAAAGAACAAGCTAATTGCTAACCAACAAAATTTGGAAGTGTTTTATTGTTGTGCATTCAAATTGATGTTTGTCTTGAATATAAAATGGAATACATCTGTTTCACATCCTTGTGTATTGGTTTAGTTAGCATGATTTAGTTTTCTTCATACAAATTATTTGTAGAAAATATCTCCCCACATGTAACTCAAAATTTTTTATATAGACATGTTGGTGCAACTAGATTTCTAGAAACAAAATGCAAATGATTCCTTAATGAAATTAAAATGACATAAACAACACGGACACAAATGACAAAATGAGGCTAATTAAGAGCCTCTCTGTTCATGAGTCTCTGTACATTTGCATACAGGATTTGGAGTCAATGCCATCCCCTAACTTTATAAATATCAGATTGTGACATACCTGAAAACTACCCTTGTAGATATTAAAAAAAGACCTTAAGAGTCCCAACCTAATGAAGGTACACAATAAACATACAGAATACTAAACTCTTACCTCTTTGAATCTGACAATGTTTGGATGCCTCAGAGATCTGTGATTAATGATTTCTCTTTGAACATTCTCGTCAATCTGAAACCCAGAACAGAAATCATAATATTTCTTTAATTATTAATAAGTTACACACATCACTTTCTATTTTTTCTTATAAGAAGACGAAGTACCCATTTGAGTCAAAACTCATAGGTCAACAAGAATAATTTCATAGTAAATCAATAATTACATCCATTGTGATATGAAGCAGTCAACAAACTATAGAAAGTAAGAAAAGGTAGGAAAGAAACCAAACACCTAATCCACAATTGAGGAGCCCAATGACTTGAAGGGAAAAAGTTGTTATCCAATATTAAGTTATTAACCATGGCCTGACTACATATCAGGTAATGAATTATGAAAATGACATGATAATGTAGTTGTGAAACACCATAAACTAACTAGTTCTCTTGGCTGGAAAAATCGTGAAATTTTGCATATATCCAGCTGCAAAAACACAAGCATGGGAACAGAAAAGTGTTGGTCCCATTGTGTGGACTGTGGAAGGTAGTCTTGTGTGGATGGAAATCAAATCTAGGAATGTTGTCCCAGAAATGGAGAATTAGAATGGCTTGATAATCAATAGTTCAGTCCTTGTGTCTCATTTATAAAGACAAACCCATCCCTTTGAGCAAGGTCACAACCTTGTGATTGACAGATTGATAAGGTTGTAGCACTTGTCATAGGTCACACCTGTTCAACCAGGCAATACACCTTCATGGCAAGCTATTATCATAGAGAATGCATTGAGTGAAGGAACACAAATTGTTATGGTGTTTAAAACCTCATGATTACAAAAAGTGGTTCCCCAATAATGAGACAATAATGTTACTGAGCAATTGAACAATAAAAGTTTTACTGATTGAGTGAAGCATTAAACAAACCTCCTTCCAAATTCACAAAATCAGTACTTCTGCTCGACCACAAATCTTGTGTTGACTATCTAATACGCACAAACAGAACATTATGGCACTTGTAGTGCCAAATATACATTATGTATAGTGTTTTACAAACAGAGTTTTTGAGTACACAAACAATGAGCAAAACAGTTTCTTATGGATGCCCATAAAAAATGGAAAATCTCTATCAAAAAATAAGCTATATAAAAGCAGCAACTGGTAATTTAAGCAAGACAATGCTTAATTTTAACAAGGCCATTTCTATGTACCTGCCGGGTGGAAACAAGCCTAATTTACAAATTAAGATAAAGCAAGAAGTAAAACACATTACAACTTCTAGCACCAACATTTGCAGAGTTTTAAGCATAAATGAATTAACTTTACTCCAAATTGAAATTACCTTCTTTCCCCTTTCTATGTATTTGACAGCAGCAAGCTCTTTTGTCTTCTTATCTCTCACCAACCTTGCCACCCCAAAATTCCCTACACCAAGGTCCTTCAATGGCTCATATCGCTCCTCCATCTCAACTCACCCCAATGAACAACAATCACACACACACAAAAATCACAATACCAATATGCCAAAAATCACAAAGCAAGTAAAAACCAAACAACCCCAACAAATTTTTATAGACACAAAGCACTAACAAATCCTAAAGTCCCCATAGATAACAATAAAAAAGCACAGCAAGAGAAGGGGAGTGCTGCAAAGAACGAAGACAGACTCAAGCTATAACCTTCCAGGAACTTTCGAAAAGGTCCAAAAATTGAAAGAGAATCTGAGACACAGTCATTCTCTAAATGAGGGAAAAATATCAGAAAGATTTTTAAGAAAGTAGTACATATCTCAATCTAATGAAATCCAAAGGTGGATCTGTCTTTTGGCAGAGAATAAAAGGACACGTATGCCATAAAGGGTGGCTTCCAAAGTGTCGCTCGATAAAAAAGAGTGTTTTTAAGACTCTGACTCTGACACCACACAGACCACTCTTAACGTTTCTGACACGAAACGAAACGAAACGAGTTTTCTCTGTTGTTTCTAATTCTATCTTTCTGGGATGCGTAGGTTTACGGTCCAACAAGGCGCACGACACGTCCCTTTCACTGTACGAATATAGTAATCAGCTAACGTACGCCACGTGGGTCCCGACCATGGTAGTTAGTTGAGGCTGTCGGTTTTCACGGTGGACATCAAAACATACACTAGTTTTCCTTTCATAGCTCAAAGAAGAATATTATTGGAACATTCTCGTATATACGACCTTTCTTTATCATTAATTCAAAGTTCAAATTTTAAGTTTCTGAGTTTGTCATTTTTGACGTCAGTATAATTTTATTTTTTGAAACTAAAAAAAGGAATTAATTTTTTTGACTGTTTTTTATATTTGTCGTGAAAATAGTATAAAACTTTTATAAAATAATTTATTAATAAATATTTTAAGGACGTTCGTTAACCATAGTTATTCGTGTACAAAAAATTATATGTTGTAAGGGTGTATTATAAGTGGTCAAGAATCATGAGGCTGGTAGAATTTTTCTTTGAAGATAAATTAAAGAAGGGAAAAGTTAACGGATAAGAAATATTTTTAGAAACTTAAAAAAGAATTACTTTTTTTGACTGATTTTTATATTTGTCGTGAAAGTAGTGTAAAATTTTTCTAAAATAGTCCATTAATAAATATTTTAAGGACATTTTATTAACTGAACCCACTAAAAATGGCTTCCACTAAAAATGGCTACAACCATAGTTATCAGTATCGTGTAAACTTCTGTATTGTAAGGGTGTATCGTAAGTGTTCATAAATTTTACAATACAATGGTGTGTTTCGTGAATCATCAAAGCATATCGTATCAAATGTATTGTACGATATATAAACATGTATTTTAAAATGAGTTTTTTTTTTTGGGTTAAAATTTGTACTTTTATTTGAATCCAACAAGTTGTTATACTTATTTATAACACAAACATATTAGGTCACTTAATTTAGCCCAATAAAATAACATATTCATGAGTTTTTTTTCTCTTTATTTTTCATGCAAAATTAGGATTACACACTTACACTTCATTTTCATATTTACAAAATTCTTTTCTATATTATGAATAAGGTATTTGTAGGGATAAGGGGCCCAAAATTATATATTGGGTCTTAGGCCTTGGCCAAGGACGTTGGGTGGTCCGAGGACAAATAAACAGTAGTAAGGATGTAAGACTCCGAGCCCCATGAGTAAGTTACAAATGAGAAGGTTGGGGAAGGCAAGCCGAGGAGGGATATCTCCTCGGCTAAACGAAGCACAGGTCAAAATATGTACCCTACCATCCAGGGTGATATTCCAGGTGTTGAGGGTCATTTCTTCGAAATAGACAAGGGTAGCCCAACCCAGCGACGCGGGCAGCAGACTAAGTAAAAAAAAACCATTGGGCCCAAGCGGCAAAAACAATGGATCACAGGCCCATCAATACAAATGGATGGGTCTTGAGGAAGTAAGTGGGCCTAAAAGGCCCGGAAAGAGAGAAAATGGCACCCATGGGCAGTATGTGTTGTAAAAAAGAGAGAATGGGCTGCGGCAGGCCCAAAGTAAAGTAAGCAAAGTAAGTAGGGGATAATGGCAAGCCCATGTACCCCAAAGATGAGAATGAGGAAATTGGGCCGGGGAAGCCCAATTGAGTTAGTAAAAGCCCATGGGATGCGGAGTAATGAACGGACCAAGGATGTCCAAAGAAACGGGCCGGAGAGGCCCAAGGGAAAAAGGGGCATGAAAGCCCATGCGCAAGGACACCAGTGGCCACCATTGATTGGGCCACTGGGGAAAAGAATTGGAATGGCAGGCCTAAGAAAAGGCCCAATAGGAATAAGTCACCGCGGCAGGAGAGGCCATGCGGAAAGAAAGCAAAGGCATTTAAACGAATTGGGCTGAAGAGAAAACAAAGCCCAAACACTGAGTAAAAGCCCAGATCCTGAGGGAGCGGGAAATCAGAATAGCAACCTGTGAAAAGCCAGAAACGGGCGACAGGCAAGGAAAGTCTTCACTCCACGGCAAATGCATGAACAGCAGGCAGGATTCAGACGCAAACACGCGCAAGGCCCAGGCACCACCAGCCTGTACCCAGCCAATACAGGACATGGTGAGGTCATGGGTCAGAGGTAAGAGGGCACGGTTTGGAGGTGGGGAGAGGGGAAGGCTTATTTTAAGGTTCCTGCCCAAACTCTTTTGGGGGATACGTCCTGCTGGGATGACATACCACCCGAAAGAGGCAATGCTGAGTTGGAACCAATAGGTGCATGCCACGAGAGATAGAGAGAGAAGAAACGTCACCGCGGCAGGTAGGAATGCCGCGGCAGACTAACGGACAAAAAATGTCTGTACCCGTAAACAGGGGAATCACAGACGGAACAGTAATGTCGGCAAGTACTCTCAGACCAGACAAAAACGGTTGGAGGGTAGAATAGTAAAATCCGTCCACGGCAGGCACTATAAAATGGGAGCCTCTGCCGTGAACAAAAGGGGGGAGAAGTGTGGAAGGCAATACAAAAAACAAAAAAGGACACTCTGTAATACACTTAGCAAAACAGGGGAAGCATAAACAAAAACACTAAGGGTGGAAAATCACTAAGAAAAACGAAAAGAAAGAAAACCAAGAGAGGAAAGATAGAAACAAAAAGAGTGAGAGCTAGTGGCATGCACCGATAGGTTTCTTCCCTTCTCTCCCTCTCAGATCCTTGCCCTCTTCCATATTCATTTCGGGTATTGATCATTTGGGTCCACCTCCCTCAAACCCATTAACTTCACGGCAGGATTTCTTTTCCTCGGAAGTTAGTTGCGTTGAGAAGAGGTGTTCTTCCTCTTTGGCTTTGCCCCGCGGACGAAACCAAATTTATTCCATGTCCTTTGATTAATTTTATAGCCATTCTCATCACTATTTTTGTTAAGTGTTATTATGGTTGTGAATTATTTTATCATTTTCCATTAAAAGAGTTATCTGGTCATTCCAGAATGTATGTTTATATTCATCAATAATATCTGCCTGCTGTAAGCACTTTTCTGAAACAGCTCTGCCTGCCGTAAGCACTTTTTCTCTAAAAAGGGCTCTGCTTGCCGTAAGCTCATCTCCGAGTCAACTCAGCCCGCGGCAAAGCGCCCCTGGCAGACGAGGCACAGTTCGCGCACAAGCCCGGCCAAGTTGAGTTCCATTTGGCCCGGTCTCGACTCCTGCAACCCAGAACATTTGGGCCTACGATCACAAAAGGGCAGCCCAGCCCAACATAGCAGAAAAGACCCCCACACCAGGAAGTTCTATTGATAAGGGCATGCATTATGAACGTACAGAAGAGATGAGAGCTCATAAATATCTAAAAGAAAGCTGCTACCACCGCATTGAATGCTTTGTAGCTAACTCTCTGGCTGCATTAATGAGGAAGTGATATCTGAACAGTACTTTTCAGCCTTATAGCTATCCCCAAAGACTTCAAGAGGGTGCTGATGGGACAATGATCAACACAAGCAATCGATTGTCCACATGGAGGGTAGAGATGAAAAGGGAGATGTAGTATAAATTAGAAGGAAGGCTCTAAGAGATAGGGATCGTAAAATTGAAGAAAGAAATATTGTAGCCATTAACACTGTATTTGTAACCACCTTCAAGTAATATATACATGAACTGATTTTCTCGGACTATGCCGATGACGTTTTTCTTAAGATAAAACATGTCCACTTTTACTTTACTGTCATCTGGATTCATTATAATTATTACCCAACCCATTATAACATAGTTTTCCAACCCACTCTCTACAAATTCACTGTATTGGGCTCATTGGGCCTAGATTCACTTACTTTTTGGGCTTAGGATCCAAATTGTGTCCCAACAGTATTAATTGAAAATATAATTTATTTTTGGGTTATTATTGTTATAAGTCTAAGAAGCTAGAATGCCAAGAAGAAATATTAAACAAAAAAAACAAGAAGAAATAGTAAATGTTGATGATGATAAAGAAAATTTCAATGAAAAGATAATTTTCAAAATAATGAATATGATGATAAATTCTACAAAAAAATTAAAAAAGAGAGAAAATATTATGATAACACTGACTTAGATGTAGCTAATTAGGCAAGTTGAAGAAAATGATGAAAATAAATTATTATTTTGGGTTATTTGTCATGTATTATTATTTTTGAGTTTAATTAATTTGAATATGCATATTATAAACCCATGTTAATTTGACTTATTTAGTTAGCTTGTTTAATATTATTACATAAGTGATATTAAATTAGTTATTAGTTGAATATATTCTGAATTTATAATGAATATATTCTTTATATATGTATATCTATAATTTTTGTATAAATTTTATTAAATATTTATGTGTCTTACAATACAAGATCCGATACACAATATAAAAATAAAAATCAAATCAAAAAATCAAAAATCAAATCACAATACAATTTACATTTTGACTACCTACAAGGCTAATTGACACTTCCATCCAATTGAGTTTTACTTCTCTAGCATCAATAACCAAACCTTCTATAAATTATAGATATTAATTAGTTTAGTTATTTTTATTTTTTAGACCAGTATTTTAGTTAGTAATTATTAATATTATTATTATACACTATTAATCCATAAATTTACTAGGGTAAATTAAAAATTACACTCCTAAAGTTTGAGAGTATTTAGGTTTTACACCCTGATTTTCAGAATTTGAATTTCACCCCTTAAATTTGGGAGTGTTTAGATTTTATACCTCAAATTTTGAAACTTCAGGGTATAAAATCCAAACACTCCCAAACTTTATAGAGTAAAATTCAAACACCCCTAAAATTTATGAGGTAAAATCCAAACACCCCAAAACTTCATGGGATAAAATTTAAAATTTAAAATTTTAAAGTATAAAATTCAAACACTCTCAAACTTTAAAGGTATAATTTGGAATTTACCCAATTTACTACGTTAACATATTTGTTTAAATGTGTTTGGTACTATGTTTCAAATAACGTATTTTAAAATATGAAAAAAGTTAGTTTAGTTGTGTGTTAAAATTGTGGCGGCCTTTTTTGTTATGTTGGGCTGGGCTGCCCTTTTTGTGATCGTAGGCCCAAGTGTTCTGGGTTGCAGGAGTCGAGACCGGGCCAAATGGAACTCAACTTGGCCTGGCTTGTGCGCGAACCATGCCTCGTCTGCCAGGAGAGTGCTTACCGCAGGCTGCGTTGACACAGAGAAAAGCTTACGGCAAGCAGAGCTTTTTTTCAGAGAAAAATGCTTGCGGCAGACAGAGCTGTTTCAGAAAAATACTTGCGGCAGGCAGATATAATTGATAAACAAAACATACATTCTGGAATGACCAGATAGCTCTTTTAATAGGAAAAGACAAAATAATTCATAACTCTAATAACACTTAACAATCTTTAAATAAATAGTAAAGGAGGATGGTGATAAAAAAAACTAATCAGTAGACATGGATAAGTTTAGTCCCGTCCGTAGGAGTAAGGCCATCGAGGAAGAACACCTCTTCTTAACGCGATTAACCTCCGAGGAAAAGAAATCCTGCCGTGGAAGTTAATGGGTTTGAGGGAGGTGGACCCGAATGGACAATACTTTAAATAAGTATGAAAGAGAGCAGGGATTTGAGAGGGAGAGAAGGGAAGAGGCCTATCGGTGCATGCCGCTAACTCTCACTCTTTTTCTTCCTATCTTTCCTTTCTTTTTTCATTTTCCTTTTTCCTTAGTGATTTCCACCTTTATGGTTTTAGGTGTTGTGCTTCCCCTGCTTTACTAAGTGTGTTACAGAGTAGTTTTTTCTAATATTGTATTGCCTCTTTGCTCTCTTTTTTTGTGTTCCTTCGTACACGGCAGAGGCTCCCATTTTATAGTGCCTGCTGTGAACGGATTTTACTATTCTACCCTCCAACCGTTTTTGTCTGGTCTGAGAGTACTTGCCGACATTACTGTTTCCTCTGTGGGTTCCCCTGTTACAGGCATAGACACTTTTTGTCCGTTAGTCTGCCGCGGCATTTCTGCCTGCCGCGGTGATGTTTCTTCTCTCTCTATCCCTCGTGGCATGCACCTATTGGTTCCAACTCAGCCTTGCCTCTTTTAGGTGGTATGTCATCCCAGTAGGACGTATCCCCCAAAAGAGTTTGAGCAGGAACCTTAAAACAGGCCTTCCCCTCTCCCCACCTCCAAACTGTGCCCTCTTACCTCTGACCCATGACCCCACCATGTCCTGTATTGGCTGGGTACAGGCTGGTGGTGCCTGGGCCTTGCGCGTGTTTACGTCTGAATCATGCCTGCTGTTCATGCATTTGCCGTGGACTGAAGACTTTCCTCGCCTGCCGCCCGTTTCCTGCTTTTCACGAGTTGCTATCCTGATTTCCCGCTCCTTCAGGATCTGGGCTTTTACTCAGTGTTTGGGCTTTGTGTTCCTTTCAGCCCAATTCGTTTAATTACCTTTGCTTTCTTTCCGCATTATTTAGCCTTTCCTGCCGCGGTGACCTCTTCCTGCTGGGCCTTTTCTCAGGCCTGCCGTTCCAATTCTTTCCCCCAGTGGCTCAATCAATGGTGGCCACTGGTGTTCTTGCTCATGGGCTCTCATGTCCCTTTTTCCGTTGGGTCTCTCCGGCCCATTTCTTTGGACATTCTTGGTCCGTTTATTAACTCCGCATCCCATGGGCTTTTACTAACTTAATTGGGCTTCTCCGGCCCAATTTCCTCATTCTCATCCTTGGGGTTCATGGGCTTGCCATTATCCCTTACTTTCTTTGTTTACTTTACTTTGGGCCTGCCGCAGCCCATTCTCTCTTTTCCACAACACATACTGCCCATAGGTGCTATTTTCTCTCTTTCCGGGCCTTTTAGGCCCACTTACTTACTCAAGACCCATTCATTCGTATTGATGGGTCTGTGATCCATTGTTCCTACCGCCTGGGCCTAATGGTTTTCTCCCTTGGTCTGCTGCCCGCGTCGCTGGGTTGGTCTACCCTTATCTATTTCGAAGAAATGACCCTCAACAAAAATATGTTATGTGTGTTTGGTATGTGTATGTGTATTTAAAATATCTCTCTTTTAAAATATGTTATGTGTGTTTGGTATATATGTGTATGTGTGTTTTTTTTTTAAAAGCTGAAAAGTACAGTAAAAGTATTATTATTATTTTATTTGAAGAGAGAGAAAGTTCCCTCATGTGGTATAATCAAGTGGGACCTACAATTTTTAACATATTTACAAAAGTGTCATTGAGTAATGTTATTTAAAAATTAAAAATTGGTAAAAAGAGTTTTTTAAATTCAGTGTTCAAACACTCTAAAATGAAAAATGTAACTCAAACACTCCTAAAATAAATCTCCCACCAAATGTGTTTTTTTATTTTATTTTTAGCCCATAATTTTCACATCATTTACATTATGAATACTTTAAACATGTTTCTCAACATTTTTTAAAGTACAATTTTTACATTATTTTAAACAATAATACTTAAAATCTGCTAATAAGAGACCCTAGTCCGTTCAAATTTCAAATGTGACAAACTGTTTTTATTTGGGTTTTGGTTTTGCCCGAAACTCATGTTAATCCATATGCATATGAACCGTTAAGATTGTTAGTCTCATCACGCGCCTGAGTGCGAATTCCAAAGTTTGGTAAAGGATTAAAGGCGCATTTTAGTGGATATCCCGGCTGGGCCGACCTGGAGCTTTGGGCCCCACTTCTTGTTTAGGAGGCCGCTTTCTTCGTTAATAAGCTGATGCCATGTCTCCTGTTGATTTGTATGTAAAAGTCATCAATTTTTTCATGGTTTTCACACTATTATATATACTATTATTTTCACAGTGCATAGTCATACACGCATTATCTGATATTGATATGCGGAATTTGGACCGCCAAACAGAATAAGATAAAAGATGCAGGTATAATCCAGTGGCATTGGCTGGGTGGTTGAACACTCGGTTTCAAAGTGATTGTCTTGAATTTGATTGGGAGCTCTTGAAAAACTTTAAAAAAACTTTCTGAGCCAATGATTTACCTCGCTATAGGCCACCCATCGCAAACAGTAATTAATTTCTAGTTAAAATTTTTGAAAAAACACTATAAGAAATAAATAAATAAATAAAAAAGAGAGAAAAAGATACAGAGTATCAAATCAAATGGAATGGTTGATTTGCTTTCAGTGGTGTCCAAATTCTCAACCTCTAATAGACCAACCTTGATTAATCTTTCTTGTTGCCCTTCATTTTCGGAAAGATCACCGAAAGGAAAAACGGTTAAGTGAAAAAGTATGATTTTTTTAGTGATTTTTTGGGCCTTATTTGAAGTGTTTGAATTTTCATGTCTGAACATATGACCTTCCATTTTTTTAATTTTATTTTATCTTTGCGTATATGACCTTCCAATTGATCTTTGGAATAAATAAATTCCAGGAATCTCCAGATTTTACCTTTTTTTTTTTTTTTTTTTGACCTAGCTTAAGCTTTGAATTAGTAATTTTTTTTGGGCTTAAATAATGGAGTTTTTTTTTTTTGAGAGAATAGAAATAATAGAGAACTTGTAATTGTATATTGGATTTCTAATAAGAGATTTCTAATAAAGTTGTTTAAGTTTTGTGAAAATATGTGTGGATGAAAAAATGTGTAGAAATACATATTGCGGTGTTTAAATAACAGTTTTTGTTGTTTAAACACCATTATGAAACGGGCCCAATTTTGTTAGAGCATAGATTTGTCAAATGGTAATATTTTTCAAACATAACTAAGTTCTGATTAGCAGGGCAAGATTTGTTGGTTGATACTTTATTTAAATGGACGTAGTTGAATATAAACCATATCCAATTGAATTCTTTAATGACATTCATGCCACTGGTAGCTTGGGAGTTGGGATTAGCTGGAGGCATATATCCACTGGGTTCAAGACAGCGCAACACCAACCTGACCGGCCCAAACAAAATACAAAGTTGGACTGCAAGCCCAAACTATTGAATGTGTAGGATGGGCCTTGTTTGCATAGTTTTCCGGACAACGTGGACGACATGGGTCATAAATAACCAAGCCCATACGAAAACAATTGAAATGGGTCGAGTGAGATTGGTTCGAGTATAATTTTAAATTTCTTTTAAAAGTAAAAATATAAAATACATCCTTTAAGTTTCAACAGAATTCATTTCAATCTTTTAAATTCTGGAAAAAAAAATTTCAATCATTAATTGATTTTTTTTTAATTAAAAAAATTTGAAGGAAAAAAGTAAAAATTTGGACAATTAACCGCAACTAAGGGTGTTCGCGGTGCGGTGCGATGTGGTTTTGGGTCATTTTTAGCACCACACTCTGCGGTGCGGTTTAGGCAAAACCATAACAGTACTGCACCTCATTTTTGCAGTCACATGTGCGGTGCGGTTTAGAGTTAGCGAAAACCATAACCGCACCACACCTTATTTTTGCGGTCACTTATACGATGCGGTATATAAAATGCGGTTTAAAACTTATATATTTTTCAAATTTTGGGCTTTTCCTGCCTAACAAAAAACTGATTTTCCCCTTTGTTTGGGCCAAGTCTTAAAATATTGAGCTAGTTTTTCTTTATTTTGGGTTGGCTTTCCTAATTAACACTTACAAGGGTTATTAATTTTTTTTTTTGTTGAAAACTAGGGTTATTAAACTATTAATTTTTTTTGAGAAGTATTAAACTATTAATTAATAATATATTTAATATTAAAAAAATAAATATATTAATATATAGAGAGGGTGCAGTGCGGTGTGGTACATTGTTACTTGCGGTGCGGTGTGGTTATGCCATTTTATGGGCGGTTTTGGTGTGGTTTGTGTGGTTTGGTGAACACCCCTAACTGCAACATTTTGCAGAAGTTGATGAAAAAATCTTAATTAAATAAATTTTGATGAAACTTAAATGGCGGTTTTTACATTTAGCCTTCTTAAGAATATTAGGTAATAGAATAAATTATGATAAACTTTCTCAGAAAAAAAAAAAATGATAAACTTAATGGTTGGTAATTGAGTTTCCTTTAACTTAAATTATCTTGAGAGTGTAACCCCTTGTCACAAAAGAGAAGATAGTTGGCACAATCAAGACTTTTATTATATAGCATATGATATTATTAAGGTAATACCAATTATATTTATATCAATTTGTAAGCTTTTTAAAGTAAAATTTGTATTAACATTTCCTACTTAAAAAACTTTGACACTCATGAAGATAGGTGGATCCTAAAACGATACCTTGGACCAAACCGTAGAGCGTGTGCATATTTTTTTGGTAGTATAGAATATACTGCCTGAAAGGTGTGAAGAGTGGTTGATTAACCCACCATGGTACTCATGGAGATGGAGTACCCTACTAGTGAATTTGGTATTAAAATAGTTACATAACCATGTGAGTTCCATTACATGTCAGAAGATAAATTATTCAGCAAAAAAAAGAAAATAAGATAAATTATTCAATGTACTCTGGAAGAATCATGTCAGCAAGTTTAATGGTCCCCACACCTAATAAAAAAAAATATGAATAATTATTTAATTTGATGATTGATACAACCAGTAAAAAAAACACACACACACAATACCCATGTACTCATTATTCATGAAATGTTTCACACCCTTTCCATTTGATGTTTTGTTTTGTTTTTGTTTTTTTTTTAAATTTTAGAAAGTTTCAACTTATGACGTTTACTCCTGATGATAGTTTTTTATCATCAGACTAAGACACCAATTGGTTTTTGGTGTAGGCGGGAATTGATCTCCAAATCTCTTATTTAACCATCAGAGATTTTATCAGTTAAACTAACTGAAATTTACAAATACAACTTTTAAAGGAGTCATAAGGTCCTTAGACTCTTACCTATTCACCGGTTAAACTAACTTCTAGGGAAGCTATAAACCATTTTTCTAAGAGAATTTATTCCTTCACAATTTACAAGCGTTGTAAATACTTTGAATTACATCTCTTTCATAGTTAAATTCTAAACTTTTTTCTTAAATAGTACATGTATAAAGGTTCTTTATAAAATTATTTGCCAAATGCATTTTTGATGAAATGTTTTTTTTTTTTTTTCATTTTCATTCTCTCTTTTACCCTCCTTCTCTTAGCAGTCATCCATTCATTTTAATTTTTAACATATCTAATTTGATTAATATATTTTTTTAAATAATGGTTAGCAACCCAATTATAAATTTCATGAAATATAAATTTCATAACTTGATTGATGTAGCTCTTCAGCTCTTAAGAGTGTAGATATTTGTTTCCAACTTATCAGTTTTTTTTATTACATAAAACTAGCCGCTAACTCATTTGCCATGTGGGATCTGCATATAATAATAATAATAATAATAATAAGTATCTAACTAATCAATTAAAAAAAAAAAACTTCAATCCAGATAGTTGGCAGGAATGACCATATGTAATTCGAATATAATTTAATTTAAAAAAAATTAGTGTTAAGTCTAATAACTCATGACAAGTAAGTTCTACTTAGGTTTCATATCCAATGGCAAATTTAGGATTCTTTACAGCCTTAATAATTAAAAATGTTAACATGGAAGAAAATTAAACATAATTTAATCAACATTGTTTAGTATTAGGTTGCGTCAATCCAATGGAACTCTTGATAGGTTAGTCTTAAATAGTTTATGTTATGTCAAGTCAATCTAGCCCATTAAAGAAATAATTTTGGAGGTTTCCTGGTTGTTATGGAATCCTGTATTGATTAAAAAAATGTCAAGAGCCATGACCTTAATTGCTTCCTCCCATTTACAAAGTGCTTGAGGATTTAGAGGTGGAATGTTTAAGATGTGGGATTAGTAGTGTAGGGTCAATTTTTGCAGCCCAAGCCCAAGAAGGTATGGATTTTGAGCCCACTGAACCCAAGACAATAAATTTGTAGAGAGTGGGTGCAAGAACTAGGCTAGAAATGAAATAACAGTATTAAACAGCAATGTTTGTGGATGAATTTGTATTAGTATGTGCTCGGACAGATGTAAATGCAACGTCCAAGGAGGTGTTTCACATTCATAAACTTGGGTTACAATTTTTGGAGCTACAGTAATGGAGTACACCCTTTTCAACTTCTGGTTTTCGATCCACTTCTATCAGAGACACCCTTCTCTTATATAGTACTGCCTTCCTACATCTTCACCATCCACTTGTTCATCATCTAGACGCCCACTTGAGTGCACGTCCCATCATACTCCCCCTTTAGCCCTGTGTGAGTGGCGGTAGCTGAGAATGCACTGTTCAGGGGTCTTCTCCACATAAATGCGGCCAGGAAGGTAGGTGCAGTGCATTCAATGCGGTGGTTGAAGTCTGTCTCCTTGATATTTCTCTGTTCCTGTTATCTTTATGTGTGTCCAAGGCTCATTTCCCTCCTAACATTTGTCAGAAAAATCACTTGAACCTCCCATACATCTGTCGGGTCAAACTTCTTCGGATCCGAGGATATTGGACTCCTCAGACATATGAACATCTCCTCGGATAGTACACGTGTTCATCTCCAGGCATTCTCCTTTGACATGGGCCTCTGACTGAATGTCTTCATCTCCTCGGACGAACAGTGTTCCTCATATAGGGCCTTGGGCCCAATACGTTGGGTTGGGCTTTTCTCCCCCCACAAGTAGTATATTGTAATTATCTAAAATATATATATATATATATATATATATTTGTTAGAAAAATAATGAGATATAATAAATCCTTTTTTTTTTTTTAATTTTTAAGTTAGAAATGTAATACTTATAGTAATAACATTAAGTCTCATGTTGATAAGAAAATAATTTAAAAGGGAACGGTGGTGTAACCTTTATGGAAAATGATCTCCTCTAAATTATTCAGTTTCTTATTATTTTTAGCTAGATATGATGTAAGACGTGACTTTTTATTTTATTTTTTATTATTAACATACTGTATGTTTTATATCTAAATAAAAATTGGTAAAAATTGAAAGATTCATTTGAGGTGTGTGAGAGAGAGTTAAAAGTACAAATTATAGGAAATTTATGTTCAAGATTATAAATGAAAATTTGCAAACGTAAACTTATCATTTCATCCCAATAGATGATAAAGTGACATATGATAAAATAAAGAGTTGCAAAATGAGTTATGAGTTATCTATATGCTATAGTGGGCCCTAGGTTTTAGGGTCTAGTTATAAACTAAAATACTCAAAGGTTTTAAAGTTATTTGTGCCAAATTGCATTCTTAAACTTTAATTCAAGAATTTCTCCACAAAAAAAAAAAAAAAAACTTTAATTCAAGAAGCTTGGGAGCATTTATTTTACTTAAAAAGTTGCTCTTAGCCATAAACCATCTCTTGGAGTTTACAGAGAAAAGGAACGGAACAGTAGAATAGAAAAGAATGAAAATGGAGTAAAATACTAAAATTGAATTAGAAATGTTAAGTTTACCACATTTTTACAAAATTATAATAACTTCTAAGTGGTAGACTAAGTTTACAACATCTTTAAATATTCTTTTTCTTTCTGTGAAAAACTAATTATCAAGATTTAAGAGTATTAAGCAATAACAATATTATATATGTCTGAAGAAATAAACTTTATCCATACAAACAAGGAAAAGAAAATTTTACCATCCGAGCTAGAGCATATCCTCAAATAAAATATTCTCTTCTTTTGATTCTATTTTCTCATATTCTCTAATCCAATCAGGCTTTAACATATGCCATAAATATTTTACCTGATCTTATCCCGACGTGTTCTAGCAATAATATCACTTTCTTACAGTTAAATTAAAGGATTATAACCATGAACTCTTAAAAAAACTTTGTTTTTATTTGTTGGGAATAATTAAAGCACATTGTTGGCCAACTTAACTTTGATGTTACTTGACAATGACTAGTAAGATCTAGGGAGTGTTTGGTAGAGTAGTTTGAAAATTGTTGTTTGTAATTTTTTAAAATACGTGTGAGTGAAAAAGTGTGTTGAAATACGTGAAATGCTGTTTAAAAACTAAAAAATGCTGTTTGAAATACCAAACTAAACGGGCCCCTAATTTTTTTTTTTTCAAGGAGTACATCAATCTCAAACTTAAACCTACAAGCGTTCACTTGCAACTAATACAAAATTCAAAAGTAACAATATAAAAAATTAAAAAGCACAAAAAAAGATCCAAAGCAGCAAAAATCAAGTGAAAACAACATAAAATGAGCGGCAGGGAACATAATTATAGCCGATTAACAAAAAGTAAACAATAAGAAGTGACTAGAGAGCAAACATAATCATAGCTGATTAACAGAAAGTACATCAATTTTTAAAATAATTAATATTATCTAATGTCGGTCCAATACCTAACCTTCCCTCTCAACACGGAGTTGCCCATGGTTTCCACAGTGTCTGAAGACTGAGTCCACTGTCCACCAAGCAATGACAAACTGCCAACGCAAAATGCTTCATCAACCAATCAAAAAGAAAAGAACGAAGAAGAGAGAATAGTCATCAATCAATTTGCAATAGATTACGGTTAACTGTAGACGTCAATGGAGGAAGATTATTATTTTTTATTTTTCTTGGCTTGATGATGGAAAATATTTTGATATGATAAGAGATGGCTAAAAGGGTTGAACATCCATCAATAATATAATATTACTATCGAGCATCTTGGTGTGATAGTCACTTTACAAATATAAGTATTTATAGAGTGTAGAATACAAGAGTTGAGATTTAAATCTCTAAAAAGGTATATCACACACATATACACTTAGATTAAGTTAGAATAAGATTTCTAACTTGTATAAAAAAAAAAAATATATATATATATATATATATAATATAATATTACGATAACCAATCTATATATAATATATATCACTTGACAAATTTGTAGAGAATAAATCAAATTTTAACAAAATCCAACAAAAAAAAATTTAATATTCAAAAAAAAAAAAAAATTTTTGTTCTTAAATTAAAAAAGTAGATAAACATTTACCTATTTAATTTATGCAAACAATATTACAATATGTTCATATTCTAAATTTATTAATTTTAAATTTATATTTAAATTTATATTTTTCTAATGACATGTAAGTAACTGAAACTTATTTCTCAAATATTATAACTTAGTATTATAAATTGTTTATAAAAATAAGTTTTTATCAAATATTCAAAAGAAATTTATAGCATACATGCGTGTCGAATGGGACATCAACTAGTTAATTACAATTTGCAAGAATTCAAAGTCAAACAAAAAGATAAGTGGAGCGATTTGCATTGTAAAAAAAACTGGTAATTTCAATGAATAGGAAATGTCTCATCAAGTAGAAAAAAATATATTGTGTTTCAGGTGTATATAGCGAGTCTCTCATAACTTATGAGCCTTATATACTGGTAAAATTCACATGATATGAGTTTCTCGTTACGTACACTTGAAACAAAATATACCTTCTTGGTCGAGTCAGGGATTGAGGTTTATTTTCAACATTTGACAATTTTGGTTCTTTAGAGTCAATTTTTTGTGTTGTGGCACTGATGCAGTGAAGTGAGTGTGTGAAAAATTAGCAGTGGTGGTAATCTTTATACATCCCTGGCATTTATGTTCACTGTTCAGATTGACTGGCGTTCTTTGAAGCAATCAAGTAGGCATCTTCAGGCTTCAGCTTAAATTCCTTGACCTCGGAATTAAACTAGGTATATCGAATCGATTTGTACTTAGGTTATATGGTAGTTACAATTTTGGCGAAAAGCACATTTTCGTCCCTACATTTTCACGCGATTCCCATTTTGGTCCCTAAATTTTTTTTTTACCGCTTTTAGTCCCTATCTTGGAAAACGTGTCTCGTTTTTGTCCTTGCCGTTACATCAGAGACGAAAATTGCACAGGTGGCAAACGGAAGATGACGTGGCCATTAAAATAATAATAAAAAATATTATTTGGCATTAAAAAATGCCACGTCAGCACCTAAATTAAAAAAAGATTAATTTATTAATTTTAACTAAAGAAAAAAAAAATTAAAAACAGAAAAAAAATTAAAAACAGAAAATGAGAAAACAACAAACCAAATTCACATTCTTTTCTTTTCGTTAATTTTTTGGAAGAACATGTTCATGTTCTTTGTGATCTTTCCCAGAACATGATTTTACATGTTCTTCGCAATTTAATCCTTGTTTTATTTTCTTTTCTTTGTCTTTCTTGTATTTTCTTTACAACCAAACACATTAAAATTCAAAACTCAGATCAAACAATAATCAACATCAACAAATCGATAATCTGAAATTGAAACTAAAAACCTAAACCAGAAATCGAACCCATAATTTTGAACCCAGAAATTTGAACCCAACGCACACCAACCCAACTGATCACAACCATCCACACCAACACCAACACCAACACCAAACCCAGAAATTTCAAAGAAATCAGTCGACCACAGCTATCCACGCCAAAAATAAACCCAAACCGATTCACAACCACCAACACCCACAATATCTTCCTTTCGAAACCGCTAACCACCACCACTAACCTTTGATTTACGACCACCACATCCACCACCAACGATCTGTGTTTCACAACACCCACAGCAACCTATCCACAACTCGCGAATCCAAATCAACATACTACCCAAACCAATCTACAACCTGTGAATCTAGTCGCCGATCTCGCCGCTTCACTAATCCACAAAGCTCCATTTTTGAAGCAGACTCGAGCTTGAGACCCGATCTAGACCAAGCCCCATACCAGAGCACTCAATTGGTTGGGGAGAGAGAGATAAGAGGAGGGGAAGGGGAAGGGTCTCATCGAATCGGCGGCGGCGTGGGCAGGGAAGGCTAGGTCGGCGGCGAAATGGGCAGGGAGGCGTGGGTCGGTGGTGTGTTGGGTCTATGTTGGGGTTAAACCAGCAACGTGGTGGGCTGAGCGACGGCGGGATTGGCATGGAGTGAAAGAGATGAGAGTGAGAGGGTTAGAGTGACGGCGGGATTTCAGGCATGGAGTGAAAGAGATGAGAGTGAGAGGGTTAGGGCGTTTGTGTTTTTTTTTTTTTTTTTTTTTTTTTTTCTGGGTTTGTGTTCTTAAATCTGAGTTTGTGTTCTTGTTCAAGACATACTTAGATCTCAATTCATGTGATTTTTAGTTTTTAATTCTGTTTTTAATTTTGTTATTTAGTTAAAATTAATAAATTAATTTTTTTTTTAATTTAGGTGCTGACGTGGCATTTTTTAATGCCAAATAATATTTTTTATTATTATTTTAATGGCCACGTCATCTTCCGTTTGCCACCTGTGCAATTTCCGTCTCTGATGTAACGGCAAGGACAAAAACGAGACACGTTTTCCAGGATAGGGACTAAAAGCGGTAAAAAAAAAATTTAGGGACCAAAATGGGAATCGCGTGAAAATATAGGGACGAAAATGTGCTTTTCGCCTACAATTTTCTTTTTCCTTTTTTGGTCAGAAAAGTGGTGTTTAATATTGAAAAATTATTGAAAAAGTTTACATAATACCTGGGAAACTTTTATTTCTAAGGGCTCGGTAATCATCAAACTAAAAAGTCGATTTCATTATTCTTTTTCTTCTTTTTTATAAAATTTAAATTTAAATTATTTATTTAAATATTTAATTTTTTATATATTTTATATTAATAATGAATATAATTTGTAAATAATAGAATTTATCCCAAAAAAAAGAAAAAAAGAAAAGAAAAGAAGAAGAAGGCATTTTTATGTCATTTATATTTAGCAATTGCTCTGCCTAATAAAATTCTGGTAATATGTATACTGTAGGGTCAGTTTTTGTAGCCCAAACCCAAAAAGTTTAAATTATGAGCCCAATAAACCCAAAATAATGAATTTGTAGAGAGTGGGTGAAAGAGCTGGGCCAATTATGAATTAAACAATAGTTAACTATGGTATTAAAGGGTGAACTAACATAAAAACACACTTGAAAACTAAACAAATTTATGTCCGAAGAGGTGTATTATTGATTGGAAGGTGAATACAATTTTTAGAGCTACAGTAAAATTATTCTCCTCCTCTCTTTCTTTCTGTTCCCATCCTCTATTATCAGAGTCATCTTCTCTTTATATAGCACCCTCTCCCATCATCTTCATCGTCCACTTGTTCTTCATCTAAGCATCCACTTGAGTACATGTCTCATCAGGTATCTTCTTTAGCTCTCTGTGAGTGGTGGTAGTTGAGATTATACTGTTCAGGGGTCTTCTCCACATTAATGCGGCCAGAAAAGCAGCTACAGTGCATTTAATGTGGTGGTTGCAGTTTGTCTTCTAGATATTTTTATGTTTCTATCATCTCCATACGTGCTTGAAGCCTATCCTTATCATTGAAATCATTAGAAAGATTACTTGAACCTCCCAGGTATCTGCTTGACCAAGACTCTTTGTATCCGAGGAGAATGACCTCCTCGGACCACTGGTGATCTCTTCGGACTATACTCCTCATTCATTTCCAGGTATATTTCTTCCACATGGACTCCTTCTTAAACATTTTCCTCTCTTTGGACACACAATAATCTTCAAATAGGGCCCTAGGCCCAAAACATAAGGTTGGGCTTTCACCCCCCACAATAGCCCCTCAAAATTTTAGTTTTTCCCTCGCATCCGATGAGAAAAAATAGGATTTTGACTTGTCATGAAATAAAAGTTTGAAAAAACACAAATATCTGAACTTACACGTGTGTGGGCATAGATGCAGGCGCTTCATTATTGCTGCTGTCGTTTCAGTATTCCCAAAGTGCTATTAATTACTCCAGGCGGCGTTTTGTCTCTGGTATCCAACAATGGACTATTGATCCAACGGACGTGGTTCTTCCTCAGAATTTGGGCGGGATGACTCCTGCCCCTTCGCTTGTCCCCATATAAAGCCTCAGAAGAGGTTATTTCTCCTTTACTTTGCAGACTCTTAGATTCTCCAGCGAACTTGAGCATTCAAATCCACCAAGCTCTTCAATCATCAAACCCAGAGTCCGTAAGAATCTCTCCACGAGTTTAAAGATCATTCTCTGATTTAGTTTGTGTAAGTCTTCCTCCATTCAAACCTTTCGTCTTCTCTTCGGCCAGCTTCCTCGGCCTTTGAAAAGTCACTCCCTAGTCACTACGTTTAGTATTTCCTTCTTTCTGTTAATTGAGATCGTAGATTTTAGTATATGGTGGATAGCCCCGCCCAGATGGAGGAATTTAGGGCAATATATCGCATACCTCAAGACGTGGGTTTGAGGTATTGTCCTCCAAAAAAATTACTAACAGATCGAAAGGTGGGCGAAGTTATAATCCCCATCATCGCCTTTCTAGAAGGGGGGATGACTATCCCTATGGGTCCCATTACCAGTAATTACCTCCGAAACCATAGGCTTAGTCCTGAACAATGTGTGCCTAACGTCTTTAGAATCTTAGGAGCAGTTGATGATTTGAACCGTCATCTAAGACTAGGACTCACCTGGCTCGACGTGGTACACATGTATCCCGATCCGATGTTGTTAGGCTCGTCTCCTGCCTTCCCAAATCTAACAAAGGGATGAAAGACGACTATGTGATCGTCTCGGGCGCATGGCATGACGGTCTTCATTGCCCAACCAAACCAGGAGAGCCAGGTGGGACATCCTAGATTTAGGTTTACTAACAGTAGATTTATGATCTCTGCTTTTTAACAACTTTGCCCTTTCTTTGTGTCATTATTTTCAAGTTTCTGACTAAGTTCTGTTGTGATGTTAACAGATAAAGAACACGTTTCTCCTCGGCTCAGGCTCACAAACACTGCCGCGCTCAATTATTTATTAAGATCGAAAATTTTTGTAAGTGAAGACGGGCAACTCCGGTCGGTCCCTCTTATTCTTGGTTACACGGCAAAACCGATCGATTTTCAGCCGGTCGACAACGCGATAAGACAGGGAGATTATCGCCTCAACCGCATAGACATTGCTTGGAAAGGCTTTTTAGCTCCGTTTGATCTTGCCCCCGTGCCACATCCAAATCCACAGGGTGTGTCATTGCTCCTCCAGCCAATTCAACAGGTTCCCTTCGAACCAATAGCAGGAGGTGAAAGAGTTGCTTCTTCAACCCCTTCGCTTAACGAGCAGATTGATAAGTTCAAGTTTGAAGGAGAAGCTTCAGGAGGAGTTCACGTGATACAAGTTTCGGACGCCGAGGAGGATACTGACAGGCAGTCTAGTGTTCGCCCTCCTGTTTTGATAACTGCTCTTCCAAAAGACTCTTCGGAAGACGAAGACATGGTGAATTTAAGGGAGTTAATGAAGAATAGGAGTACAAAAGTTGGTCCTAAAGAGACTGGTACGTCTCAACCAGTGATTAGTTTTCCTCCTCCACCTCCTCAGGTTCCTTTGGATGTCGGCCCAAAGCAATTGCCAGATCCGAAGAAGAAAATGCCTCTCACGGAAAATGAAGAAAGGGAGGTGGCGCCTCCAAAAGGAACCAAGCAACAGAAAGTGGCCAAAGACCACCAGAGCAAAATGGGTTCGTCTGCCGAGAGCCAAGATGACTTTTTCGTAGGAGATGTGCGTCGAGGACCTCGCACACGGTCTCCCAGGCTGGAATTGGATGGTGCTCCTATCCCCTGGGAGGCCTCCCTCAAGAATTACAGTGGAGGGAAAGCAGGTCTCGTTGCTGAAGCCCTGGAGCAACCACTGCTCCTCCCACGAGACATGGATTCATACAGGCGCTTCAACCAGTATGAACTCTTCGTATCCCTTAAAAGGGATTTAGCCATGGTAAGTGACTTGATCCACTTCCTCAATTTAAGATGCTAATTTTTTCCATTCCTCCCTTTTCTTTGCTTTTCATTGAAGTTTTTCATTATGCTATGTAGCTTACTCAGCAAGTTTATGTGGCCGAGGAGTGGAGCAAAAAGGCCTACATTGAAGCCCAAGCAGAGGCCCACTCTCGGTCTAAGGCATAAAAATCTCTGGGTAGCCTGAATGAGGAATATGCTCATCTGTCCGAGCAGTTAAAAGACATGACCAATCAAAGGAATAGCCTTGATGCTGGCCTTAAAACTACTGAGAAGCAGGCCGAAGAGCAACGAAAACAACTGAACACGGCGGAGATTAACTTGGCGACAGAGAGAGATTTGGTGAAAGGTCTTAAGGCTGAGCTTCAAAAAGCCAAGGAGAATGCCCGATTGGCCAAGCAGGATGCTCAGTTGGCTAAGGAGGCAATCGAGGCTGAAAAGCAGACAGCATATAAGCTGGGGGTGGAGGAGACCCAAATCAGCCTTACTGAGCAGTTCGCCGCGGTCTGCCGAGACTATTGCGATATAACTTGGGGAAAAGCCCTTGATGCTGCTGGGATCTCTACGGATGCTGATTTGAGACAACTTGGGAGTATATACTACGATCTTGATATTCAAGAACTCCCAGGGTTTGATCCCTCTCCTCCCACACAACTCCAAGAGGCTTCGGAGCAATCCCTGATCAGCCAAGTCCCTGCTACCAACCTTGAGGCCTCCAAGGAGTCTGGTCAGCCTGGTGATCAGAGCAAGCCAGCTGATGCTCCCAAGGTATCTGGTCAGCCTGGTGATCAGAGTAAGCCAGCTGACGCTCCCCAAGATAAGGGCAAAGACTTGGGAAAAAAGAAAACCCTTTTAGAATCTAAGGACCAAGCCCCAGAAGCTGCTGTAGCTCAGTCTAGTCAGGTTACTGACCCTTTGGTCCCTCAAATGAAGGCTTAGACATTTAGGAGTTTTTATTTTGTACTTGTATTAGTTTTTCTTTTATGTAAGAGATTGTAAACTATTTTCTTTTGATCAATGAAACCGTTTCCTTTTTTTTCCTGGTGTCTTCGTTGCATATCTTATAACTTATTATTGCTACAAATAACTGTACTTTGTAATTACGGTAATGTAGGTAAACTTAACCACCATATCATGCTGATGATGCAAATAACCAAAATTAATACTGAAAAGAACAGTTTGTATGAGAATTATTAATAAGCAATGAATGCAACGAGTGATATGGAAGTTTCACAGGTCTTTTCGAACATGTACAGAGAATGTTATTACTCCCTGGTTTTGAACAAAACATTACTAAGGAGGCCTATCATAAGTTAGAGTTAATTTAAATATATTCGAGAATTTCAGGCATGACTCATTTTAAAGTTAAACCTCAATAATAATAACTGTATGGAGGTGTTGACTAATCCATATCATCTGGTCCGAGGACTACAGGCATGCGAAGGAGTGTTAACTAACTCAAATCATCTGGTCCGAGGACTACAAGCATGACTGGATTTAAGTTTAAGCACTTAGGAGGATCGTGAACGAGTGTTAACTAACTCAAATCATCTGGTCCGAGGACTACAAGCACGACTGGATTTAAGTTTAAGCACTTAGGAGGATCGTGAACGAGTGTTAACTAACCCAAATCATTGGTCCGAGGACTACAGGCATGACTGGATTTAAGTTTAAGCACTTAGGAGGATCGTGAATGAGTGTTAACTAACCCAAATCATCTGGTCCGAGGACTACAGGCATGATTGGATTTAAGTTTAAACACTTAAGAGAACCGTGAATGAGTGTTAACCAACCCAAATCATCTGATCCGAGGACTACAGGCATGACTGGATTTAAGTTTAAGCACTTAGGAGGATCGTGAACGAGTGTTAACTAACCCAAATCATCTGGTCCGAGGACTACAGACATGATTGGATTTGAGTTTAAACACTTAAGAGAACCGTGAACGAGTGTTAACTAACCTAAATCATCTGGTCTGAGGACTACAGACATGATTGGATTTAAGTTTAAACACTTAAGAGAACCGTGAACGAGTGTTAACCAACCCAAATCATCTGATCCGAGGACTACAGGCATGACTGGATTTAAGTTTAAGCACTTAGGAGGATCGTGAACGAGTGTTAACTAATCCAAATCATCTGGTCCGAGGACTACAGGCATGATTGGATTTCAGTTTAAACACTTAAGAGAACCGTGAACGAGTGTTATGCATGATTGGATTTCAGTTTAAACACTTAAGAGAACCGTGAACAAGTGTTAACCAACCCAAATCATCTGGTCCGAGGACTACATGCATGATTGGATTTAAGTTTAAACACTTAAGAGAACCGTGAACGAGTGTTAACTAACCCAAATCATTTGGTCCGAGGACTACATGCATGATTGGATTTAAGTTTAAACACTTAAGAGAATTGTGAACGAATGTTAACTAACCCAAATCATCTGGTCCGAGGACTACAGGCATGATTGGATTTAAGTTTAAACACTTAAGAGAACGTGAACGAGTGTTAACTAACCCAAATCATCTGGTCCGAGGACTACAGGCATGATTGGATTTAAGTTTAAACACTTAAGAGAACCGTGAACGAGTGTTAACTAACCCAAATCATCTGGTTCGAGGACTACAGGCATGATTGGATTTAAGTTTAAACACTAAGGGAACTGTGAACGAGTGTTAACTAACCCAAATAATCTGGTTCGAGAACTACATGCATGATTGGATTTAAGTTTAAACACTTAGGAGAACCGTTAACGAGTGTTAACTAACCCAAATCATCTGGTCCGAGGACTACAAACATGATTGGATTTAAGTTTAAACACTTAGGAGAACCGTCAATGAGTGTTAACTAACCCAAATCATCTGGTCCGAGGACTACAGACATGATTGGATTTAAGTTTAAACACTTAGGAGAACATCTCATATAAAGAATTGACATATTGATTGAAGAAAAGATTCGATTAATAATAGTACATTTTGAGGTTATTCACATTCCAACGGCGTGGTATTACATGACTATCTAGGTCTTCTAAGAAATACGCCCCAATACCAGCCCCTGAAGTAATACGATATGGCCCTTCCCAATTGGGTCCTAACTTTCCCCAACCTAGGTTCTTTGCAATGCCCATAACTTTCCTCAGCACCAAATCACCAGGTTCTAAAGGCCTTCACTTTACGTTCGCATCATAGCCCTGCCTGAGCTTTTGTTGGTAATGTGCCAGTCGGACTATTACACTTTCCCTTTTTTCCTCAATCAGGTCCAAACTCTTCTCTAGCTGCTCATTGTTGCCGATCGGATTGAACGAACTAGTTCTCAATGTTGGGAACCTGGTCTCCAAAGGTATGACAGCTTCAGCCTCATAGGTCATTGAGAAGGGGTCTTTCCAGTAGATCTGCGAGGCGTAGTTCTGTAAGCCCAAAATACATGTGGCAATTCTTCCACCCATTTGCCCTTCGCATTGTCTAGTCTCTTCTTTAAGCCATTTACTATGACCTTGTTAACAGCTTCTGCTTGCCCATTACCCTGGGGATAAGCAGGAGTGGAGTATCTGTTTATGATTCCCAGTTCGCTACAATAATTCCTGAATGCTTTGCTATCGAACTGTAGGCCATTGTCCGAGATGAGAGTATGGGGAACTCCAAACCGAGTGACAATATTCTTCCACACGAACTTCTACACATCTACGTCTCTGATGTTGGCCAGAGGTTCAGCTTCGACCCATTTGGTGAAATAGTTTATGCCGACCAAAAGGTATTTCCTGTTTCCTGCAGCTTTAGGGAATGGTCCCACGATATCTAAGCCCCATTGGGCGAAAGGCCATGGGGTGGATAGTGGATTAAGAGTTCCCCTTGGTCGATGAATGTTTGGGGCAAATCGCTAACATTGATCGCACTTTTTAACATACTCGTGGGCTTCTTTTTGCATGTTCGGCCACCAATAACCTTGAGTGATGACTTGGTGAGCCAAGGACCTACCTCCAGTGTGGCTCCCACAGATTCCTTCATGTAATTCTTCTAGTAGTAACTCAGCCGCTTCAGGATGCATACACAATAAGTACGGTCCTAAATAGGAGCGTTTATATAGTTTCTAGTCCTCGGATAGCCAGAATCTGGTCGCGTTCCTCCGAATTTTGTCAGCTTCCCCCCTTTCTACAGGCAAAATATCTTCTTTCAAGAATTTAATTATAGGATCCATCCAGCAGAGTCCGACCCTGACTTGGTGAACTTGGATTACCTCTCTTCTTGCCTCTGTAGGCCCATGCAAGTCCTTGACAATGATAACTCTCGGCAAATTTTGCGCCGAAGAGGTAGCGAGCGTGGCCAAAGAATCAGCATGTGCGTTACCATTTCTGGGGATGTGCAGCAAACTGAAAGATTCGAACTCCGATTGCAGACATTTAACTCGGCTCAAGTACCCCTGCATTCTTTCATCCTTCGCCTCAAACTCACCTTGTACTTGACCAACAACTAACCTCGAGTCCGAGAACAACTCCACTGACTTTCCTCCCATTCTTCGAACCATAGCCATTCCCATCAGTAAAGCTTCATATTTCGCCTCATTATTTGTTGCCGAGAAGCCCAGCCTTAACGACTTTTCGATGGTGATTCTTTCAGGGGATATCAGCACTAGCCCCACTCTAGAACCTTTCTGGTTCGCTGCGCCATCCGCGTACACTTCCCAATGTGAGAGGCTTTGTTGAGAAATCATGCCAACTGGTTTTTCATCCATGTCCGGTGTCAGCGTTACTTCTTCTAATTAGGGTTCCGTGAACTCGGCCACCAAATCTGCAAGGACCTGGCCCTTGACTGATGTGTGAGGCATGTATTTGATATAGAAAGCCCTTAAGATCGTACCCCATTTAGCAATCCTTCCAGTGTAGTCAGCACTTCGGAGTATAGCCTTGAGTGGGAGCTGAGTGAGAACAATGACTGTGTGGGCTTGGAAATAATGAGGTAGCTTCCGTGTACCAAGCATCACTGCTAGGATAGCCTTCTCTAGTGACAAATAACGGGTCTCGGCTTCATGCAGCGACTTACTTACGTAATAAACTGGCTTTTGCACACCATAATCTATTCATATTAACACCAAGCTCACAACATAGGAAACTACAACAATGTAGGCAAACAAGACTTCGTCTGGCTCAGGACTGGACATGATTGGTGGCCGAGCTAGATAATCTTTGAGCTGCTGAAAGGCCGTAGCACATTCTTCAGTCCACTCGAATCCCTTCCACTTGTTAATTAGAGAGAAGAAAGGCCGACATCTATCCGCTGATCGAGAGATAAATCGATTCAGGGCAGCAGTCATTCCAGTCAGTTTCTGAACTTCCTTGGGATTCCGAGGAGCTTGTAAATTGTTGATGACCTTTATCTGATCGGGGTTAACCTCAATTCCCCTGTGAGTCACCATGTACCCCAAAAACTTGCCTGACCCCACATCGAATGAGCACTTAGAAGCGTTTAGGCGCAGCTTGTACTTTTTTAGAACTTCAAAGGTACTTTCAAGGTCCTTCACATGTTCAGCAACAATCTTGCTTTTCACCACCATGTCATCTATGTAAACCTCGATATTTTTACCCAGCTGTGGCTCAAACATCCTCATCATCATTCTTTGATAGGTAGATCCCGCGTTTTTCAAGCCAAATGGCATCACCTTATAGCGGTAGTTACCAATAGCGGTGACAAAAGCAGTCTTCTCCTGATCATCCAGGGCTAGTGGTATCTGGTGGTAACCTTGGAAAGCATCTAGGAAGCTCATCCGAGGGTGGCCGATAGTGACATCCACTAGCTGATCAATTTTTGGCATAGGGAATGGATCTTTAGGGCAAGCCTTATTTAAATCAGTGAAGTCCACGCATACTCGCCATTTCCCACTCTTTTTTTTCACCACCACAGTATTTGTTAGCCATTTAGGATAAAAAACTTCCTTAATAGATCCAGCTTGTTTGAGCTTTGCTACTTTTTCTCTTACTGCATCAGCATGGTCCTTGGATAGGCGCCGAGGAGGCTGCTTCTTAGGGGTAATCAATGGGTTGACCTTCAGATGGTGACATATGAATTCCGGATCTACCCCTGGGGCTTCATAAGCGTTCCAGGCGAATACGTCAAGGTTTCTCCTAAGGAATTTTACTAACTCCTTCTTCTCCTGCAGAGGTAGCTGAAATCCAACTTGAAAGAATTTTTCTGGATTGTCTCCGATGATAACTTTTGTCAAATCTTCGCACTTAGTGCTCTCGTCTGGATCTTCGACGGGCAATACCCGAGACTTTAACTGCTATAAACTCCTTTCGGCCTTGGACGAGGACTCGGTTTCGGGCTCATGTTGGATGGCAGCCACTAAGCATTGTCTGGCTGCGGATTGATCTCCTCGGATCTCACAAACTTGTCCTTCAGATGGATACTTAACTTTCTGATGCAAAGTAGAGGAAATAACCCCTAGTGTATGAAGCCAAGGTTTAACTACAATTGCCGTATAGGGCGAATACACGTCTACAACTATGAAATCCACCTCTACCACCTCTGAGCCGGTCTGCACAGGTAATCGTATCTAGCCTTTCGGGGTGACAACCCTTCCTTCAAAACTCACAAGGGGGGAATTGTATGGTGTTAAGTCTTGAGGTTTTAGGCCTAGCCCTTTGTAGAGATCAGGATACATTATTTCTACCACGCTACCCTGGTCCACCATTACCCTCTTCACATCATACCCTCCAATTCTGAAGGTGATTACTAAAGTATCATTATGGGGTTGGATGGTTCCAATCTTATCCTCATCCGAGAACCCTATAACTAGTTGAGCACCCGACTTAGCTCTCTTCGGACCTTGACCGAAATCCCCTGTGGGTGACCAGACTACCGACATAACCTTCGATGGCCAAAATCCTGTTCTTCCCGGTGCGGCGAAGACGACGTTAATAGTTCCCAATGGAGGCTTTGAAAAGTCATCTCTTCGGGGCTCTGAGTTCATTTGACTTCCTCGGCCACTGGAGTGGTGCAAGAGGTGTCTCAATTTACCCTCACGGACCAGTTGGTCCAAGTGATCCCACAGGCTCCTGCAATCCTCTGTGGTATGCCCATGGTCTTAATGGTACTGGCAGTAGAGATTATGATTACGCCTTTTAGGGTTCCCCACCATCTTACTCGGCCACCTGAAGAATGGTTCATTCTTAATCTTTTCCAAAACTTGGTGTACTAGCTCTTTGAATACAGTGTTAACTGCTTGAGGATTTGTTGATCCTGATTGGCCAGCAAAATCCCTCCGTGGTTTACTGTTATTGTAACGGTTCGACCTGAAATCCCTCCTCTCCTAGGGGATAACCTTGTCCTTTCCCTTCCTTTGCTGCTGATCTTCTTCAACTCTTTTATACTTTTCAATACGGTCCATGAGCTGACGCATGTTAGTAACTGGTTTACCAAATAAGGACGTCCTTAAACCATGGTCAGTAGGGAGACCGAGCTTGAACGTGTTGAGGGCCATTCCATCAAAGTTACCCTCCATATCATTAAACATCTCCCAGTATCTATCTGAATACGTCTTCAAGGTCTCACCCTCCTGCATGCTCAAGGATAGCAATGAAGATAAGGGCCTGGCCACTCTTCGGCATGTGACAAAACGGGAACCAAATGCTTGAGTGAGCTCTTTGAAGGAATTGACAGAGTCTGCTTTCTTGCTGTCAAACCACCTCATTGCAACCGGTCCAAGACTGGAGGGGAAAACCTTACACATCAGAGCTTCATCTCTGGAGTAGATAGACATCCTTTGATTAAAGTGACTCACATGTTCCACTAGGTCTATTTTACCATTATAGATGGTGAACGTAAGCCGGTTAAAATGCCGAGGAAGTCTCGCTTCTTCAATCCTGCGCGTAAAAGGTGACCTATAGATCTGATTCAAAGCTCTGCTCATAGCATCGTTCCCTACGCCTCCACGTGATGGGCTCCTAGGTTGCCTCTTACGATGAGGCTCTTCCTCATAGGAAAAGGATTCACTGACTGGTGTTCGAGATCTCTGCTTGTAAGTGATGTCCTATTCGTCATCGGAATCCTCATCAGAATATGAAGAAATCTGTTTCCTCTTTGCATGGCGCAAGTCCCTTTTTAGCTTCTCAACTTCTAGTTGCAAATTCCGGTTCTTCTCTGCATGGGACACGTGACTTCCACCATGTGACTGGCTTTGACCAGTATGCGCAGTGTGCGCACTACCTTCACGATCTTGTCTCTTCTCCAAGTTAAGAAAATGGTCAACGTGTTGGGATGCCCTAGATTCTGCTTGTTGTCGACTTCGTTCAGCCATCATTTACTGTTGTTTTCACCCCTGCACAAGCTCTTCCCACAGACGGCGCCAATTGTAGGGTCAGTTTTTGTAGCCCAAGCCCAAAAGGTTTGGATTATGAGCCCAATAAACCTAAAACAATGAATTTGTAGAGAGTGGGTGAAAGAGCTGGGCCGATTTTGAATTAAACAATAGTTAACTATGGTATTAAAGGGTGAGCTAACATAAAAACACACTTGAAAACTAAACAAATTGATGTCCGAAGAGGTGTATTATTGATTGAAAGGTGAATACAATTCTTAGAGCTACAGTAAAATTATTCTCCTCCTCTCTTTCTTTCTGTTCTCATCCTCTATTATCAGAGGTCTCTTCTCTTTATATAGCACACTCTCCCATCATCTTCATCGTCCACTTGTTCTTCATCTAAGCATCCACTTGAGTACATGTCCCATCAGGTATCTTCTTTAGCTTTCTGTGAGTGGTGATAGTTGAGATTAAACTATTCAAGGGTCTTCTCCACATTAATGCGGTCAGAAAAGCAGCTGCAGTGCATTTAATGTGGTGGTTGCAGCTTGTCTTCTAGATATTTTTCCGTTTTTATCATCTCCATACGTGCCTGAAGCCTATTCTTATCATCAAAATCATTAGAAAGATTACTTGAACCTCCCAGGTATCTGCTTGACCAAGACTCTTTGTATCCGAGGAGAAAGACCTCTTCGGACCACTAGTGATCTCTTCGGACTACACTCTTCATTCATTTCCAAGTATATTTCTTCTACATGGACTCCTTCTCAAACATTTTCCTCTCTTCAGACACACAGGAATCTTCAAATAGGGCCCTAGGCCCAAAACATAAGGTTGGGCTTTCACCCCCCACATATACTATAAAATATGACTGACATGGTCCACATGGAGATTGAGTGGGAGTGAAAACATAATAGTAGGTTTAATTAATAATGGCGATTAAATTCATTCTTTGTAATCTAAAGATTTTGAGGCAATTAAGTAATAGTTTATAATGGATAAGGATGGATGCTATGAAGCACGGGTGCGTTTCGGGATTCGGTTATAATGGTTGTGGGACTCGGCAATTTTTGAAAAAAATAGGGTGCGGGTGCGGCAATTAAAAATATTTTTATTTATATTTTCTATATATTTCGAAGGCAAAAATATATTTTTATTTTGGGAAAGCATGCAAACAACAAATGATAACAAATATATTTCACTGCTGGGAAAGCATGCAAACAACATCTTTTTCTATATATTTTCTATATATTATCCTTTTCATTTCAAATATATTTTCAAAGGCAAGAAACACAACACAAAACAAAACACAAAACAAAAAAGAAAACACAAAAGAAGCAACAAATATTCAGAATAAAATTGAGGAAGGACAGATTTAGTATGTTTGGGCCTCATTCAAAGCCAATTTTGGCTGTTCCGGCATGATTCAAGGCCCATTTCGGCCGTCGGCTGATACGATCCGATTCGGCCAATATGACTCGATTCTGGTTGAATCTGCCCGCTTCAGCGCGAATCCGTAAAAAAAAAAAAAAAAAAAAAAAAAACTCAGACACGACACCAACGCGTAGGCAGCCGCGTCGGTGGCCGCATCCTGTGTCGGTGCTTTCTAGGATGGATGTTGTAGGAGAGCGCCTTTGGATAGCACTCCCACTTCAATATTGATTGTGAAAATATTATGATTATAGAAAGATCTCCAAGAAATAAATAAAAGGAACGAAGCAAACCCAAAATCTGAAAATAAACACACACAAATAAAAGAGCACCAATGAATTCCACTAATCAAATCTGGAGATATACAAGTTGGTGTATCAGTATTCTCACAATAACCCAAACCCCAATACACCGAATAGCTCTCTCACAAATACAAAGTATAGAGAAAATCTTACACTCTATTCTAAACTAGAGAACTCTCGTAAATATGCACCATCCAATCTCTCTATTTCCACACTCTTCAATTGCCGCAACACACTGCTTATATAGGATATCAAGTCGGCAAAGATACAAGTCATTCAAGCACCAGAATTGTTCACGTGCAAAATACTAATCCAAGTAAAGACAAAGTCTACTTCAAGTAGAACTCTAAATCTCAAGTATATTTAGGCTAGGTTTGGATAGCAGCAGACCACGCGTCTGCATTTTTTTGGCTGGGTCCCGTGCATTGTTCATGGGACCCGCAAGTACAGAAAAACACAAATCTAACTTTAAAACTGGGTCCCACGCACTATTCACACATGTAAAAATTATTTCGCTATAATATTTTTAGTTTTCAATTTTCAGTGATAAACAATATCCAAACAAACCCCTACTTTGCTACTATTCCAAACCAGTCAATATACATTGAGCACGCAAGGTCCAAACATCAATTCCAAGTTGAACTTGGATATCTAAGGCCGGTTGGGAATTCAATGGGCAATTATCCCAAGCGACGAGGTGCACAATAATAATCCAAGCCATCAAATATAACAATGGAGGTATTTTTTGGCCAAGGTCCTTGGATTTTTGAATTTTTTATTATAAAATTCGTATGACCTCTCCAAAATTGAAATATAAAAATTAAAATAGTCATCTAACCCCAAAAAACCTAAAAATTAATTAAAATGGTTATATAAGAAATTAATCAAAATTTTGGTGGCCTTAAAAAAAAAAAAAACCTTCACTTTTTACTAACAAAACAAAAATAGATCCATTAAAAAAAAAATCTTTGATGAAATACAAAAAATATTGGTATGACATTTTGGTTGTTTGCTTATTTGGAATCCAATATTAAAATTTTGGGACAAGTTTGAGATTTGGAAGTTATTCAGTTGGTTAATTCCACCTAGGATTTTTTAAATATTTCTCATTAGGAAATTGACTTTACAATGGAGCATTATTATCGATTAGATATTTTTTATGTTTAAACAAGTGTTAGTAGCAAGATTCATAAATTATGAAAAACAACCATTGAAAATAGAATTTCACCATTATGAGAATATCTTTTTGAGATAGTTTCAACTTATGACGTTCGTTCCTGATAATAGCTTTTTATCATCAGACCAAGTCACTAATCATTTTTTGGTGTAGGTAGGGATTGAACTCCAGATTTTATTCAACCATCACAGACTTTACTAGTTGAGTTAACTAGAACTCACACCATTATAGAATAATGTGGTTTACATTTAGATTCCAAAAATTGTTAAATATTTTTTAATTTTTTCAATAACTAGTAAGGACTAAAAAATTAGTAGCTTGCCAACTTGTTTATAGAGTGGTTGTATAGTTATACTTATAATTAATCTTTCCTTTTCCACTACAACTATGGAATGGGTATTTTCAACCATGAATATTATTAAAATTGGGTTCACAACACAAAGTGGAAGATGATATTCAAATAGACTCTTTGATTTTATACATTAATTGAATATGATTTTTTAACACACTCTTTGATTTATACATTGAAATGGAAATTTTAGTGACATTTACGACATAATTAATTGTAGGGACCGGTTTCGAGCGCTCTCTACAGACTGAGAGAGTGGACCCAAGCCCAGCTTACCCTCTAATAAATTTATAGAGTATGGGCTCTAGAGCTAGGCCTTAGTAAAGAATGCAACGGCCATGCATGGTTGTACGTGGATTGTGCTAAGCTAAACGTGGGTCAGAATGCCAAATAAGGCTCCTCGGACGGGTCTAGTAGAGTTTGAAGTTGTTTTTATTTCTTTCAAGTAAGGCTACAATGGTTGAGAGAAAATACAATGCTACAGTATTTCTCTTTCTCTGGTTTTTCCTCCGTCCCCCTCACAAGAAGGACTTTTTACATTATATACTTCCTTCCCAGTTGATCCTAGCCCTACACTTGTTGATCAACCCGGTTTCCACTTGAGAGCCTGTCCCATCAGCCGCATTCCCATACCTCCAGTGGGTTGCAGCGCCCCAGACGGTACTGTTCAGAGGTCCTATCCTCATTAATGCGGCCAGGGCGTTAGTTGAGGGCATTTAATGTGGAGGTGACAGTTCACCTGGGACTTGTTCTTCCACCATGCTTCAATGTCCGGTGCTTGGTTCTTGCTATTTGTTCCTCGGATGCTTAGGGAGACTCCCCTTAAAGGTATGCTGTTTGCCCACTCTCTGACCTCGGTATTCCGAGGATGTAACCATCCTCGGCAGTGCTCCTTGGGCCCTGGGCCCTAAACTTTCATCCTCGGACCTCGGACATTGGAGGCGTCCTCGGCGTGGGCTTCTGGGCCTGGTTCGGAGTGGGCCGGGGTTGCTGACTTATTCTGGCCCCACAATAGCCCCTCAAAATCTTGCTGTCCGCATCCTCGGACGGAGAGGAGGATTTTGATATCCTCGGGCCTGCTTCGTGTCCAATCGGGTCTTGTCCCTCGTCAGCATTGGAGCCTTTTCAACTGCCCAAGGTGCGTTACTGGCGCTTCGATGCGCGTAACGTGCCTTGCATTAAATTCGGGCGGCTTTATACTCCCCACGTTCAACGGACAGATGACAATCTAACGGTGGGGATGCGTCTGGCATTTATGGGCGGGAAAACTCGCGCGGCTCTTCCCTCTAGGGTATAAATACCCATTAGAACCGCTTCCTCTCTTCTCATTTGCAATCAAGAGCTCCTGCGCCTCTATTCTGAGTCCAGTCAAACTTCCATCTCCATCTCCAGCACAAAAAGCCAGTCTGAGGAGCTCTTCCTCATTTCTGTAAGTCTCTTTATCCCTCTCTGAGCTTCTTTTCCTCTCTACTCGTCCTTCTCTTTCATTCGTTCCTCCTTTAGCTTGCTTAGGCGTCATTTGGGATGGGTAGACTTAAGAAGTATGTTGGCACTGAGGAGGCGATGGAGAAATTCATCGCCGATTACAAGATACCGGCCAACGTTGGCTTGAGGTATTGTGAGGAGGGGGAGTGGCACCTCCTGAGGCAAGAGGGCGAAGTGGTGATTCCTGTCATTGCTTTCCTTGAAGGGGGGATGAGGATCCCCATGGGGCCGGTGATGAGGGGTTACCTCGCCTACTTTCGGTTAACCCCCACCCAATGCGCCTCCAACATGTTCAGGATTCTGGGCAGTGTGGACGCCCTTAATGAGAAGATGGGTCTGAGGCTGACCTATCATGACGTCAATTATTGCTACAATCTTCAACATTTGAAGAACAAGTCCTACTATATGAGGACGAGGGACGACAGGGTGCGGCTTATCCAGTGCCTCCCCGAGTCCAATAAGGGGATGAATGAGGATTTCCTCATCGTGTCTGGAGCGTGGCACGATGGCCTCCATTGCCCGACGACAGAGGGAGCACCAGGTGGGACAGCGGGAATAGGAGGGGATCATAGATTCTAACTTTTTTCTCTGCATTATTTCTTTTTGCACTGTTTGGTTTCTAACCGTGGGTGTGTTTTCTTTTTGCAGATCCGCACTCTCTTGCGCGCCGCTTTAGCTTGATCAACAGGGAGGACTTGCAGAAGGCGCTCAGGTCTGCGGAATTTGAGAACGAAGCAGACCACCAAGTCAGAGCCGCGCACAAGATTTTGGGGTACTCTCCGCTCCAAAAGTCATTCGCAGCCCCAAAGCACGTGATCAGAGCCAAAGATCCTCGGCTGCAGAAAATAAAAGTGACCGAGGACGGTTTCGAGTTTCCCGAGGATCCCTCCACTTCAGGAGACGTCACAATAGCAGTCCTTTCGTCTTCCCACACACTCCCAGAGGCCGCGGAAGAGGACCTAGAGAGGGAAGGGGACGCTGCAGATTGTGGTTTTGCCGAGGACGATTTCAGCGTTTTCGAGCAACTACATCAGTCCGAGGACCCTTCTAGAGACTTGGGTGATCCTTGTCTAACCGAGGCAGACTTCTTAGCGTCGGATAAATCTGCTCCGCATGAAATGGGCTACAAGAAGAAAGCCCAACCCTCCCTACTCGACCTAATCGAAGGTCAGCCGGGGAAGTCCAAACCGAAGCTTCCTCCTCCTCCTCCAAAGGCTCGTCCCGTTCAGACCAGGTCGGCCTCAACACAGCCCAAGCTTCCTCCTCCTCCGCCTCAGCCGAGCCCGCCGTCTAGGCGCGAGCCTGCTGACCCCAAGCAGAAGAAGGACAAGGGCAAGAGGACCCTTGAGGACAATACTGGGCCCACGCGGGAGGGTGATGGCACTCGTCGGCCATCGAAGCAACTGAGGATAGGCTCCTCAACGCAGGAGAAACAGGTCGCTCCCCCGCCCGAGGTCCAGGCTTGGCTCCCCGCCCCAATGCTCCGTGGGGCACCCTTGAGGGATGACTCCTCCCTCAGGGACTTCAAGGATGGCGAAGGTGCGTATGTGGCCGACGCTGTGGAGAGATGCCTGCTCCTTCCCGCGGACATGGCGGAGCTGGGAACCATGAGGAGTAGGGACGTCTTCCTCTGCCTCAAGCGGTATTTGGGGATGGTAAGACCTTAACACTTGTGCCTTTTCTTGCCTCAGTTTTTCTTTGCTTTCATTTCTTTTTGAGCTCGGCTAATCATAACTTATCTGTTTCGTTTGGCAGGCTGTACAGGCCACCTTCAGGCTGGAAGAGGCGGCCAATGAGCATGGGAAGGCCATGGATTTAGAGCGCGATAGGCGCCTGGCGGCTACTCGGACCCTCAAGACGTCCGAGGAGGACCTTGCCAAGGCCAGGGAGGAGCTGAAGCAAATGACCCAGGCTAGGGCCAGTGCAATGTCAGGCCTTGAGGGTGCCCAAAGGCAGGCCGAAGCTCAGACAAAGCGTCTGGGTGAGGCAGAGAAGCAGCTGAAGCTTGCCGAGGAGCAGATAGCTGGCTTGACGAAGAAATTGGCCGATGCTGAGGAGGCCAAGAGGGTGGCTGACTGGGCCAAAGGGGAGGCTGAGAGGGCAAAGTCTGAAGCAGAGCAGGGCAGGGAGGAAGCCTGGGCCACCAAGCAGGAAGCTGAGGAGGCAGCCTATTCTGCCGGGGCAACTGAGACAGCAGCTGCCTACAAATCCCAAGTCCCTGGGGTATGTAGGCGCTACTGCTCTGAGACTTGGAGTGAGGCCCTCAGACAGGCTGGGGTGGAGGCCTCTTCTGACTTGTGGAAGGAGGAGAATGTGTACTACCCTCCTGTTATCCGCGAGGCTGCCCCAGATGGCTCAGAGGCCGAGGAGGCTGCTGCCACCCCGGGCGAGGGGGCCTCGGATGCTGGGGCCACTGACGAGCCAGTCCAAGGGAGTACTCCCTCTTCGGCGGTTGAACTGAGTGATGGCTCCAACGAGGATGCGCCTCAGCAAGCTGCAGAACCTTCCCTCGATGCCCAGGTTTCTTCTGCTGAGGGGGCAACTATTCCTGCTGTGCCTCTGCAGGCCATCCCCCTTGGCCAGGGCTCGGAGGACCCTGAGGCAGCTGCGGGCTAGCCACCCACCGAAGCGGGCAACTAGGCTCCTTGGCGCTTCTGCATGCTGGACTTCATTTTTGCATCTTTTTCTTCTTCTTTTTTTTTTTTTTTTTTTTTTTTTTTTTTTACTTGTAATGTAACTCTACAGATGTAATTCCCTTGAATTTAATGAAATGAGAACTTGATTTCCTTTCCTGTTTGTTGTGGCTGTTTGTTTATTTGCACATTATCTTCTTTTCCTTTACTTGCACGATTTTAGTTTCAATTGCATCTCGGCCAATCGCGGCATCAGTTATTATAATGAGAGGGCATGCATGCTCTGATGCATTTTTCATTCCCTAAGGACCAGATAGAATTCCTTCGGGTAGACTCTTAGTGTTTCTTCAATGTAGTTAGCTTCTCCTTAGGCCTGAGTCCGAGGACCATGCAGAGCCTTGGTCCTGCTTGACACTTGAGTTTGGCTGTAAGTAATTAGTTTCCCCATAGGTTTGAGTCCGAGGACCGTGCAATACCCAGGTACAGTTGCTGCCTTCAAGATAAGTGGCTAGCTCCCCATAGGCTTGGGTCCGAGGACCATGCAAGACCCAGGTACAGTTGCTGCCTTCAAGATAAGTGGCTAGCTCCCCATAGGCTTGGGTCCTTGGACCATGCAAGACCCAGGTACAGTTGCTGCCTTCAAGATAAGTGGCTAGCTCCCCATAGGCTTGGGTCCGAGGACTGCGCAAGACCCAGGTACAGTTGCTGCCTTCAAGATAAGTGGCTCCCCATAGGCTTGGGTCCGAGGACCATGCAAGACCCAGGTACAGTTGCTGCCTTCAAGATAAGTGGCTAGCTCCCCATAGGCTTGGGTCCTTGGACCATGCAAGACCCAGGTACAGTTGCTGCCTTCAAGATAAGTGGCTAGCTCCCCATAGGCTTGGGTCCGAGGACCGCGCAAGACCCAAGTACAGTTGCTGCCTTCAAGATAAGTGGCTAGCTCCCCATAGGCTTGGGTCCTTGGACCATGCAAGACCCAGGTACAGTGGCTGCCTTCAAGATAAGTGGCTAGCTCCCTATAGGCTTGGGTCCGAGGACCGTGCAAGACCCAGGTACAGTTGCTGCCTTTAAGATAAGTGGCTAGCTCCCCATAGGCTTGGGTCCGAGGACCGCGCAAGACCCAGGTACAGTTGCTGCCTTCAAGATAAGTGGCTAGCTCCCCACAGGCTTGGGTCCGAGGACGCGCAAGACCTAGGTACAGTTGCTGCCTTCAATTGGCTGTAAGTAACTAGTTTCCCCATAGGCTTGGGTCCTTGGACCATGCAAGACCTAGGTTCTGTCTAGCACCCAGATATAAGTGGCGTTGGGACGCGAGACGTGTGATAATAACAGGCAGAACATCTGAATCAAAAAGGACTTCTTTATTAATAGTAATACATTTTCAGGTTATTTACATTCCATGGACGAGGTACAGGTTTATCATCTAAATCTTCTAAATAGTATGCTCCTATCCCTGCCACTGAGGTGATTCGATAGGGGCCCTCCCAGTTGGGTCCGAGCTTTCCCCATGAAGGGTTTTTGGCAGCTCCTACGACTTTTCTCAGCACCAGGTCTCCCGGTGCTAGTGGTCTGAGCTTTACATTGGTGTCATATCCCTGCTTGAGCTTTTGCTGGTAGTGGGCCAGCTGGATCATTGCCTGTTCTCTTCGTTCATCTACCATGTCCAGGCTCCGCCCCAGCAGTTCATCATTGTTGTTTGGGGTGAAGGAGCTCGTCCTTAGCGTTGGGAAGTTAGTTTCCACGGGGATCACTGCCTCCGCACCATAAGTCATGGCAAAAGGTGTTTCCCCTGTTGAGCGCCGGGGCGTAGTCCGGTACGTCCAGAGGACGTGGGGCAGCTCTTCTACCCATCTCCCCTTGTCATCATCCAGCCTCTTCTTAAGCCCGTTGACGATGACCTTGTTGACAGCCTCGGCCTGTCCGTTCCCCTGAGGGTAGGCCGGCGTTGAGTACCTGTTTGTGATCCCAAGTTCACAACAGTACCTCCTGAAGGCTTTGCTATCGAACTGGAGCCCATTATCCGAGATGAGTGTATGAGGGACCCCGAACCGTGTAACTATGTTCCTCCAAAGGAATTTCTTCACGTCTACGTCCCTGATGTTGGCTAGTGGCTCGGCCTCGACCCATTTGGTGAAGTAGTCCATGGCCACCAGCAGATACTTCTTATTCCCTGGTGCTTTGGGGAAAGGTCCCACGATGTCTAAGCCCCATTGGGCGAATGGCCATGGACTGGACAGAGGGTTGAGGACCTCTCCTGGCTGATGGATGTTTGGGGCGAACCTTTGGCATTGGTCACACTTCTTGACATATTCCTGGGCCTCTTGTTGCATTCCCGGCCACCAGTATCCTTGAGTGACGGCTCGGTGAGCCAGGGATCTCCCCCCTGTATGGCTCCCACAAATTCCTTCGTGCAGCTCTTCGAGCAAGGATTCTGCCGCTTCGGGGTGGACACATAGAAGGTATGGCCCAGAGTAGGACCGCCTGTATAGCTTGTGGTCCTCGGACAGCCAGAACCGAGGGGCTTTCCTTCGTATCTTTTCTGCCTCTGACCTCTCCTCAGGCAGGACGTCATCCTTGAGGAATCTCATTATGGGGTCCATCCAGCTGGGACCCATCACAATTTGATGGACGTGGATTACTCCCTTTGGCACTTCACTTGCCCTCTCCAAGTGCTCCACCAGTATGATCCGAGGCAGAGCCCCTGCCGAGGAGGTTGCGAGTGTGGCTAGTGAATCGGCATGACTGTTCCCACTCCTAGGAATATGGGACAGGCTGAAGGGGCGAAACTCTGACCGCAAGTGCTTGACTTGGCTAAGGTATTCCTGCATTCTCGAATCCCTGGCTTCCATCTCCCCCTTTACTTGTCCTACCACCAATCTGGAGTCTGAGAACATCTCTATCGACCTTCCTCCCATCTTCTGCACCATGATCATCCCTTGCAGTAATGCCTCATACTCGGCCTCGTTGTTTGTGGCCGTGAATCCGAGCCTCAGGGATTTCTCAATGACATGATCTTCAGGGGATACAAGGACCAGCCCCACTCCGGACCCCCTTTGGTTTGCCGCGCCATCCACATATACTTTCCAACATGGTGACTTTGGGATGGAGATTGCCCCAACTGATTTCTCATCACGGTTCTTATCCTCGGCTGTCACTTCGACGACTGGTTCCGCGAACTCAGCCGTCAAGTCCGCCAAAACCTGGCCTTTTATGGAAGTCCGGGGCATGTACTTGACGTCAAAAGCCCCCAGAATCGTATTCCACTTCGCGACTTGACCTGTGTAATCAGCGGCCCGGAGTACAGCCTTCAAGGGCAATTGGGTTAGGACAACCACCGTGTGAGCTTGGAAGTAATGGGGGAGCTTTCTCGTGGCGTGGACCACCGCCAGTATGGCTTTCTCCAGGGGTAGGTATCTGATCTCTGCTTCGTGCAGCGCCTTGCTGACGTAGTAAACTGGCTTTTGGATGTCATTGTCTTCCCGTATCAGTACTAAGCTCACTGCGTGGGGTGCTACCGCCAAGTAGGCGTACAGGACCTCGTCGGGCTCAGGATTGGACATGATAGGCGGCCGGGATAGATACTCCTTGAGTTGCTGGAAAGCTACGGTACAATCCTCGGACCACTCAAATCCCTTCCATTTGTTGATCAGGAGATAAAAGGGCCTGCACCTGTCGGCCGACCTGGAAATGAATCGGTTCAGCGCCGCGATCATCCCCGTAAGCTTTTGGATCTCCTTGGGGTTCTGCGGAGGCTTCATATTGTGAATTGCCTTGATCTGGTCAGGGTTGACTTCGATCCCACGGTGGGTGATCATATACCCCAGAAACTTGCCAGAGCTTACGCCGAACGAGCACTTTGAGGCATTAAGGCGGAGCTTATGCTCTCTCGGGACGCTAAATGTGCGGCCGAGGTCCTCCAAGTGCTCGGACACCAGCTTGCTCTTCACCACCATATCGTCAACATAGACCTCGATGCTCTTGCCCAACATCGGCTCAAACATTCTCGTCATCATCCTCTGGTAGGTGGATCCGGCGTTTTTCAAGCCGAAGGGCATAACCTTGTAGTGGTAGTTCCCTATGGGTGTCACAAATGCTGTCTTCTCTTGGTCCTCCAAGGCTAGTGGGATTTGGTGATAACCCTGAAAGGCATCCAGGAAGCTCATCCGAGGATGGCCTGCCGTTGCATCCACTAGTTGGTCTATTCGTGGCATTGGGAAAGGGTCTTTTGGGCATGCTTTGTTCAGGTCTGTGAAGTCTACACAAACCCTCCACTTCCCACTTTTCTTCTTGACCACCACAGTGTTGGCCAACCATGTGGGGTAAAAGATCTCCTTGATAGCCCCCGCGTGTTTAAGCTTATCGACCTCTTCCCTGATCGCATCAGCGTGCTCCTTCGATGGGCGCCGAGGTGGCTGCTGCTTGGGGATCACAGATGGGTTGACGTTAAGGTGGTGACAGATGAAGGATAGATCAATCCCAGGGGCGTCGCAGGGGTCCCATGCGAACACGTCAAGGTTCCTCTTGAGGAACTCGAGTAACTCCTCCTTCTCCTGTGGAGGCAGCTGGGTTCCGACCTGGAAGAACTTCTCCGGATCATCGCCAATTACAACCTTCTCCAGGTTTTCGCATTTAGCATCCTCGGCAGGTGCGTCCGGAGGTGCCACCTGGGTCTTTGACTGCTATGAATCTTCCTCGGCTGGGGCCGAGGGCTGTGCATCAAGCCGATAAGATATGGCAGCCACCGTGCACTGCCTAGCTGTGGATTGGCAACCTCGGATCTCCAGAACCTGGTCCCCTGACAGGAATTTCACCTTTTGGTGGAAGGTGGAGGCTACGCCATCCAAGGCGTGTAGCCAGGGCCTCCCTACGATGGTTGTGTAGGGGGAGTATGTGTCCACCACTATGAAGTTCGCCTCCACCACCACCGGGCCTGTCTGTACGGGTAGTCTGATCATACCCTTTGGGATGACGAGCTTCCCATCGAAGCTCATTAGGGGGGAGTTGTAAGGTGTGAGGTCTTCCTGTTTTAGCCCCAGCCCCTTGTAGAGGTCTGGGCACATGACCTCGGCTGCGCTGCCACCGTCCACCATCACCATTTTCACGTCATAACCCCCGATTCTGAGGGTGACGATTAGGGCGTCCTCGTGTGGTTGGATGGTCCCAATCTTGTCCTCCTCCGAGAAACTCAAGGCTGGGGGAGGATTCCTCCTGGACCTCTTTGGCCCCGTCCGAGGGTCCTCGGCGGGCAATTGGGCCACAGACAACACTCGCAAAGGGGGTGTGCCTGTCCTTCCTGGCGCGGCCAGGATTATATTGATCGTCCCGGCGGGCTGCCCCATGGCGGCGTCCCTCCGAGGCTCGTGGTAGGCTCGGCCCCGCTGGTCGCTGGAATGGTGCAGAAGGTGCTTCAGCCTTCCCTCCTGGGCTAGTTGGTCCAGGTGGTCCTAGAGGTTCCTACGATCCTCCGTGGCATGTCCGTGGTCCTGGTCGTACTGGCAGTAACGATCCTGGTTGAGCCTACCAGGCTCCCCCATCATCTTAGCCGGCCATCTGAAGTATGGCTCGTTCTTTATCTTCTTCAGAACCTTGTGCACGGGTTCTCGGAATACTGCGCCAACAGTCTGGGCATTGGTCGCCCCGGATTGCCCTCCGAAATCCCTTCTCGGACGGGCGTTGTTGTACCTGTCCGACCTGAAATCCCTCCTCTCCTGAGGGATAACCTTCTCCTTGCCCTTGCCTTGCAGCATATCTTCCTCCACCCGCTTGTACGTGTCGATCCGATCCATCGGCTGCCGCACGCTGGTGACGGGCGTTCCGGTCAGGGACTTCCTCAGGTCGTGCCCCATTGGTAGCCCATTCTGGAATGTACTGATGGCGACGGCGTCATACTTGCCGTCCAGCTTGTTGTAGATCTCCCAGTACTTGTCCGAATAAGCCTTGAGGGTCTCCCCGTCACGCATAGATAGGGACAGCAATGCACTCATGGGCCGAGGAGGCCTGCTGTTCGTGACAAAGCGGGAACCAAAGGCCTGGGTCAGCTGTCTGTACGAGTTTATGGAATTCGTCCTTAGACCGTTGAACCACCTCATCGCCACAGGTCCCAAGCTGGATGGGAAGACTTTGCACATCAGCGCCTCATTCTTGGAGTGGACAGCCATCCTCTGGTTGAACTGGCTCACGTGCTCCACGGGGTCCGTCTTGCCATTGTAAGCAATGAAGGTTGGCTGCTGGAACCGCCGAGGAAGTTCTGCCTCTTCTATACGACGCGTGAAGGGCGACCTGGAGAGCTGATCCAGCGCCTTGCTCATGGCATCGCCTCCTAAGCCCCTAGGGGTTAGGTTGGCACGCCTTCGCCTCTGGTAGCGCTCCTCCTCGTGGGAGAAAGTCTCGCTGGGGGGCGTTCTTGACCTCTGCCGGTATTCATCATCGCTCTCATCGTCCGAGGGCAAGTCAGGGCTGAGTTCGGACTGTCTCCGCTGCGCACGGCGTAGCTTCCTCTTCAGATCGTCAATCTCGCGCTGCATGGCCACCTTACCATCCTTCCTCTGGGAGGTGTGGCTATGGGCCTCCTGCGATCGCGTGGCCTGGCCATCGTCGCGCTTCTGGGGAACGTGCCCATCCCCCTGGCTTTCGCTCGCTGTTGAAGTACGCACGCTTCCTTCTCGAAATCGTCTGTTGTCGTTCTGACCGCCCCCGGGGTCGCCATAGTGACCCTGAGGCCGTGACTTCGCCGGTTCTGGTCGATTGGGAGTTCTCTGGTGAGGACCTGATCCTACCATGTTTAACTGTTATCCTTACTAACGCACAAGCTCTCCCCACAGACGGCGCCAATTGTAGGGACCAGTTTTGAGCGCTCTCTACAGACTGAGAGAGTGGACCCAAGCCCAGCTTACCCTCCAATAAATTTATAGAGTATGGGCTCTAGAGCTAGGCCTTAGTAAAGAATGCAACGACCATGCATGGTTGTACGTGGATTGTGCTAAGCTAAACGTGGGTCAGAATGCCAAATAAGGCTCCTTGGACGGGTCTAGTAGAGTTTGAAGTTGTTCTTATTTCTTTCAAGTAAGGCTACAATGGTTGAGAGAAAATACAATGCTACAGTATTTCTCTTTCTCTGGTTTTTCCTCCGTCCCCCTCACAAGAGGGACTTTTTACATTATATACTTCCTTCCCAGTTGATCCTAGCCCTACACTTGTTGATCAACCCGGTTTCCACTTGAGAGCCTGTCCCATCAGCCGCATTCCCATACCTCCAGTGGGTTGCAGCGCCCCAGACGACACTGTTCAGAGGTCCTATCCTCATTAATGCGGCCAGGGCGTTAGTTGAGGGCATTTAATGTGGAGTTGACAGTTCACCTGGGACTTGTTCTTCCACCATGCTTCAATGTCCGGTGCTTGGTTCTTGCTATTTGTTCCTCGGATGCTTAGGGAGACTCCCCTTAAAGGTATGCTGTTTGCCCACTCTCTGACCTCGGTATTCCGAGGATGTAACCATCCTCGGCAGTGCTCCTTGGGCCCTGGGCCCTAAACTTTCATCCTCGGACCTCGGACATTGGAGGCATCCTCGGCGTGGGCTTCTGGGCCTGGTTCGGAGTGGGCCGGGGTTGCTGACTTATTCTGGCCCCACATTAATTAATTACTATGATTTATGAGATTTAAAAGAACGTTGAATTTCATTTTGATAGATAATTGCATTACAAAGTACTAAGAAATAGTTGTTTTGTGTTTTTTAATTGTTGATATTTTGTTATTAATTAAATGGATACAAATTTTGATTGTAATAAAAAATAAATTTGGTTCATACCTCCCCCCCTTCCCTCAATAGAAACCCTGGCTTCATCACTAATCATGGTACAAATAAATAGTCTTGAGTTCAGTTTTGTCATCCTTGGATCCATCCAAGAATAGTGGTAGTTGAATGTTACCTATTTTGGTGAGATTAGCTCAATCCAAGTAACTATTATCCTCTTTTATGGAATTTTCATGATTGCTTCCCTTAAGCTAATAGGTCAGACACTCCGCCCCAAGCCCTTGTGTTGAGGTAACAAATGGTGAGCTCTTTTAAGCACAAAATACTTTCAGACATCATGATGATCAACTTCCGCGTGCTTCATGCGTGCATGAAAAATTGAGTTAGAGTAAAGAGAAATTTAATTGGTGTTGTCACACTAAATGAATGGAGGTTGATGGAGCAAAATATGCATATCTTAAAAGAGAAGCGAAGGCAAATACGAGTGCAACTTAACTGTATTCTCCTTCAATATTTGAGCCGGAATATCGTTGTGTTCATTTTGTCACTTTAAGAAATATAATAGAATTTAAACCTATGTTTGGATGGAGGGAGAGAAGGTGGAGTGACGATAATGGGGCAACGTACAAAATTTGCATCAAAATAGGTTTCAAGGCGAATCGGACCAAATTGGAAGAGAAGTTCATGGTCATGCGTGAGCGTGTTTGAGACAACAAAAAATTCATTAATAGTCATCCAATCAATGCAAACACCATAATTAATGCATAAATTGACACACTTGATTTACGACAAATATAACATCGGGATGGGTATATAAAGATACAAACTCTAAACCCTACCATAGGTTGTTGTTAGTAGATCATCGTCAACAAAGTTGGGAAAAACATTTATGATTGTTGTTGACTTGTTGTCGATTTGTGAAGTGATCTATGCTCAACACCACAAATAATGGAACACCTTTTCTGCTTTTCAAACCTTTTTTCACATGTTGCCTACATCTATATCCATGCAGAGGTAACATGGTACAATCCTCTATAACCAAACAAGGGCATGTGATGAATTGTAAGCTTCCTCAGTCATATCGATATTAAAAATATAAAATTTTCCCTGCATCAATTCAAGCTACTAACTTGAATGTGTCAAACACAACCAAGTTGGAGAGAACACATGAAAAACGAGACATTTTTGTTAGATCTTGTCGTTTAAGATTCTTTGGATCTTGTGGCATTTTATTCTACACATTTTGTCCAAATATAATATTGGCAAGTCAAGCATCATTTGTGGCCAAGCAAAGTATATCAAGTCCTTTTCTTGAATCTTGAGGATTGCACCAAATCACAAAATTATATATAGAGGCTTCTTTCTTTAAAAATATGAATTCTAGGGTAGTCCTGTTAGAGCATTTGATCACAAGCGGGGTTCATGAAAGCAATGTTTATGATTATTTTTACCATCTTATAAAGGCCCTTAAAGGTGTGGAGACAAGAGTTAGAGACATTAAAAATTCCTTTCTGTTGAAGCACAGTTTAGAAAGCTTATGCTTTTGTTAACTACCGCCCATTCTCATGGTCTTAGAAACAAAATGATAGTTTTTTACAAGGTTGATGCTTTTGATAAAATGGACTCCTTCCTCTAGAATCTGCTTAACTTATGTTGGATCCTTGCATTGTAGTTACAACGAAAGAATAAAGTAAAAAATGAAATCATAAGCCAGGACCAACTGATATATCATTACTCATGCACATAAAGGCATGGCTGAACATTGGTTTAGAACTAATTAAAGTAGTCAATAATTTTGTACTTATCGTCAATTAAGGGATTCTGAACAAACCTGTCTAGGAAAAAAAATTATTGGTATCTTTCTTATCTTAATAATAAAGAGTAATTAATTATCCTAAATTCAAATCTTAGGGTATCAAAAAAAAAAAAAAAAAAAAAATCTACTTAGGGTCCGTTTGGATACAGCTGAAAACTGAAAACTGAAAACACTGTAGCAAAATAATTTTTAAATGTGTGAATAGTATCGTGAGACCTATTTTTAATGAAAAAGTTGTTAAAAAGTGATATTTGTGGGTCCGTGAATAGTACACAAATGCACTGTTCACTGTTCACTGTTGAAAAGTCAATTGTTTCAGTTGAAAGCAAAAAAAAAAAAAAAAAAGAGCTAAAGAAATGCAGACGTGCGTTTTGTGCTTCCCAAACGCACACTTAGAGCATCCGCATTTGGGGTTGTAAATGCCAAATGTTAAGAACATTTGGCATTTAAGCCCCAAAACCCATCAGCAATGGGGAGGCTAAATCCTATATGCTAAAAAAAATTTGAGATTTTGCTACAGTACCGTCTCAAATGTAAGACGGTACTGTAGCAAAATCTTATAAAAAAAAAATATTTTTTAATGCTATTTTACCGGGTGATTTCTCTCTCCTCTCTCATTTTATCTCTTTCTTTTCTCTCTCATCCTTCTCTCTTTCTCATCCCCTCTCTCTCTCTCGTTTACTCCTCTCTCATCCTTCTCTCTTCAGACCCAAAACCCATAGCTTTTGTGCTTTGTCTGCTCTCTTCCTTCTCTCTTTCTCGGTGCAGATCGGTTGGCTGACGGCTGCGATCGAGTGTGGTGGTTGATCGGTGCGGATTGGTTGATCGAGTGTGGCGGTGTGGGTTTGGGTTCGGCGTGGTGGTGTGGGTTTGGGTTCGGCGTGGTGGTTGATCAAGTGTGGTGGTGGTGTGGTGGTTGATCGGTGCAGATTGGTTGATCGGTGCAGATTGGTTGATCGGTGCGGATTGGTTGATCGAGTGTGGCGGTGTGGGTTTGGGTTCGGCGTGGTGGTGTGGGTTTGGGTTCGGCGTGGTGGTTGATCGAGTGTGGTGGTGGTGTGGTGGTTGATCAATGCAGATTGGTTGATCGGTGCGGTGGTGGCGTGGTGGTTGATCGGTGCGGATTGGTTGATCGAGTGTGGCGGTGTGGGTTTGGGTTCAGCGTGGTGGTTGATCGGTGCGGTGGTGGCGTGGTGGTTGATCGGTGCGGATTGGTTGGTTTGGTGGTGGTGTGGTGGTTGATGATGGTGGAGCCGTGGAGGTGGGGTTGCCGTGTGTGTGTGTGTGTGTGTGTGTGTGTGTGTGTGGTGATGGGTTTGGCTGTGTGTGTGTGTGTGGCTGGGTTGAAACCGGTAATGAGGGAGGAAGAGGAATAGAAAAAGGGAAATAGTAAAAAAAAAGAATAAAAAAGAATATTTAAATAAAATGGGATAAGAAATAGAATTTTGGGATGTTGGGTGTATTGTAAAATGGGGTGGTATAATAGATAAAGTAGCTTTTTGAGATTGTAAAATAAGATGAGATTTAGCATCCGGATGTGGATGCTCTTAGTATGCTAATTGGTGAAAATATAAATAAGGGAAGTTGAAGTAAATAAAGTGAAAGTAGGTGTTTTTGGATAAACACGGAAAAGGTATGAACTTTCTACTCCAAAAAAAAAGAAAAAGAAAAAGAAATGTTGAAAGAAATATTTTGAAATAATATAGCTAAGATTGCCTAAGATACAAGTAACAAGTTAGGGGAAATTTAGTAAATGAGAAAATGAAATCACATTCTAGTGTATGAAACTAGTGATAATAGCATTCCACCTAATTTTATAGCTTTATAGTTTATATTGGGTTTTTACAAGACCTACTTTGTCTGTATTTGGTGATTAATTTATTTGTAATTATAACCCTTCACAAGCTTAAATGAATTCTAAAAAATTATAAGTTAATATAGGGAGGAATCTTCACTGTGTGGTTTGTATTATGTGAATAATTTATTTGTAACCTTCACAAGTATATATAACAAATGAATTTTAAAAAAGTAATGAATCTCCACCCACAATAGTTTATAAGATTATATAGGTCTATTTTAATAATATGATTCATTCAAACTTATAAACAAGTTGTATGCCTTATCTTACACATATTAGTTCTTCTAGATCTTCAATTGTACTTATATATTCATAGAACAAAATTTGGTTACAAATTTAGTTGTAGCTAATGACTTCAACCTCACTAAATATCTTTTTATTGGATGTGAATTTTGACAAATTCCCTATTGGAATATATTTTCCTCTTATACTTCTATGCTTGCAAAATTTTCAAAATATCTAAAATCAATAGTTATGTTATTAATCAAATATTTAAATTTCAAGTTTTTATAGTTTAAAATTATATATAAAAAATAAGTTTATGGATAAAATAGTAAATAACATTCGATTGATACAAAATTTAACATCTATGTTAAAAACATGAAACACATACAATCCAATAAGTAGATTTTCAAAATATAAAATTATGTTAATATTTTTAGTGAGAGCTTTAACCATCAACTACAACCAAATTTGTAGTCAAAATTTGTACATATCCAAATTTGTAGCCATATTATATAAACTTAGACAAGTTTTCATTAAGTTTCTTGCTACTTATCTTAGCTTACCCACACGTGATGCAATCATTTTAAGAATTCATTAGAAACCCAATTAATGATTGTTACTGCAATAGAATTTTTTTTATAGGAAAAGGAAATTTATGTACTATATAGTAATTTAAAAATCAAATGGCTAAGGTTAACACTGGAGTAAAGAAGTGTGCAAGAGAATTATTTTAAAGCCAGGCACTTTTGCACATCCTGTGACAATAAGTCTGAATTTAGTTTTATTTTAGGTGCAAGTTACATTTATTTATTTGTATGACTAATCAAGCTATATATGTTATTTCCCCTATTTAAAAAAGAAGCTATATAAGCTATTCTTCTAAAAAAAAGTTTTATCTCTTTTTTAATATATATTTTTTAAAGGGAAAAGATAACAGATTTCTTAAGTCCATTAATTTAAGAAATATTTTTATAAACTTTTTTTAGAAAAAAATAACTATTTTTTTTTTTTTACAGTTTTTTATATTTTCAATGAAAGCAGTATTGAAACTTTTCTAAAATAGTCCATTAACAAATACCTTAAGGCACAACTATTAATCAAACAATTTTTTAAATATAAGAAAGTAGTTTTACATATTCTTTTTTGATTATGACACATGTGAAAAGTTACATATACAACAGATGAAACTTAAGAATCTCTGAATTTATAATAGTGACACGTTTTTTAAATTTATTAGCTATCTATTACTCAAGTGTCTCCTAATGGACAACAAGGTTTTATCTAATAATTTTGTTTTTTTCTTTGGATAGATAGGTTATCTATTAAAATAAAATACTAATTTTTGGCCTTTGAATTATTGGCTAGAATTTTTTTAAAATTTTTTTTGAGAAACAATTGACTAGAACTTAGACGACCCTTCATTCTTCTCGTGTTTATATGCAATGAATCTCTACACTTTCTTTTTTTTTGGATAGAAAATAGAATTAGAGAGGGGTTGCCGACATTTAAAAAAAAAAAAATTATTTATTTATATGATTATGGTAGTTTCTATAAAAAAAATAAAAAAAATGATTAAGGTAAGATGGTAACGAAGTCCCGTTAAGATTTGTTATTAATTAAAAAAAAAAAAAAAAAGGAATATTCCGAAATGCCAAAGCCTAAGTCTTCAAGTTGTCCTCTTGCACGCGCAGAAGTAGAACGTGAAGGACACGCGCCCTCACCTCATCCACTTCCTATATTTTCTCAGAAACTCGCAGTGTCGTTTCTAACTTCGCAACAGACTTCTCTCGTTTTTAGAGAGAGAGAGAGCTTATTTTTAGACAGCTCCTCAAATAAATCAGCCGTGAGTTTCTCGGTTTCTTCGCTTCCCTCAAACTCAATCTCAGCCCTCCATCTCTCTCTCTCTTAACAACTCTGGTTTGTTCTCGTCCTCAATTCTGTGCCCGTTATCTCTTTTTATACAGCTCTCTCTTCGATTTCGGTTTTTCGGCCAATTTTTGTTGGTCGGTGAGTTTCTCTTCCTTCCTTTTCTTTTAACCAAAAAAAAAAAAATTATGGTATGGGTTTTGCATGGATTTTAATTTGAGGTTTTGGGGTTTTGGGTTTTGTTTGTTGTTGTAATTCTGTGTTTGTTAGCTGAGAAATTGATGGAAAATGTAATGTGTTTTGGATTTGGATGATGAGTTTTTGATGCTTATTTGTTATTAGTCTCTGGGTTGGTGAAAATGGAGGAATATGATGTGTTCTTGCAAGTTTAGATTTTGGGTCTTTTATTATAAGTCTCTGTTTGATTGCTGAGAAAATGAAGGAATATCATGCAAAATAAAATCTTTATGCGTAAATCTTGGATCTGTTTTATTTGGCGGAGCTATGGGTGAGGAAACAAGAATAAAAAAAAAATCTTTCCTTTTTTACTTTCTTCCTTCAGTTTTTGAGGAATTAAATGTTGTAGAGAGTTCATCAAGGAAACGGTTTTAGAGAGTTCAATTTTTCATGGAAGACTCATTTGAATGGTTATACTGAATTCTTGGATCAAACAATGAATCAATCAAATTTTAATTGATTCATGTGGTGGAAAATTTCAATTTTTTTTTTTTTTTTTTTTTTTTTTTTGTGTTTTTAATTTTAAATTGGGATTTATTTAATACTAATTATTTTCTGCATGGCGGTCTTTGAATTTGGATTTGTAATTGCAAGGTTAAGATGGTTTTGCTGATATATTGTAGTGAAGCCTAGGCGCTTGTTTTCAAGGGCTCTGCTTCCTCCGCCATCTTCTTCCGTAAATGGGCTGTTTTCAGTCTACTGGAAGAAGACAGGTTCCGGGACACGAGGACCCAATTGTTCTTGCTTCACAAACTGCTTGTAAGTTGCTTCTTTTACTGTTTTAATAATTGAGATCAAGCAAAAGTCCCATGTATTTTGCAATTGTAGACTCTGATTTCTCTAAAGGTTGTGATTATAGTGTTGGTCACATCTAATCGGACTTTATGTTATAATTTATGAAATCTCACCTGAGAAAAGATAAATTGCTAAAAAGAATAGGTAAATCCCTGCATGATGTAACTGCTATGCCAGTTATATATCATCCTTGGGGGTCTTGTAATGCCAGAGAAGCTCAAAAAGTTGGTTGGCATACACATTCAGATTTGGCTATGCCAAAACCTGTGAACTTCATTGTAATCCAGCTTGGGCAAGGAAGACTGTACAAAGAAAGAACCTCCATTTACAAGTCTTGTATGTAACCTGTCTTGTCTTGGATACGTCATAGGCTCAATGGATAACTTAATACATTCAATTATTATTATCTGTAAATGGTAGATGCCTGGTACACATCATAAATGAACGAAGGAAATGACAACTCACTTGTCTTCCTTTCCTCTAAGACTAACCTTTGAATTTAGATAATAATGAGAGCTGAACAGTATTTTTATCCATCTCAATGTTATTCTTCTTTCTTTGAGTATCAATATAATGATATTGGGGTGAAGGGTGAGGTTGTGAGTTCAAGAAGCATTGGGTCTGTGTAACATATAAATATAAATACATATTCTATTTATAGTACATTCTCACAACTCTTTCTTTCTAGTTTTAATTTTTTCATCTTGTGTGCCTTTTTTATTTCCCAGTTACTGTTAGTGAAGTTGAAGCACTTTTTGAGCTTTACAAGAGCATTAGCAGTTCTGTAATTGATGATGGGTTGATAAACAAGGTATGTTTGTGCTTAAAACCAAGGCTTCTTCTCTTCAACAGTTTGCTTATCATGTTGCATTTCCTACCATGTTGCTTCTATCTGAATTTCCTTGGTTTCTTTTTATATTTTGTTCTAAGAAATATTAGCAAGTCCCATTATGTGAGATCATGGATTCAAAATCCATTGGGTGCATGTATAACTTACCACTAAGGGAAAAAAGTGAGAGAGAAGAAAAATACATAAAGGCATTCGCTTCTTTGTGTGTATTTTTTTATTTTTCTAAAAAATCATAAGACTTCTTCTATGCTTCTGCACCCGTGTTCAGATTGCAAGGGCATGTGCTGTCTGTGACTCTGTTTCTGTGATTGATCATCCGTGTTTTTTTCAAAGTTGAGCCATGGCCCTTTTGAGTGTGGTTTCATGCATAGATATCCTATCCCATGATGGTGGTGATGGTGAAGGAACTTAGCTTTTATAATATTACTTCCAAATATTAATTTTCTGATAAGATTCTCTCTCTCTCTATCTACCTGGGTTTATAGCCTCACATTTAACCTATTCAGTTTCTAAGTTACAGATATGCATGTTATTTGTTGGGATGACATTTGTTATACTTGTCCATTTCTATGTTTAGTACACATCTATATATATTTGGAAATGTGATTGTTCAGATTTTAAGTCAATATGTGACATTGACTTTGTTATATATGCAGGAAGAATTTCAGTTGGCACTTTTCAAGAACAGGAAGAAAGAGAATCTCTTTGCAAATCGGGTATTAAATCTTTTCATTTTACCTTTTTATATACTTGTCTAGATGGATATTGTAACAATATCTTAGTATTAAACCTATGGTAACTATTAATTAGAATTTAAAGCAAATCTAAACTCTCTAAATTTTTGGATAAGATATTTTTATATTTTTGTATCAATGACTTTTTTTAAGTGGTGATTACAAAAAAGTAAGTGCTGGCCTTTTGCTGAAAACGTTAATTATTTAAATTTGTATTAATCTCATTTTAAGTATTTTCTGTGATTTCGTTAATCATTTGATGAGTTTAATGGAGGTAAAGAGGAAAAAAAAATTATGGTTAATATTGATCGAAATGTTACGGCATATATATATATTTTTTTCTCTCTTCTTTATTATGCAATGTATGGAAGCTTTCAATCAATTGTGTTTGTTTTGAGATTGGAGTAATTTTACATGCAGATCTTTGATCTGTTTGATGTTAAGAGGAAGGGAGTCATTGATTTCGGTGACTTTGTTAGAGCACTTAATGTCTTCCATCCCAATGTTCCTCAGGAAGACAAGATTGATTGTAAGTCATGGATATGATGTATTTTGACCTTCAATTGTAAAGTGTAGTACTGTTGTTTTCCACGGTGCTATGCATATCCTTGCTGTATCATATATTTGACTGTTATGAAAACTAATATTTAGATTTATTTTGCAGTTTCATTTAAGCTCTATGATTTGGATAATACAGGCTATATTGAACGACAAGAGGTATGTTGGTGGCTTAAATTTTTTCTTGTTTATACCTGTTAATGCAAGTTCAGGACCCTTTTGCTTTTCTGCTATGGTAGTTCAAATTGTTGGGTGAGAAAATCACTACATCTAGAATTTTTTTTCCTTCTTGCTTGGTCAGATTTGGTTGGTTACTGACCTATCAAAGATAAAAGAGATTTACATGATTACTGCTGACTTGTTGAGAGTATGAGTTCAATCAGGACCTATTGCGCATGTAGCTAATTGGTGTTTTCTTGTGAATCCACATTGGATGTCTTTATAATTTGTCACTTTCCAAATTAAATAGTATATAGGACATGATCATATATTTTGTTTGGTGATGATCTTGTTTGCAACCCTATGTTAAGATCTCAGAAAAGGTGGGGATGGGATTCTATTGAAATGCTCAAGAGAGAAAGCCACCCCTTTAAGTGGATTTGTCAGTTTTCCCTTCTTTCCTGTTGCAATCTCCAAAATAACATGGGTTACACTTATGATAAAAAAAAAAAAAAAAAAAAAGTTCGTTCCTTGTAGGAATACAACATAGCAATCCAAGCACACGTACAAAAATAATAATTTTTTACCAAGATCAAATTAGCTCCAGGGAGGTCGTCACTTTGTCAATTGATTTTCTTATTTCTGGTGTACAAATACATATCTAATTGGAAAAGAAGTTGTAGCCAAACTTCCAGAATTTGTTTTTTTGATTTCATATTCTTTTATTGAAACATCCTTGTAGGCATCTTCATTTTATGTGATTTTGGCAGGTCAAGCAAATGTTAATCGCACTTCTTTGTGAATCTGAAATGAAGTTGGCTGATGAGACCATTGAGATGATACTTGATAAGGTGAGTTGTTTCATATGTCCCAGAGTAAGAAGTAAAAACAATTACATGGGGAAAGATTATCAGCCCACTCAAGAGTGTGTTGAAGCCTAGATATTTTTAATAGCTAGGTTTAACAATTTAGTTATTTTCTGTCTGTTGATACTATTTTAGTCGGGGTGAATGTCTGGTCCATTGAAGGGGAACATATATAATGGCAGGATATATGTCTTGCTGTGAATTTTCCCCCGCATCTACTTCATATCCTCTTTTCTTTGAAATTAAAATGTGAAAGGTTATGCTTTGTGATTTGCTGGTAGGATCTTGATGGTATGAAACTTAAATCGCTTTCAATTTTATGAACAAATGGTTTACCATTGAGCTCTTCATGTGTGTTCAGACTGTCTTGCTGTGTATTTTCCCCCGCTTCTACTTCGTATTCTCTTTTCTTTGAAATGAAAATATGAAAGGTTATATGCTTTGTGATTTGCTGGTAGGATCTTGATGGTATGAAACTTAATTGCTTTCAATTTTATGAACAATTGGTTTACCATTGAGCTCTTCATGTGTGTTCAGACTTTCTTGGATGCTGATGTGGACAAAGATGGGAAGATAGACAAGTCGGAGTGGGATAATTTCGTGGTCAAGAATCCATCATTATTAAAGATCATGACCCTCCCCTATTTGAGGTATGAGGAAAATTATTTGTCATGTATATATATGACATGATTTATCTCCTGTTTATACAAAAAATCAGTCACCAAGTTCTGACATTTTATAATTCACAAATTTTGAAATGAATGCAGGGACATAACGACGACATTTCCAAGTTTTGTGTTTAACTCTGAGGTTGATGAGATTGCAACATAAAAAGGAAATAGCTTAGGAACATTATCCAATTAGTGTGGATCATATTTGGGTGGAATTTTTTAGTATAATCTTTTGGGAGGAAAAAGAAAGGTACTGTTTTGTAGCTTTTGTTTTTGTCTCCCCCCTCCCTCTTTTTTTCCTGGAAGAGTAGGTTGATGTAATACAAGTGTTATTTACATCGGCTTATGAAGTGTAGGTAGATATGCATATAAATTTAGCCGGACTCAGGCAATTGTAAAACAACATTATAATTGGAAAATTGTAGCCAATTTTCTTTTAAATAGTGTTGAATTGAAATGTTAATTGTGAGATTGTATATATTTATATTGTAGTGGTGTGCTTCCCACTTCACCATGAATTGTTGCCTATTTGGGCTTTTTTTGCAAATATGCTACTTTAAAAAAGAAGTTAATCTGTAGAAATGGTGGTTTAAGGCCAGCAGATTCTTTGTGGGAAAATAAAATTACAGGATGAATGCTCTCTTTTTTATTTTTTATTTATTTTAATTATTTGGATTTGTAATGGCCTTTTAAATAAACCCTGGTATGGATATCGCAAGTGGGCTCTTATATTATTATTATTTTTTTATTTTTTTTAATGATCTGTGACAAGTTTCATCATATCAAACGGGTGGCATTACCCAGTCCAAAAATAAAACTGGGAAAAAAAATATATTTTTAAACAAAAAGTTTATCCTTTTTCTTTTTCCTTTTGTTAAGAGGAAATATAATTAAACAACTAGGAAGCCAAAATGGCTAAGTTCGCGGCTGAAAGCCTACAATAATTAACCCCATTAACATCAGAGCATAACAACTCCTCAACAAAGTTTGGGGCTGAATCAAAAACACAAAAATCTTCCTCCATCGTGCTGCCATCCCTTGCAAGCGCATCAGCACTACGGTTTGCTTCTCAAAACACATGGCTCACCCTGCATGAGACAAAAAGTCTATCCTTTTCAGTTGACAACTCGACCAATCAACCAAATCAATTTAATTTGAAAATTCCAAAGTTGTATTCTTTCAGTTTGGGATTGGTTGTATTTTTGGTTTATGACTTTTTGCAAGTTGATAATCATTTTTGGTGTTCGATTTTTTAAAAATTGATAATCCATGTATTTATATTTATCTAAGAAACTTAATATATTCTACTTAACCTATTGTGTGTGTGTATATATATATTTTAATAATTTAAGAAATTGTAAACAAGTTTTTCTTTTCATAGATTATCCATTATGCTAAGAATTTTGGACTATATCTAATCGTTTTGATTTCTGTGGAGAATTTTTAATATTCCCATTGATTTTAAAATGTGTGCTCTAAGTTTATGGGGGTCTGAATTTGAATCTGAATTAAAAAATTTCTTATTTACCTTTATAGTCTATTTTCTGAACTGAGATAAAATTCTACTCTAGTCTAATTTAACTCTGTGTGTAAAACTTTCTTCTGAAAACTTGAACCTTAACCTTTACTCCTCCCACCCATAAAAACTTGTACTTGTGGAGTGACCATCACATTAAAGGTGCATCGTAATATTTATCTTTTGAGTCTTAACTTGTCTTATTGTTAGTTCATTTTCAATAAGATAAGATGGTTATTCTTGGAAGTATAGAAAAAAGTTAATGTTACAATTTTTTTTTTTTTTTAATGTTACACCTAATTTAACTTGACAAAAAGTAGGCTTATAGTTTGTCCGTTGTAAATCTGTGATAAATTAAATTCTAATATTTAAACTTGTCAATTAAAACCCTAAACTTTACAAAGCATAACAATCTAGTCTCTCTATCTATTCTAATGAAAAATCACTAACGAAGCAATTTGAGTTATGGGAGGAAATTTTCATTGGTACCTATGACATCCAAACATCACTATTTTATCATGGACGGTTTGTCTTTTTCTCTCTGTAACAATAGAGAGGGATACTACTCTGAGAGGGTAGAACACGTATAGTAGAGAGAAAAGGATAGTATTGACAATATAGATGAAGAGAGAGTGGGTAAAACGATATTGTTTTCATTCAACAACATTAATTGGATATTGACGTGAGTATGAACTGTCAATTTGAATAGCTATCCTCCTCAACAGCGCTTATGACACATCAAACCCATTGTTAGCATATATATATATATATATATATTTGTCCAAGATGAACGGATTCAATCACATGATGTGCATATAGTTTTTATCACGTCATTAATAACACCACGCAATTAGATTTATTAGGCTTTGATGGAAAATACTAACATATATAAGGCTTGATTTGTTAGAAATATAAAGTAGAGGGGTTAATTGTTTAAATAAAAAAATTTAAGGACTAAATTACCACGTTAAAAATCTTAGGGTGGTATTTGCAAAATTTTCCTTAATATTTTTGTCAACCCTAATGTTATATCCACGCCTTCTTTCTTCTTTTTATTTATTTATTTTTTAATGTTTGTCATGTATGCCAAGTTTCCTCAATAAATGCATTTAATATATTTTGAAAACATAAATTTGTAGCGTGTGCACGTGTGTGCACATGTGCACACGCATATATATATATATATATATATTAAAGGCATACAAAATTAGTAAGTTTTATGTTTTAAGATATATTTTTAATTTTTTCATTGATCAATAACATATATGACATTTTTGCACCCTGTTTTCTGCTCCATAGTTGATATTAACTATTCATGTGCTACAACGGCAAGGATGTAGGATTGGAATTGATGTCAAATTTTCTTTTGTATGAGATTGTACTAGCCTTCCCCCCCTCTACCCCGTCACCCCCTCTTCTTTTTTAGTCTTAATTTAATCTAGATCTATATATGATATATTGATTGGGTTGTACAAACACATAAATATCTGTTTATTAAAAAAAAAAAAAACACATAAATATATTAAATTTCATTTAGAATTTGATTAAAGTCTCAAAGAGGAATCAGTTTTTCTTGCTGTTTGTAGCCATTTAGTTTAGCTAAAAAACAGAGTATGACTTTTTTTTTTTTGTTTTTGATAATTCGATAATTGGTGGATGTAGTTTACTTTCCCTGCTTGATGTAGTCTTAATTCGATAGTTGTAGTTTACTTTCACTGGTTGATGTAGTTTTCACCTTACTTTTCCTGCTCGATCTACTTTAACAATAATTTATTTTTCCTACTTATTTTATCACAGGGGAGTAGAATAAATTAAGTTTTTTCTACTTTTCCGTTCAACCGGCTCCCTATTGCTAAATCCTTTAATATCTAGAGCCCCAGAAATCTATTAAAACTCTGCCCAATTCACCTTAAATACAAAGCTTAGTGTTGGGATCATCCTTCCAATCCTAAACCAATCATCAAACCTTGTGCTTAAAGGTAGGATTTATTGAACCTTTGGTTGTTTGCGCTTGCTTCCAATTTATCAAAAACATGTTTTATGTGAATTACATGCAATTTTCTATTTTTATTTTTTATTTTTTATGACACGTTGGATGATTGGATGATAAGACATGATAGTGCCCACCATATTTTGGAAGACTGGTTTTTTGGGCAAGGTGGTTGCTTAATACATCCTCACCTTGTAACTTAACCCCCAACCTTAGATTAATGGTTCATAAACAAGGTAATGTCTATTGTAATTTTCATTTTTTTTAATGTAACTCCGACTTGAACTTGTGTATATATTTTTTCTTGGATTGTATCCGGAATCAATTCTAAGTAATATTATTATATTCAAAGAAATGTAAATTAAACATTTTTTATCAATAAATTGAAAAATTATTTTCCTATATGTTTTTCTTATTTTTTCAAGAATTAAAATAAGTGGTAAATAAGTGGTAACCTCAAATGTATAATCCTCAATTTAGGGAGGTAAATATCATCAGTCAAATCTCTATTTTAAGAGACAATTAACACAATCTCTCACCTATTAAATGGGTTTAGTCAAAACAAAAACTAACCCCATGGTTGTGGTCTCTCACAATTAGATGGCATCATATAGCGGAAGATCTTCCAATAGTATTATTAATTGCAAAAATAGCAAATAATAGATTGATGATGATTAGCAAAAGCAAGACACAAAAAAAGTATATATATATATATATATATCAATAATAATAATAATAATAATAAAATAAACATATTCTAGCTGGTTTTGAATTTTACAAACCCTATGAGAATCTAAACTATGATGAGTTTGTGGCTTTGGAGGAATAATAAAAATAAAATACATTGCACTTTTATTATGGAATAAGTCTAGTGGCACAACTTGTGTCACAAGTGGCTCATGTAGCGAGTTATGGTTGATGAAACAGTGTCATTATCGTGTTTTCTTTCATTTCTCATATCAAAATGCTTTGGTTACTAATTAATTAAAAGAAAAAGCTTTGGTTACCAAACAAGATCTATAGATAAAGTATTTTGGAGATTTTTAGTCTGTCAAAAAATTTAAGCAATATTAAACTCTTCTCAATTAAAACTCTTTATCAAAAATGTTGTACAGTTAATTAAAGCTCTACTACTAAAACTCTGCTTCCAATTAACAGCAATGTCAAATGGATTCAAAGAGTTCAACCCTAACATAGTTGATGAGGATTCACGGAAACCCTAGCTTACATAATTCACTGTTTGCATTTTAAAACCTCATATTTTTTCTGATAAGCAGTTGAAACTCGCGCCACAAAAAGCAAGCAATAAGAAAGAAAGCCTGCATGTGTCATTCATTACGAACCTTGATTTTTCCCCATTCATGTTGACTCATGACCAAAAGAGGAAGAAGAAAGTGGTTTTTGAACTATAAATCTCACTCACACTTTTGCATTCCTAGTGAGTATATATTTTGTCTAAAAGTGTGTACTAATTACTGTCTTTTTTTTTCCTGATTTTGGCTGCTTTTATTTATATTAGAAGCCAACAAGAAGATTCGCTTTCGAGTTTTCTCCTAGGTTGCACCGACACGGCATTTTTGGCAAAGTACAGGTGTCCGACACCGATACCGGTGAGACTCGCCGGACTCGGGTGTTCGAGCGGTGTCTTTTTCTTTTTTTCTTTTTTTTTGCTTCTCCGACATGGCATCGACACGGCTCAAATAAGCACGGGTGCGGCTCCAGGGCCGCCGCACCTGATACAAAGCGACGCGGCGACTCGCTGTCGATGCGCCGATTCGCCTCTTTTTTTTCCGATTCGGGCCGAAACCGGCCTAAATGATTTTACCCGTCATCACTTGTTAAGCAGCAGAAAGCTCCGTCGCCGTCATCACTGGTTGTTTTCCCATGTCGGCAGCCATTTCCCCCAGCAGGGGCGTAGCCAGGATTTTTTACATGGAGGGGCCAATTTTTGACGACGATGATTATCATCGTTCTATGGACAATCTATATTTTTATGTTGATATGGAGCTTCTTTGAGATAAGCTTGTTGGATTTCATCTTGTTTGTTGATAGGAAATTCACATATTTGTTTACGTGATCCTAGATCACGATCTATCTCTTCAGATTGAATTCTTGAACATTTGGAGGGGTGTTCATCATGCATTGAAGTATCAACATTTAAATCTACAGCCACATTTGTTTCCATAGCCACAGGTGTCCGAAATTCTAAATTGCTAACATCTTTTTTCTTAAAGAATGCATCAATTGTTTTTTGTTTGCTCATAATTCTTTTAACTTTAAGAATATGACTCAAAAATTAATCTGAAAAGAACTTAAAAAAACTAAATAAACAAATCAATCAAAAGTATAAACAAACAACATAAACCAAATACCTAGACTCTGTGACAGACTCACGGCCCACTACTCCAATTTCCTTCCATAGATTATTATTATTATTTTATTTTAATTTACTTACCCAATGCAAGCTGACAAGCCCCACCCGACCCCCACTCAAGGGACAAGACAAACAACACAAAAGCCAAAAGGGAAAAGGCTGGTCTGAGTCTCAGAGTCGATTGATCAAATAATAAAGAATACAATAACAACAAACGCAAAAAGACAAAAGACAAAGTAATAAGTATAAATTGCTTTGTTGGCAAAAGGGAAATCACATACTGACATACACATATTTCATATTTGATATTTCTATTCAAGTATTAGTATTTAGTTCAGTACTTCAGTTGTACAGAAAAAGAGAGAGAAGTCAAGTAAAGAATGAATGAGATACCTTGAGGAGGCAGCGGCGTCACGATGAGCTGGTGGAGGCAGCGGCATCACGGTGAGGGCATGAACTAAGAAGGTAAAAAACTAAGGGTAAGGGCGTAAGGCAGAGGTGTGAGGTGAAGCGTGAATGAAGATTGTTCATTTGTTCTCTCTTTTAGATTGTTTAGACGGTGAGGATTTCTTTTTTTCAGACGGTGAGGATTGAATGCCTTTTGTTTGTGTTTAATTAGGTATTTTAGATTTTGGTTTGGACTAGGCTGGAAGTGTTACGGTTTAGAAAAGAATAATTTGTTTGCTTAGGGAATTGGGGCTGGATGTGGGCCAAGTTTTTTGGTGGGGCTTGAAGTTGTATTGGACTAAAAGTTTAGAACTCTAGAGAAATGGTTGAGAAAAATATGGAGGGGCCGGATCTTAACTCTTGGGGGGGGCCAATGAAATTTTTTGACATAGTTTACTGGAAATTTGAAAAATTTTGGGGGGGCCCAAGGAGCTAAGTGGCTCCGCCCAGGATCCCCAGACTTCCTCCTTCTGTTTTGTCCAGCCGCTTCTGTTTCTTCTTCTTCATCAGTTTTGACCGAACCTCTCATCTTGCTCCTTTTGTTTTATGGCTTGTTTGGATGTTTAAAAAAGGAGGGGGAGTAGAGTAGAGGGAGGGAGAGTAATCTAATTACATTGTTTGGAAGTTTTTTAAGGAAGGAGGGGGAGGGGTTTGGAGGAGTTTGGAGGGGTTTCAACTCCCTCTAGCCTCCCATTTTTAATTCCCCCAAATTGGAGAGATTTGGAGGGGGAGTAGATTATATAAACTATTGACCAAGTAAATTACCTAATTTACCCTTATTATATTAACAAAATTACACAAGGGGAATGGCTAATTACTCCCTTCCCCCTTACTAATTTTAAAAACATCCAAACAAGGTGGAGGGAATTCATTCTCCTCTACTCTCCTCTCCACTACTCCCCTCCCCTCTACTCCCCTCTACTCTCCTCCCTCTCTAAACTTCCAAACAAGCCATTAGTTGTGTGTGGGGCTCTTGTTTAATTGTTTTGTGTGAGTTCTAACACCCCACGTGAACTCATTAATTGTTTTGTGTTTAATTATTTTCCCACTCAAATATATTTATGTGCTTTTTTTTTAATAATCAACATCATCTTTTTATCTTTTTATTATTATTACAATATAGTACATCAGGTAATTAGCATTATTATTATTATTTTATTAATGGGTTGATGTTTGAGCAAGAAATAATTACAGATGAAAAAATCATCACCGTTAAACTTTTGGTTTGTACTCTAAACATTTTATGTATATTATTGTACTACTTTAAGTGTTAGTTTATTTATTTGTAGTTTTTACATAATTTAAATTCTAGGCATAAATGTATTTTATGTCTAAAAATATGTATAAATATAAAATTTAATTAATTATTTAATTACTGTATTCACGCCATGTCATACCTTTATTTTTCAAAAATTACCGTACTCCCGTATCCATACTTGTGTCCATGTCGGTGCAACTTAGGTCTTCGACCCCAAGAGAAGGATTCTTCACCACCTACTATTCTATAAAGGCAATTTCAATCAAAATAAAAAAACTTAGACAGTGATATATAATATGCTAATGTCATTCAACACTAGGCATTTGTAGGAATGGGAACGGGTCGAGTTCGGGTTGGGTTTTTTCATACCCGGACCTGACCTGCGGGCCAAGACCTACGGCTTGGACCCGGCCCGTTTACTAACCGGGTCTTATTCGGGTTGGATTTTGGGGTTTTTATAAAACCCGGACCCGACCCGACCTGAACCGAACCTGCTTCGGGTTTTTTTTTTAAAGCCCATACCTGACCCTATTTTTTATCAGGCTGGGTAAATTTTGGCCCATTAGGGTTGGGCTGGGCCGGACTGGGTATCCGCGGGTCGGATCTAAATTGCCATCTCTAGGCATTTGGCGTTTCATTCCATGCGTTGTAGTTAATTAATGTTTACAAAGACTAAGGCGAAAATGGAAAGTAAGTAGACAGTGATATATAGCATAAACAATTAAACACTGAGGCTCACATCAGTCTACACAGATTATGTAATAAAATTTGTAGAACATTTCTCCATACGATGCGTACGTAATGACGTACGAGGCATGTACTTTTCCCTAGTTATGAAGTGCAACCCTCATGCAAGTAGCCCTGCGATGTGATTAGTGGCCAAGAGACCTTTAGTATTCTATTTGTGCGCCTTCCCTTTACCTTCATAGTTTTTGTTTTGATTAATATTGGCTTTTGAACATATTGAAGCGCCTAACAGGAATTAAGTTGAAGTAATTTCAGAAGCATATGTTTTGGAGTGACAGCAGCGACAAAGCAACAGTGGTTGTGTGCATGAGAGATAACAGTTGAGTCATGACGCTTGCTTTTGATGAGCAGAACTGTGGGTGTCGATGTGAAGGCCTTGGTTTGGTGGTTGGCAGGGAATTTATGTAAGGCCATGGAGTATTGTGTGATATGTTGGAAAGCCCAGTAAAAGTCCAAAAAAGAGAAGAACAAAAGGAATGAATATTTTGCAAGAGGCGAAAGACTATTCACTTTGATACTATGTTAAAATAAAAGATGAAACAAAAAATTGTAATAAAGAAAATTGTGGAGATATAAAGTAGATGTAAGAAAATTGTAGGGTGGAAGCAGAAGAGAAAAGAGAAAAAATTATGTGGTTCAGCTTGTTAGCCTATGTCCATGGTGTAAAGCTTTAGAGGCTACATCTATATATTTTTCTAAATTTTCTTTATGTTACAAATGAACCTTCTTAGACAAGATATGTACAGATTTTTTTTTTTTTTTTTATATAATATATGTACAGAAATTTGGACATACATTAACGAGGACAAGGAAGTTGGGAAGGTGATATATATATAGTTGGGAGTTGGGAAAATATATGGTAGGCAGGGAGATGCATAAATGAGGAAAGAATAATTAAACTTTGATTCCCAATATGCAAGTTGAGATGCGTTGTGGGTGCCTTTGTGTTTGAATCATTTTCTCATTCCCCATATGCGTGTATGAGTGTTAACTTATCTTTAACTCAAAAAAAAAAATGCAACTTCAATAGACTAAGCCTCATGATTCTCAAAAAAAAAAAAAAAAAAAAAAGACCAAGCCTCATGAAAGTGTAAGCTAGTATTGGAGTAGTGCTCCCCAGAGAAACGGGTAGTTAACCCAACTTCTTCTTTCTTCTTTTTTTTTTTTTTTTTTTTTTTTTTTTCGCTGAATAAAAAACGGGTAGTTAACCCAACTACAATATAGTATGTTTGGTTGTAAGTTTAAGTTTTAAGCCATAGGTCTAATAGCCAACTCAACGTACAAAACGTTAATTTGAGGAATTGTTTTTTTGGAAATAAAAGGGTTTGTTGTTTGATAATGTTCTTCCTGAAACCAGAGTATGTGTGTATAGTTAGTTTAATTGATTTTGCTTAACTAAATTAGGTCATGACATGCAAGTTGACGGAGTCGACTCATCAACCATGATATATAAATTATCCTTAGCGAACAAAAAACCTGCGAGCTAGTTGATTTCCCATTGGCTCATGAACAATATTGAGGCAATGAAGTTCCGTACGAATTAGGTACACGCGAATCCCATCATGCATATATATGCATTATCAACCTTCTCAGTTCTCACTCAAGAGTAAGAGAATGATAAAATAGAAGAGTGTAGTTGCTATCAAGTTAAAAATAAAGAAATAAAATAAGAGAGCAAATGAATGAAAACCCATTTTCAAATGAAAATAGAGCACGCTTAGACCAAAAGCAGGACTAATCAACGCTTCAAAAGTGGAAGTGTACTTAGCCCTAGTGGAAGTGTACTTGCAAGTAGTGTAACTTTGTCTTTATTGAACTGATCCCTCATTTGCTGGTGATGATTCTGCAAGTGGTCATCACCAATAAAATTACGAAAACTCAACTTGTTGGAATCTCTTGCTATGTTCCTGACATCCATGATTCAAAAAATTTCTCTCCAATTTTCAGTATCGAGTTAAAAAAAAAATTGAAAAACCAAAATACTCAAAGTCGCACACACAGGAAATATGGAATGAGGTTCTAATACAAAAACATACTATAATCTCCACTCAAAAGTCATAAGAACTTTGAAGGAATGATAGGATAAGTTATACTATATACAACACATTTTTTTAAGCAATGTGGTGTGGGATAGTTATCTTTTTTTTTTTTTTTTTCTTCTTTTTAGAAACAAGCATACACATGGGAGAGGGAATTAGTGGCGGTGCCACATTTTTGAACCCCTTGGCTTGGGAAAAAAATTATATACTTTTTGTTTTGTCCACCCTAAAATAAAATTTTAGACACCCTAAAGGAAGGCCAACAACAAACCTAGTCAACACCAACTTTTATTTTGGCCTTTTAAAACAAAAAGAAAAGCCCACAACAAAATTTTTTAATTGAGTAATGCTATGGACAAAATAAAAATTCTTCTTAATAAATTTCAAAGACCAATAGGTTATCAAAGTTGAGTTACATAGTTAAATAAAAGAACTGTAAAGAGTAAAAATAAAACTAATTAATAATAAATTAAAATATTCCTATTATGACTACTACAATGGAAAGAAAATTTTCAACAATGAAATATATAAAAAATGGACTGTGTAATCGAATGAAAGATTAATGGATGAATGATTACTTAGTTGTGTACGTTAAAAGATACATAGTTAGTAGCATTGATAATGAAGCTATCATATAACAATTTAATATATGAAACTTCATAGAAGATAATTATATAACTTCATGTAATTGTATTTTTTTTTCTTTGCAATGTCGATATTTTTAAGTTATCTTTTTATTCGATTATGTAAAATTCAAGTTTTTTTAATGAATCCCTAAAAAGAAATCATGGAACTGCCACTTAAGGGAATAGAGTTCTAACACAATTACATCACAAACTTCATTCAAAAGTTGATACTTCAATTTCTAGATTAGTGTAGTAAAAATGCTTAACATTTATTTATAATAATTATTAGTTAAATAAAGGAACAAAGTAGGAAACTTTCCCCCATTATCTTTTCATGAAGGACAAAACTATGTACAGTATCTTAGGTGCTGTTTCCTAAGTCTTGCTCTTTTTTGAAATTGAATAACAAATGAGATCGTGTGAAGCCTGTTATAAATAGTTATTGTAATTCACCCCGTCTATTTCCTCACATTCTATAAGGAAAACCACTAAAAGTGAGGAAAATGTGCCATATTGATCTTAGGTACACCGTTCTTCTTGCAATAAACATCTTAAAATCTCAGGTAGCTACGCCTTGGGAATGGGATCCATACCAAACAATTCGCCAACCCACTTGGATGAAGGCTTCCTTTCTCGCCCTTTTCTTCCTAGTACTTCCTTTCACCTCCATCAAACTCCCCATCAGTACTCAATCTGCTACCAGACACATACTCCTACGGTGTGGAGAGTTTAACACTCAATTCACTGTTGCATTTATTGGCTCCATCTTATTTCCACAAGCTCTCTTTTGGTATTTCTATCCCATTATCATTAGTGTTTTCATCTGGTATCCTTGGCTTTTCAATTTCCTCAAGTGGTCGCACGGTGTCCTCACTACAATTCCGGTTTGTAACATCATAATCAGGGCAACTGTTATTAGTTTGCAAAACTTGATACCACCACAACCTGAAGTTGAACCACAACCAGAAGTCGAAGCACAACCAACGACGGAACTAGTTTAAATTATGAGTGGTGGTTATTTCACACACACTATTGCACACAAAGTATAGATATGTACAATTTTGCACTCATGAGTCAGTGCAAAATCGTGCGCATATACTTTGTGTACAATAACGTGTGTGCACTAACTATTACCCTTAAATTATTATGAAGCTCTAGAAGCTATATATTGATCAAGCTGACCAAATCTACCTATTATATGCCCGTAGTTATGTTTATGTTTAAAGGATCCTACAAACTTCTTATCTTTCTCTCCTCCTTAATTAATTTCTGTCTTACTGTTGTCCATGTATATATATCTTTCATTTTTCAATGAATTTTAAGAGTGGACCACTCTAATAGACCCTCTTGTTTTTTTATTTCACTCGTGTTTTCACTAATTTATTATTTTGTATAATTGTTGTATACATTCCTCTTACATGAAAGTGATGCACCCTATAAGTATGGGATGCACCCCTATATAAGCAAAAGACAACCAAAATTTCAAATGAGGGGAACCAAAGCACAAACAATATTTTTTCAAGAAAATCCAAACTAGTATCCATTTAATATTTAACAAGACGTCTATAAATGAAACTACACAGAAGAACCCTTTCTTAATACATTGCAATATGCCATCAAAATTGAATTCAATGTTCTTTTGAATCTCAGAAGTATTTATGATTGATTCCATACTAAATATTACAACAATTTCCCTTTCAGTAGAATTAAATCAAGTTAAAAAATCCAATATTCTTCACAAAAGACTAATTATTGTTGCTAAGTAGGGGAAAAAAAGAAACAAGAAAACAAAAAATCCAAAATCCAAAAAAAAAAAAAAAATCAGTTAGTTCATAATATTTAGTAAGCCTGGCAGTGTCATTGTACACATAGACCTCACCAAAAACAAAAAAAGTGGTGGACCATTGAGTGAAATAAATAAGACAAATAGCAAAAAGAGCTAAAATTTTAAGCATTAAGTTAACCCAAAAAAAAAAAAAAAAACGATTCACAATAATAATGACTCCAAGTCCAACCCGTTGGGAATGACTTTAAGCATTAAGTTAACAACAACAACAAAAAAATAAAAATAAAAAAAATAAAATAAAATGATTCACAATAATAATGACTCCAAGTCCAACCCGTAGGGAATGACTAATTGTATCCATGTGAAGTGGCCATTAAATGAATACATATCTTCTGTATTATTTTTTGTGTTCCACTCTGTATTTCACCAATCACAATTAGTTATGTATTAATTTTACTTTCTTTATAAAATAATTAAAAGTTTAAATGAAAAAAAAAATCAATATATGACAAGTTGTGATTGGTAGAACAAAAGGTGGTACAGATAATTTGTATTCATATTAAGCAGTTTGGGGCCGTGGCATTCTTAAAATCTTAATATTTAGGGAAAATTTAATGGATATTTAAAAAAAAAAAAAAGATAATTACAATATATATGCTGTTAACCTTACAACTTGAATCATTTTTACCTTAGACTCTCATGCACTTTGTGTATGAGGAGGTGTCAATTTGGCTATAAGACCCTTGGCATTTAATGGGTGTTTTAAGGGTATTGATTTAGAAAATATTATTAGAAACTAATTTTATAGAAAAGTAAAAAAAATTAATTAATTTTTTTAACGGTTCTTTCTATGAAAATGGTGTTAAAACTTTATTTAATTGGTTTATAACAATGGAAAAAGTTTCTCTTCAAATTAGTTTGGAGAAAAATCTTTCAAACTCTTCCTATATCTTTTTATTGGATGTGAAATTTGAAAAATCTAATAGTTGGATTGCATGTTCTTATTATATCATTCATGTTTACAAAATTTCAAGAAGATAAAAAATCAATGTTATGTCATCAATGACATGTTTAAATTTCAAGTTTTTGTGGTAAAAAATATGAATAAATTTTGTCCTTGTTAACATTGAAAAGATAAAGAAACAAGTATCATGAGAGAGAGAGAGAGAGAGAGAGAGAGAGAGAGAGCTTATATATGATGTATATGCATAATTGTATATACATCATTTCTCTCGTATCATAGGAGTGCCTTATAGTTATGGAATTTACATATTATGAAAGAGATCAAATATATGAGATCATTTGTGTTTACTTACCGACAATTATTGTTTAGAGCATTCCCATCAGCTGTTCTATAAAAAATGTCATTTTGACACACCAAACACCTACTTTATCATTTTAACACATCATTTTACAACATGTCATTTATCAGATGTTCTATTCTTCAATTCTATACATTAAAATAATATTTCTAACACATTAAAATAATATATCATCATCTTCAACAAATCAACAACAATAAACAACGGCACACCCAACACTGCCACCAACAACCAGCACTGCCGCCACCAACAACCACTACCGCCGCACCCACCAGAAAAAACAAAAAAAGAAAACCACCAAAATCAACCCACAACCGCCGCACCCACCAACATTAGCCCATCACAACCACCAAAATCAACCCACAGCCACTTGAATCACAACCACCAAAATAGAAAAACAAAAACAAAAAACACAACCCACCACCGACCCACCGCATCCCACACACCCACCCACCGTATACCCACCCGCTGCCGCCGCCAAACCTTACACCCACAACCCGATCAACCCACCACCTTCAAACCAACGTTTTCGCCCGATCTCGGCCTCGTCGGTATGAATCGGGTCGGATCTCGGTCTCTGTATGAAAGTTGCAGTGTGGTGGTGATGGCTGTTGCAGACGAAGAGAGGAAGAGAGTGAGAAAAAAAAAAAAAAATCAAAGTGAGAAGGGAATAGGAGCTGTTGCAGACGGAGAGAGGAAGAGAGTGAGAAAAAAAAAATGAAAGTGAAAAGGGAAGGAGCAACGGAGAGAGGAAGAGAGTGAGAAAAAAAAAATGAAAGTGAGAAGGGAAGGAGCAACGGAGAAATGGAGACTAGAGAGGAGAGGGAAAAGTGATTCAGGGAATAAAATAAGAAAAAAAATTATAGCATTCCTATCCGTACCGTCTCATATTTGAGACGGTACTGTAGCGGTGTGCCAAATTTTTTAGCATTTGGCACACCTCATGGGGTCAATTTTTAGTATTTGGTGTGCCAAATGCCAAATATTTGGCATTTGGCACACCTGATGGGAATGCTCTTAGGTTATCTTAAAAACTCTATATTCGTGTTTCTATTATAAATAGTGTTGTTGGGCTTCAAGCCTTCAATATCTTCAATTTTTTTTCTAATTTAATTGTTATAATAAGTGGGGATAGTAGATTATTATTATTTATCTTTGAAACTCTCGACTTCTGCTTTTGGTCAAACGGTTTATTTATTTATTTATTTTCTTCTTTTTTAGGTCAAGTCTCGAAGGGTTCAAACTTCATCCTCTCTTTAAAGTCCTGTTTATCTTCAAGCAAAATTACAAATTATACCTTCCAACTTTTGCCAATTTTCAAATCAATCCCATAACTTCGATTTTTTTATTAAAAAAAAATATTTATAGTCTTTCAATTTTAATTTGTTTTCGATTTAGTCTTTCCATCCAATATTGTATTTTTTGGACATTAACCCCAATAAAACAACACAGTTATGATTTTTGTACCAATTTCACACTAGCCTTTTTTTTTTCTTAGATCTCTCTCTCTGGTAGAGCTCTCCCTCGAATTAGAAACTTATATAAGTTTTTGAGGATGAAGCTACAATTTTTAGTAAGTGATTAAAAATTTAAATTAGAGGGTACAATTGTAATTTAGTCTTTTTTTTAATAATTATATTGATGGTCGGAATTTTTATATCTGGTCAGGAACACTTTTTTTTTTTTGATGCAATTATAAATTAACATAATTCAACTATAAAAGAATAGTTATCAAAAAAACAAAATTATGAAAGTATAAATTTTTTGATGGAAAGTGATCCAAGAAAACTTTATCGATTTTCCAATAGATGGCCCACTTTATTATTTATAAAATGCCCAAGTCCATTCGTAAAAGATGGTCCACTTTTGTTCCACCCACTGGCCACTATGTTAACTAGCATTAATGCATTATTCACCGCTCACCGAATCAAACCGAGTCCTCTGTCCCATATGCATATCTAGTCATCTCCCACAGTCCCACCAACTCAAGGACCAGTTTGTTACTTTGTTTAAATAATAATTTTCAGTATTTAAATAAAATTACACATATTTTTACACATATTTTTACACTTTTTCATTCACACGTATTTTCAAAAAATATAAACAACGTTACTAGAAATCTCTTATCAAACGGCCCTCAACTTCCTACACATAAAATTACAACCTCCCAACAGACGCACAGAGATTGATCAAAAATCCAAGAAAGAAATTAAAAAAGAAAAAAGAAAAAAGAGAGAGGATGATTTCACAGAACAAGATGGGGTTGCTTTATATGTTTTGTGCAAAACACTCGAAACTGTGTGAAGCATGGAAAAGGAGACAGATAATGATTTTGCTCACTAACATCACAATATGAAAAAGTTGATACACCTTGGGAGGAATATATGGTTCCTTGCATTTGCTTCTACCAATCTCATATATGGCTGTGTAGGGGCCCAATTTGTGAGGGATCCCCTGCAATACATTTCTAAGAGAGTGGAACGAAGGGATAGGCACTAACCGGCTTGCCACCGGTTCTCCGGAAGCGTTCTTCCTTCGAGGGGGCTTTGCCCTGTTCTTCTTGACTTGGGGTTGCTCCTCGGCATCCGTCCGAGGAGGCCCCTCATTCTGAGGGGCTCCTCACATTATATATCCTCCCTGGTTGATCCTGGCCTTACAGCTGTCGATCATCCAGGCTACTTACTCTAGAACCTGTCCCATCCGCCGTGTTCCCAACCTTACTGCGGGTCGCAGCACCCAAGGTTGTGTTGCTCAGAAGTCCTATCAGCATTAATGCTGCCAGGGGAGTTAGGTAAATGCATTAAGCGTGGATGTGACCACTTACCCTCGATTTGTCCCCCACCTGGAGCTAGACTAGACGTGCCGAGGAAGGAGGTGTCCTCGGCATGGGCCCAGAAAGGGCTGAAACCCATTGACACCGGCCTGGGACAGCTGTCCCTCCTCGATATGGGCCTTGAGCCAGCCAAAAGGTGGGCCGGGGCTCCCAGGCCTACGGGCCCCACAATACACGGGCCCCACAATAGCCCCTCAAAATCCTGCTGCACGATCCCTCGGACGGGGAGGAGGGTTTTGATCTCCACGGCCCTTATATTCCGAAAGTCCTTCCGTTGGCTGGTTCTTCCCCAAATAGTCAGCTCGGTGCTTCGAGTGGCCAGCTCCCCGTAGGCTTGGGTCCAAGGACCACGCAAGACCTAGGTACAATTGCTGCCTTCAAGATAGTGGCGAGCTCCTCGTAGGCTTGGACCATGCAAGACCTAGGTACAGTTGCTGCCTTCAAGATAGTGGCTAGCTCCCCGTAGGCTTGGGTCCGAGGACCATGCAAGACCTAGGTACAGTTTGCTGCCTTCAAGATAGTGGCTAGCTCCCCGTAGGCTTGGGTCCAAGGACCATGCAAGACCTAGGTACAGTTTGCTGCCTTCAAGATAGTGGCTAGCTCCCCGTAGGCTTGGGTCCGAGGACCATGCAAGACCCAGGTACAGTTGCTGCCTTCAAGATAGTGGCTAGCTCCCCGTAGGCTTGGGTCCGAGGACCATGCAAGACCTAGGTACAGTTGCTGCCTTCAAGATAGTGGCTAGCTCCCCGTAGGCTTGGGTCCGAGGACCATGCAAGACCTAGGTATAGTTGCTGCCTTCAAGATAGTGGCGAGCTCCCCGTAGGCTTGGGTCCGAGGACCATGCAAGACCTAGGTACAGTTGCTGCCTTCATGATAGTGGCTAGCTAAGCAGCTAGTTTCCCCATAGGTTTGAGTCTTTGGACCATGCAATACCTTGGTTCTGTCTAGTGCTTAGTTCTTCTGAAGCAGTTAGTTTCCCCATAGGACTGAGTCCGAGGACCATGCAGTTCCTTGGTTCTGTCTAACGCTCTGTTCTTCTGTAGGTGGGAGTTTGTCCTCGGATCCGAGAATTTTGTTTTTGGTGTAACGATGTCCACGGGCCGTTCGCTGGGAGCTGTTCCTCCTCAGGTCGGATTGTGACCTCACACATGACGTTGACCTCGCCTCCAGTTCGCGTTCCCCATCCTTTTAGTTTACGAGGCGTCTCTTGGCCTTTCGTGCCCCGCGCTTGACGTTTCGGTGTGCGAGACGCGTCTTCATTAATGTCTTCGTGAATCACCACAAATCCGGCGGTTGGCAATCCCCTTGGAATTGGGTGAGAATTAATTCCGTTTGACAATCCTCCCTTCGAATTCTGCGCGGCTCAACTCCCACCAGTTTTCGTCTTCTATATAAGGCGTTCTGGGGGGAATGTTTCTCCTCATTCCATGGACCTTTCACCACCACCAGAAATACGTCCTTCCACCTCTCTGAGCCCCTTTAACGCCACCGCCAGGATTGTGACCAAAGTTGGGAGATATGGGGTTAAGGGCCGCCGTGGCCGCAGCCCCCACTGGGCTTCCGGCGCGGCAGAGTCTAGGCGTAACACTGGCAGCGCCGTATGCGGTGGCCAGGTGGGACGTCGTTGAAGTACCTAATGTCTCTCCCCGGAGCGCACTTCCGGTGGAGGAGACACGTGAACTCATGTCATGGCTGGTGCCCGAGTGTTGCCGTCTCCAACGGCCGGCGCTCGTGAGGATTGGAGAGCATCAAGGAAACATCACGGGGGAGGGCGTTCTGGTGCCCCTGCATCTGCTCCTCGCTTTGTTCAAGCTTCCGCCTTGAAGTGAGCCAGCCCCAGCCCCCTTCCCGTGCTTTTATTGTCAAGTTCTCCCATTCTCTTGATGCCAATAAAAGCACGGGTTGACACTTCCCCCTCCCCCTAGCTAGTTGTAGAATCGGACCGCCTGAGCCTCCGATTGTAGGATTTGCTTGTAATAAAGCTTGTAAAACAAGCCTGCCTGAGCCTCTGATTGTATCTTGTAATCTTCTTTTCATGAAATAATATCAAGCACTTTCTTTTTTCTCCCTTTTTTTTTTTTTTTTTTTTTTTTTTTTTTTTTGCGAAGTGACTGCTTAGAACCATCGCTAGTTGCGCCGGCCAGCGCACTCACCCTCCCCACAGACGGCGCCAATTGTAGGGGCCCAATTTGTGAGGGATCCCCTGCAATACATTTCTAAGAGAGTGGGATGAAGGGATAGGCACTAACCGGCTTGCCATCGGTTCTCCGGAAGCGTTCTTCCTTCGAGGGGGCTTTGCCCTGTTCTTCTTGGCTTGGGGTTGCTCCTCGGCATCCGTCCGAGGAGGCCCCTCATTTTGAGGGGCTCCTCACATTATATATCCTCCCTGGTTGATCCTGGCCTTACAGCTGTCGATCATCCAGGCTACTTACTCTAGAACCTGTCCCATCCGCCGTGTTCCCAACCTTACTGCGGGTCGCAGCACCCAAGGTTGTGTTGCTCAGAAGTCCTATCAGCATTAATGTTGCCAGGGGAGTTAGGTAAATGCATTAAGCGTGGATGTGACCACTTACCCTCGATTTGTCCCCCACCTAGAGCTAGACTAGACGTGCCGAGGAAGGAGGTGTCCTCGGCATGGGCCCAGAAAGGGCTGAAACCCATTGACACCGGCCTGGGACAGCTGTCCCTCCTCGGCATGGGCCTTGAGCCAGCCAAAAGGTGGGTCGGAGCTCCCAGGCCTACGGGCCCCACAATACACGGGCCCCACAGGCTGCATGTTGCCAATTAATTTGATCTTACTGATGGCATGTCATAAATATTGTCTAAATTATACTCCTAACTTTTCTTTTCTTAATTTTTTTTTTTTTTTTTGTTATTTTCAATGAAAACTCATCAAAAATTTTGTTTGGCAGTTTTGCCTGCTATACGCAATACTAACAACCAGGGTAGAGAAAATTTCAGGGTGGTCATTGTGGTTTCTTTCAATTGATTAATTTATTCTAAATTTTGTTGTGAAATTTATATCATTTGCAAATAGAATGGTCCTTTTCATTGTATATTTGTATATTTTTCCCCTTCTGTTTCTATGTCTAAATTCTCAGTTTGTCTTTTAAAAATTTAAGTTTGTAATTTTGATGGTTTTTAAAGCGGTTTTAAACAATATCTGATTATTTTTGTCTGAATTTTGGGCTGAGTTTGCAAATTGATTGTATGATAGTTGTGGGGGGAGAAAGCCCAACCCAACGTATTGGGCCCAAGGCCCTATATGAGGAATACTGTTCGTCCGAGGAGACCAAGACACTCAGTCAGAGGCCCATGTAAAAGGAGAATGTCTGGAGATGAGTACGTGCACTGTCCGAAGAGGTGTTCATATGTCCGAGAAGCCCGATACCCTTGGATCCGACGAGGTTTTTGCCCGACACGTGTATGGGAGGTCCAAGTGATCTGTTTGACAAGTGTTAAGGGAGAAAGGGGCCTCGGACACACAAGAAGGTAACAGGAACAGAGAAATATCAAGGAGACAAACTTCAACCATCGCATCTAATGCACTGCACCTACCCTCCTGGCCGCATTTATGTGGAGAAGACCCCTGAACAGTGCATCCCCAGCTACCGCCACTCAGACAGGGCTAAAGGGGGGGTGTGATGGGACATGCACTCAAGTGGGCGCCTAGATGATGAACAAGTGGACGGTGAAGATGTAGAAAGGCAGTACTATATAAGAGAGAGGGGTCTCTGATAGAAGGGGATCGAAAAAGAAGAGAGAGAAAAGAGTGTATTATTTTACTGTAGCTCCAACAATTGTAACCCAAGTTCATCAATGAAAATCACCTCTTCGGACGAGACATTTACACCCGTCCGAGCACATATTAATTCAAATCTTCCCGCTAACGTTGCCGTTTAATACTGTTATTTTCATTATTAGCCTAGCTCTTTCACCCACTCTCTACAAATTTATTGTTTTGGGTTCAGTGGGCTCCAAATCCACACCTTCTTGGGCTTGGGCTGCAGAATCTGACCCTACAATTGGCGCCGTCTGTGGGAAGAGCTTGTGCAAGAGTGAAAACAACAGTTGATAATGGCAGGACAAGGTGAACAACAAGCAGAATCCAGGGTATCCCAACACGTGGATCATTTCACCAACTTAGAGAGGAGACAGAACCGTGAGGGCAGTGTACACACTGTGCGCCTTAGCCAGGGCCAATCACAGAGCGGAAGTCACATGTCCCATGCAGAGAAGAACCGTGACTTACAACTGGAAGTGGAAAAACTAAAGAGGGAGTTGCGCCACGCAAAGAGGAAGCGGGCTTCCTCGTACTCTGAAGATGATCTTGATGACGAGCAGGACGTCTCTTATCAGCGCAAGTCTAAGACACTAGCTAGCGAGTCCTACACCTATGTAGAGGAGTCCCATCGTAAAAGGGAGCGTAGGAGCCCATCACGCGAGGACGTGGAGAACGATGCCATGAACAGGGCTCTAAATCAGATATCTAAATCACCCTTCACACGCAGGATAGAGGAGGCCAGACTCCCTCGGCGCTTTAACCAGCCAACGTTCACCGTCTACAATGGTAAAACTGACCCCGTGGAGCATGTGAGTCATTTTAACCAGAGGATGGCTGTCTACTCTAGAGATGAAGCTCTGATGTGCAAGGTTTTCTCTTCCAGTCTTGGGCCTGTTGCCATGAGGTGGTTTGACGGTTTGAAGGCAGGCTCCATCAACTCCTTCAAAGAGCTCACTCAGGCATTCGGCTCCCGTTTTGTTACATGCCGAAGAGTGGCCAGGCCTCTCTCTTCACTGCTATCCTTGTCCATGCAGGAAGGCGAGTCCTTGAAGGCATATTCAGACAGATACTGGGAGATGTTCAATGAGGTGGAGGGCAACAATGATGCAATGGCCCTCAGCACGTTCAAGCTCGGCCTCCCTACCGATCACGGTTTGAGGGCATCCCTATCTGGCAAACCGGTCACAAACGTGCGTCAACTAATGGACCGCATAGAGAAGTATAAGAGGGTTGAAGAAGATCAGCAGCAGGGCAAGGGAAAGGATAAGATTATCCCTCAGGAGAGGAGAGATTCGCGGTCGGACCGGTACAATTACAATAAACCGCGGAGGGATTTTGCCGGACAATCAGGATCGATGAATCTCAATCGGTCAACACCGTGTTCAAAGAACCAGTACACCAAGTCCTGGAAAAGATCAAGAACGAATCATTCTTCAGGTGGCCGAACAAGATGATAGGAAACCCCGAGAAACGCAACCATAATCTCTACTGCCAGTACCATCAAGACCACGGGCATAACACGGAGGATTGTAGGAGCCTGTGGGATCACCTGGACCAATTGGTTCGCGATGGTAAACTGAAACACCTTCTGCACCCCTCCAGCGGCCGAGGGCAGACAGGCTCGGGGCCACGCAGGGACGACCCCTCAAAGCCGCCGCTAGGGACTATAAACGTCGTCTTCGCTGCGCCGGGGAGAACAGGGTCCTGGCCATTGAAAGTTATGTCGGTAGGTCGACCATCCGCAGGGGAGTCGAGCCGAGGACCGAAGAGAGCTAAGTCTGGTGCCCCGCTGGTTATGGGATTCTCGGACGAAGACATGATCGGCACCATCCAACCCCATGATGATGCACTAGTCATCACCCTCATAATAGGAGGGTACGATGTAAAGAGGGTGATGGTGGACCAGGGCAGTGCCGTGGAGATAATGTACCCGGACCTCTACAAGGGGCTAGGCCTAAAACCCCAGGACCTGACGCCATACGATTCCCCCCTCTTTAGCTTTGAAGGAAGGCCTGTCATCCCGAAAGGCCGGATACGCTTACCTGTGCAGTCCGGCTCCGAGGTGGTGGAGCTGGACTTTATCGTTGTGGACGCATATTCGCCCTACACGGCACTCGTAGGTAGACCTTGGATTCACGCACTTGGGGCTGTCCCCTCTACTTTGCACCAGAAGGTCAAATATCCATCAGGAGGACAGATACATGAGATCCGAGGAGACCAGTCTGTTGCTAGACAGTGCTTGGTAGCTGCCATTCAGCATAAGGCCCCAGCCGAGTCCTCGGACGTGGTTGGGAGGGATTTATAGCAACTACAGTCTCGGGGAGTGCCTTCTGAGGAACCGGATGAAAGCACTCGATGTGAGGATCTGACGAAAGTGATCATTGGAGATGATCCTGACAGGTTCTTTCAAGTCGGAGCTCAGCTGCCTCTTCAAGAGAAGGAAGAACTGATAGAGTTCCTCAAGCGAAATCTCGACGTGTTTGCCTGGAGTGCTTACGAGGCCCCAGGGGTGGACCCGGATTTTATATGCCATCACTTGAAGGTGAATCCACTGGTCACCCCCAAGCAACAACCTATTCGGCGCCCATCCAAGGAACATGCCGACGCAGTGAGAGACGAGGTAGCGAAACCCAAAGCAGCTGGGGCTATCAAAGAGGTTTTTTTATCCCGAATGGCTAGCGAATACCGTGGTGGTAAAGAAGAAGAGTGGGAAGTGGCGAGTATGCGTAGACTTCACGGATCTGAATAGGGCATGCCCCAAAGACCCGTTCCCTATGCCGAAAATCGATCAGCTGGTTGATGCCACTATCGGTCACCCTCGGATGAGCTTCCTAGACGCCTTCCAAGGCTACCACCAGATACCATTAGCCCTGGAGGACCAAAAGAAAACTGCTTTCGTCACTCCTATTGGTAACTACCACTATAAAGTGATGCCGTTTGGCTTAAAGAACGCAGGAGCTACCTACCAGAGGATGATGACGAGGATGTTCGAGCCACAGCTGGGCAAGAATATCGAGATTTACATAAATGACATGGTGGTGAAGAGCAAAGTTATAGCCGAGCATGTGAAGGACCTTGAAAGTACCTTTGAGATTCTACGGAAATACAAGCTACGACTGAATGCTTCTAAGTGCTCGTTTGGGGTAGGGTCCGGAAAGTTTTTAGGATACATGGTCACCCACCGAGGAATTGAGGTCAACCCCGACCAAATAAAGGCCATCAACGATCTACGAGCTCCTCGGAATCCCAAGGAGGTTCAGAAACTAACCGGAATGACTGCTGCCCTCAATCGGTTCATCTCTAGGTCAGCAGACAGGTGTCGCCCCTTTTTCTCTCTACTCAACAAGTGGAAGGGATTCGAATGGACTGAGGAATGTGCTTTGGCATTCCAGCAACTCAAGGATTATCTGGCTCGGCCACCAATCATGTCCAGTCCTGAGCCTGATGAGGTACTGTTTGCCTACATCGCTGTAGCTCCCTATGCGGTGAGCCTGGTGTTGATACGGTCAGACTCTGGTGTACAAAGGCCCGTCTATTACGTAAGCAAGTCGCTGCATGAGGCTGAGATTCGTTACTTGCCACTGGAGAAGGCTATCTTAGCAGTAGTGCTTGGCACACGGAAGCTACCTCACTACTTCCAAGCCCACACGGTGATCGTTCTCACACAACTCCCACTGAAAGCTATACTCCGAAGTGCTGATTACACTGGTCGGATTGCCAAGTGGGGTACAATCTTAGGGGCTTTCGATATAAGGTATATGCCCCGCACATCGGTCAAGGGACAGGTCGTCGCAGATTTGGTGGCTGAGTTCACGGAGCCCCAGCTAGAAGAGGTAAAGCCCACGTCGGGCATGGATGAAAAATCAGTTGGCATGATCTCCCAACAGAATCCCTCCCATTGGGAAGTGTACGTCGATGGCGCGGCAAACCAAAGAGGCTCTGGAGTTGGGCTGGTATTGATATCCCCCGAGAAAATCATTATCGAGAAATCGTTAAGGCTGGACTTCTCGGCAACAAATAATGAAGCGGAGTATGAGGCCCTACTGATGGGGATGACTATGGTCCGTAGAATGGGTGGGAAGTCTGTAGAGTTGTTCTCAGACTCAAGATTGGTGATAGGTCAAGTACAAGGCGAGTTCGAGGCAAAGGACGAAAGAATGCAGGGATACTTGGGTCGTGTTAAACATCTGCAATCAGAGTTCGAATTTTTCAGTTTGCTGCACATCCCCGGGAGTGGCAACTCACATGCTGACTCCTTGGCCACGCTTGCCACCTCTTCGGCACAAGACCTGCCGAGGGTCATCCTCGTCGAGGACCTGCACAGGCCTACGGAGGCGAAGTCAGGGGGAGTCCAAGTTCACCAGATCAGGGCCGGGCCGTGCTGGATGGACCCTTTAATCAAATTTCTCAAAGAAGATATATTGCCCGAAGAGAAGGGAGAAGCTGATAAGGTTCGGAGGAAGGCGACTAAGTTCTGGTTATCCGAGGACCAGAAACTATACAAACGCTCCTATTCAGGACCATAATTGTTATGCATACATCCCGAGGCGACTGAGACATTGCTGGAAGAGCTGCAGGAATCTGTGGGAGCCACACTGGAGGTAGGTCCTTGGCTCACCGAGCCCTCACCCAAGGCTATTGGTGGCCTAACATGCAAAAGGAGGCACACGAATACGTCAAAAAGTGTGATCAATGTCAGCGCTTCGCTCCAAACATTCACCAGCCAGGGGGAAATCTTAATCCACTATCTAGCCCATGGCCCTTCGCCCAATGGGGCTTGGATATTGTGGGACCCTTCCCCAAAGCTGCAGGAAACAAGAAGTACCTCCTAGTCGGAACAGACTATTTCACCAAGTGGGTTGAAGCTGAGCCACTAGCCAATATCAGAGACGTTGATGTGCAAAAGTTCGTGTGGAAGAATATTGTCACACGGTTTGGAGTTCCTCACACTCTCATCTCGGACAACGGCTTGCAATTTGATAGCAGGGCATTCAGGAATTACTGCAGTGAGCTGGGAATTATGAACAGATACTCCACTCCAGCCTATCCCCAGGGTAATGGACAAGCAGAAGCCGTCAACAAGGTTATACTGAATGGCTTGAAGAAGAGGCTAGATGATGCAAAGGGCAGATGGGTAGACGAACTGCCGCACGTACTTTGGGCTTATAGGACTACGCCTCGCAGGTCTACTGGGGAGACCCCTTTCTCAATGACCTACGGGGCTGAAGCCGTCATTCCTTTGGAAACCGGGTTCCCAACGATAAGAACTAGCTCATTCAATCCAGCCGACAACGATGAGCAACTACAGAAAAGCTTGGACCTGATTGAGGAAAGAAGAGAGAATGCAATGGTTCGGCTGGCACATTATCAACAGAAACTCAGGCAAGGCTATGATGCTAACGTAAAGCTAAGGCCTCTAGAGCCTGGTGATCTAGTGCTGAGGAAAGTTGTGGGCACCGCAAAGAACCCGGCTTGGGGAAAACTAGGACCCAATTGGGAAGGACCATATCGCATCACTTCAGGCGCTAGTATTGGAGCATATTTCTTAGAAGACCTGGATAGTCATGTAATCCCTCGCCCTTGGAATGTAAATAACCTCAAGAGGTACTTCTATTAATCAAGTCTTCTCTTCAACTGATATACCAATTCACTGCGTAAAGTTTTCTCTCAAGTGTTTAAACTTAAATCCAATCATGCCTGTAGTCCTTGGACCAGATGATTAGGGTTAGTTAACACTCATTCGCCACCAGCTTAAGTGTTTAAACTTAAATCCAATCATGCCTGTAGTCCTCGGACCAGATGATTAGGGTTAGTTAACACCGTTAGCTCAAGTGTTTAAACTTAAATCCAGTCATGCCTGTAGTCCTCGGACCAGATGATTTGGGTTAGTTAGCACTCAGTTACAGTTCTATAGTGTTTAAACTTAAATCCAATCATGCCTGTAGTCGTCGGACCAGATGATTTGGGTTAGTTAGCACTCAGTTACAGTTCTATAGTGTTTAAACTTAAATCCAATCATGCCTGTAGTCCTCGGACCAGATGATTTGGGTTAGTTAGCACTCAGTTACAGTTCTATAGTGTTTAAACTTAAATCCAATCATGCCTGTAGTCGTCGGACCAGATGATTTGGGTTAGTTAGCACTCAGTTACAGTTCTATAGTGTTTAAACTTAAATCCAATCATGCCTGTAGTCCTCGGACCAGATGATTTGGGTTAGTTAGCACCCAGTTACAGTTCTATAGTGTTAAACTTAAATCCAATCATGCCTGTAGTCGTCGGACCAGATGATTTGGGTTAGTTAGCACTCAGTTACAGTTCTATAGTGTTTAAACTTAAATCCAGTCATGCCTGTAGTCCTCGGACCAGATGACTAGGGTTAGTTAACACTCCGGTGCAGTTCTAGTGTTTAAACTTAAATCCAGTCATGCCTGCAGTCCTCGGACCAGATGACTACGGTTAGTTAACACGAGTACATTCGAATCTTATAATCCTTGAACCAAACGACAGGTTAGTCAATACCCCCACGCAGCTAGTGTCACTGGGGCTTAGTGCTAAAATTCCTAATTGCGTTTAAATTGATTCTAATTTATAAATGTCTCCCTTAGTTATGTTTAGTTTGAAGCCGAGGGATAATAACTTATGATTAACTTGGAAAGACATGCAACTCATCAATAACTCTTAGTCGGCCTATCCTTTTCAATATTAATTTCGATTACTTACACCATCAGTATGATGTATCAATCAAGTTATTTGCATTATTATGTCATAATTGCAATGTATAGTTATATGTGTGGCAATAATAAGTAATAAAACATGTATCAAAAGCATCAAAGACAAATAGGGAGCCATTCTATTTTAAAAAAAAGGAATATATATACAGGGTCAGCAAAACCAAAAAGGAAAAGTTACAACTCCTCAGACAGAAAAACAAGAGTACAAGTGCAAAATAAAAGTCCTATGCATCTACTCTTTCGCTGGAGGAAGCACAGGGTCAGCAACCTGGCCTGTCCGATCAGGTGCTTCAGGGGCTTGGACCTTAAGCTTAGCAGGTGTCTTCTCTGTGCCCGAACCTTGGCCCTTGTCTTTGGCTGGCTCAACTGGTGCACCCTTGTCACCTGGCTGAATAGCCCCTGGGAGTGCATCGAGAGTAGGTGGAGGAGCATGACTGACCAAGATTGGCTCCGAAACCTCTGGAAGCTGTGGAACAGGAAGGGGATCAGTTCCTAGGAGCTTTCGGATATCAGGATCATAATATACGCTCCCAGGCAGCCTCAGCTCCGAGTCGGCAGGGACTCCAGCTGCATCCAGGGCCTTGCCCCAACTTATGACGCAGTAATCTCGGCTGACCGAGGCGAATTGCTCTAGAAGCTGGGATGTGGTCGTCTCTACCCCCAGCTGGTACGCCGCCTTCCTTTCGGCTTCAACCGCCTCCTTGGCCAGTCTAGCGTTTTGTTCAGCCACTTGGGCGCTCGTCTTGGCCTTTTGCAACTCAGCTTTGAGACCCTTCACCAGCTCCTTCTCGGTTGCCAGATTGATATCTGCCATGTGTAATCGTTTACGCTGCTCCTCGGCTTGCGTTTCAGCATTCTTGATCCCGGCATCGAGGCTTTGCTTCTGAGAGATCACCTCTTTAAGCTCCTCAGACATCAGAGCATGTTCCTCCTTCAGCTTGCCAAGAGATGCCTCTGCCTCAAACTGGGACTGGGTTGCTGCTTGGGCTTTGAGCCAGGACTCCTTGTTCAACCCCTCGGCCACGTAAACCTGCTGAGTAATCTGCATAATAACATCTCCAGTATTAGGTTAAGAGGCAAAGCCAATTAAGGATAAAACCTAAACTCAGGAATGGTGCACTTACCATGGCTAAATCCCTCTTAAGGGACATAATAGCTCCTGCTGGGTGAAGCGCTTGAAGGAGGCCATATCATGTGGGAGAAGAAGTGGTTGCTGCAGGGCCTCGGCGACGTAGCCTGCCCTCCCTCCGTCATAATTCCTGAGGGAGGTATCCCACAGGATTGGAGCGCCATCCAGCTCCAGCTTTGGAGACCAGATTCGCGGTCCTCCTCCTCGGCGTACATCTGCCACTAAAGCCTCCTCTCGGTTTTCAGCTGATGAGGCCCTGTGGGTTCGGTTGTCTTTCGCCACCTTTTGCTGCTTAGCCCCCTTGGTTGGTGGCACCTGTTTTTCCCCAACCTCAGTGTGGGGTCTCTTCTTCTGCAGGTTTGGCATGGGTTTCAAATTTGGGTCAGGGACCTGGATAGGCACTGAAGAAAGTGTCACCCCTGTTTTAGATGTCCCAGCATCTTTCAGATCGGGCTTTTTACCCCTGCTCTTCATCAAACTCCTCAGATCCATATCGTCGTCCGAGGAGTCTTCTAAATGAGTGGCTAATAAATTAAGATGGGCGCCTGACTGCTCGCTGGCTTCTTCCTCGGCGTCTGAGACCTCTATCACCTGGTTTACTCCTGAAACTTCTCCCTCAAACTGAAATCCGTCTATTTGTTCTTCTAGCGAGGAAGTGGAAGAGCCAGCCCCCTCACCTTCAATCTCTTGTCCGAGGGGAACTTGCTGGAGTGGTTGGATAAGGGGAGGTATAGCCCGAGGAATTGGACGGGGTACAGGTTCAAGATCGTCTGGCGCCAAGAAGCCCTTCCGACCAACGTCAATACGCGCAAGGCGATGGTCTCCCTGGACGATTGCGTTGCCGACCGGTTGAAAACCCTTTGGCTTCCCTGTATATCCAAGAATAAGGGGAGCAGATCGTAGTTGCCCGTCCTCGCTCACGAAGATCTCCGACCTTAAAAGGTAATTGAGGGCAGCAACATTCGTTAGGCTGAGCCGAGGAGAAACTTGTCTCTTATCTGTTGCAAGTAAAAAAAATGGTTAGAAACTCAGAAATAGTGACCGAAGAGAAATCAAAAACAGTTAAAAGACGAGAACCCTAAGCCTATGGTCAGTGTGCCTAAATCTACATGTCACACCTGGCTTCCCATGCTTGGTTGGGCAACCATGGCCGTCACGCCAGGCGCCCGAGACGATCACATAGTCGTCTTTCATCCCTTTGTTGGATTTGGGAAGGCAGGAAATGAGCCTGACAACATCCGACCGGGATTTTAAGTAGTACCCAGCATCTTGCTGGCTGTGGCATTCGTACATATGTACCACATCAAGCCAGGTGAGTCCCAACCCCATGTGACGCTCAAGGTCCTCAATCGCTCCTAGGATCCTAAACATATTGGGCGCGCACTGCCAGGGGGTAAGCCTATGGTTCCGAAGGTAATTGGTGGTGATGGGACCCATGGGGATTGTCATTCCCCCTTCTTTGAAGGCGATGAGGGGGATAACCACCTCTCCCGTCTGCCGGTCTGTTAGTATCTTTTCTGGGGGGGCAATACCTCACACCCACGTTAGGGGGTATGCGATACGTGGTCCTAAACGCCTCTAGTTGCTCAGGGCTATCCACCATGTACTTGAGTTTTCCCATGGTGCTTAAATGAAACGGTTGGCCGAAGAGAGAACTAAATGATTTGGTGGACGATAACTCACCAGGACTAAATCGAGGAGAAGATTTCAGGCTCGTAGGAGGGTTTGTGATGATTCTGGGGAGGCCTGAAATTAGCGACTGAGAGATTTGGACGGAGTGGCACGTCTGTTCTTGCTGGAGCGTCTGAAGATTTACAAAGTGAGGAAGAAATGACTTCCTCTGAAGCTTTATACGGGGTCAAGCGAAGGGTCAGGGGCACTCCCGCCCAAATCCTGAAGAAAAACCACAGCCATTGGATCAATCAGCCACCGTTGGATGCGAAGGACAAAACGCCGCCTGGTGCAGTTAATGCAGCGCCTTGGGAATGAGGAAACCGCAGCGGCATTAATGAGGCGTCTGTTCCCACGTTTACACACGTGCCAGCTCGGTTGTGCGTGTTTCCAAGCTTTTGCTCCGTGGCAAGTCAAAATCCTACTTTTTCTCCTCGGATGCGAGGGAAAAACTACAATTTCGAGGGGCTAATGTGAGGGGAGAAAGCCCAACCCAACGTATTGGGCCCAAGGCCCTATATGAGGAATACTGTTCGTCCGAGGAGACCAAGACACTCAGTCAGAGGCCCATGTAAAAGGAGAATGTCTGGAGATGAGTACGTGCACTGTCCGAAGAGGTGTTCATATGTCCGAGAAGCCCGATACCCTCGGATCCGACGAGGTTTTTGCCCGACACGTGTATGGGAGGTCCAAGTGATCTGTTTGACAAGTGTTAAGGGAGAAAGGGGCCTCGGACACACAAGAAGGTAACAGGAACAGAGAAATATCAAGGAGAGAGACTTCAACCACCGCATTTAATGCACTGCACCTACCCTCCTGGCCGCATTTATGTGGAGAAGACCCCTGAACAGTGCATCCCCAGCTACCGCCACTCAGACAGGGCTAAAGGGGGGGTGTGATGGGACATGCACTCAAGTGGGCGCCTAGATGATGAACAAGTGGACGGTGAAGATGTAGAAAGGCAGTACTATATAAGAGAGAGGGGTCTCTGATAGAAGGGGATCGAAAAAGAAGAGGGAGAAAGGAGTGTATTATTTTACTGTAGCTCCAACAATTGTAACCCAAGTTCATCAATGAAAATCACCTCTTCGGACGAGACATTTACACACGTCCGAGCACATATTAATTCAAATCTTCCCGTTAACGTTGCCGTTTAATACTGTTATTTTCATTATTAGCCTAGCTCTTTCACCCACTCTCTACAAATTTATTATTTTGGGTTCAGTGGGCTTCAAATCCTCACCCTCTTGGGCTTGAGTTGCAGAATCTGACCCTACAATAGTATTTGGCATTTGAGTGGGTACTCTGCAGCTCTGACTATATGACATGACGCTTCTTAATAGTTAACAAGAATTATTTGTTGAGTATCTGAAGGGCTGTTGGTGTACTAACATTTTCATACTTATTTAGTTAACTTGATTTAATTTCAGATTGTGTGTTTGAATTAGCAATTTTTTATTCTTTTTTGGGTTTAATTCACTTAAGTTCCTTTAACAGGTGATGATTAATTGGAATTATTGTCCCTTCTCTGGAATAATCTTGGATTTTTTGGGATTTTGTGTGGCTGCAGCTATTCTGAGGAATTTTTCAACATCAAATCTTGAAATACGATTTATTAAAAAAAATTTGGGAGGCATCAAGTTTCAGATGTATCCTATAAACAGACTCACAAACCACTTGGAAGATTCCTACCGGGCAGTTCTGTTAAGAAAGCTTGAAATTGTCTTGATTCTTGAAGGATCATCAATTGGATTAAGAGTCTTTTAAAGATTTTAAAAGCTGGTATGGCTTTCCTTAGGATCCTCTTTTGGCTAGGTTGATCACTGAAATTTTTACTCGGATGACTTGCTCTGGCTACAGAAAGCATGTGATTTAGACATATAGTATACTTCAGCCTGATATCTTAACTATAGTTCTGCCTCTGCAAATTCTCAAATGCCCATCTCTGACTGAATGACTCTTAGATTGATGGTGGGGAAAGAGTGTTTTTATCTCGATGAAGATATTGTGTTTGGTTGTTCTGCATATGGTGAAGACTGAAATTGGCATACATTGCATCAAATTTCTTGGTTCAGATTTGTGACTGTTTCCAACACTTGAGTGCGAACAAACATGTATATCAAAAACTGAGAAATGTCATTGAACTGAACTAATGAATAATTACAATTAATCCCCCTATTTATATACATAAAAGAGGGAAAGAACGATAGAGAAAGAATAACTAACTAATTAGTAGGTTTTAGTTAGCTTAACTGGTAAAGTCTTTATAGTTGAAAAAAAGATCTGAGGTTCAATTCCTGTTTGCACTAGAAATTTATCGGTGTCTTGGTCCGATGATAAAAAACTATCACTAGAAGTAGACGCTATAAGTTGAAACTCTCTTAACAAAAAAAAAAAAAAAAAAAAACTAACTAATTGCTAATGATCCACGTGACAAGCACAGGTAGTCTTGGTACGAGAGAAAACGACTTGTAGCTTAACTCTGTTTTTTTCTTTTTTGATAACAAGCTTAACTCTGTTCTTGATGCTTGTATGAGGTTTTAAGTAAGAACAAAGGAAACCTCTAGGGGGATTGGCTGAGGGAAGGGTTAACTGTCAGTATGGTGGAGCTAGAAATGACTTAAAAGGTTGGCGGCAAATCTGACTCAAAACAATTTGAGGCATAAGACAACAATTTTAACCTTTAACTGGGGCTTTTTTAATTTTCTATATTATAAATTTTTTTATTTACAATTTATTCTTCTTGCTTTTGGGATGTAAAATTACTAGTTAATTTTTTTATATTTATGTTTTTCTGACATCTATTTTTTCAATTGATAATATGACTAATCTACTTAATTTCTTTGTGATATAATTTATTTGAATTCATACTTTTTCAATTTTAATTTTGAAAAAGTTTATTTTTGCATTTAAAAAATTGTAAAAATATTGTCAGAAAAAAATTCTATAAGTGATACATGCATTTGAAAAATAATTTAATCTTTTTAAATAGCCAAGAATTGTTATATTACAACTTTGAACATCATTATAATTATTGTCATTTTTATCTTTTCATTATATTATTTCATTATCTTCTAAATTTTTAATAATAAATTATAATATATTTGTGCGATTTCATATAACTATTATCCTATATTTTTATATTCTCATTGATAGATTTATCAAGGGAGCTTATGTGAGTTTCATTTAATTTTTATATCTGTCTCTCTCTCTTTTTTATTTTTCTTTTTCTTCATATCCAAGTCAATATTTTTATTAGACATTTCTAATTAAAAAATATTCACATATAACAAACACTGTTTACAATATAAATTGTAATCTAATTTATCAGAAGCTTTAATAATATAATCACCTAACATTCTCAACTTGCCAAGACAAAAGATGAATTCAATACACAATTCAATGAATTAAAACTAATACGAGCCAAACCAATAGTAATTTTATATATAGAATCAAATATCATGGTTCATGTGTGAGTTTCTCAAAAAAAGAAAAAAGAAAAAAAGAAGGTTCACGTGTGAAATTTTACACGCAAAAAAGAATATTTTTTGAACCAGTTTTAATTCACCCTTAGTAAAGTGATACATGATAAAAGAATGTTGAAATATAATTTCAAATTTGATTTTGATGTTGAAAGTGAAAGAGATATTGTTCGATTTGTGGTCATGTGAGAGATTTGATAACTAATGTTTGCAATCTAATGTGTAGATCATGTGAAAGATTGACTTATAAAAATTGAAATATGAAGTCATTACGATAAATTTATCATCAATGATAATTTGGTACACTCACATTTCTTTTTTTCTTTTATTGTGAAACAATTTAGAAATTCAATTGACTTGGATTTTTATTGATCATAATTTTGGAGGCTTTGGTGGAGTGAGACTCTCCTATAAACAAAAACCAATTATTAATTAAAATTTGGGAACCTTATAATATTGGGGCCCGGCCCTGCAGGTTTAGGATCTGTGTGGTGTGGGGGGTGGAGAGGCCAGGGTGTGTTGGTGTGGTTGCAAAAGATAGAGTTTGGGCATTGGTATTAAACCTGGTTAGGTTATAGAGTAAGGTTGAGAGATCCCCCTCGTAAAGCATGGAGAAAAGCCACTCGCTATTGGTCTCATGCTCTAAAGGGCTCTGGGTTTGGGAGAAAGTATAGTTCAGGAAAACAAAGGAAAATATTCCCGTTGTAGAAGTTTTCTCATGCGTACTGCTTGAGGAACCCCAACTACTTGGGCCACATGATCCTAGGCCCATTACCTTCTCCCGTACCAAAGCCCATTTTCACACGACCACTTAGGCTAGATAACGGAGGTTAAGGCCCATAAGAATTTCTTGTTCGGGCTTTTTTTTTTTTTAATGGAAAAAAAAAAATCTCTAAGAGACTAAAGACACCAGACACGGGCTTACTTACTGGGCAATATCTGTTTGAAATCTGTTTATTTTGTTAAAATTAAAATTTTTTTACTAAAAGTACTATAAATAAAAGTAAAAATTAGTTGAAATAGTATAGTAGGACCCATTAATAGTACAAAAAAGTACAGTAAAATTCATACATAATATAAAAAATAAGCTGAATAATAAAATAAGCTTACTTTTTAATTTATAGCAAAATGCACACTTATGCTCGACTTTGTGGTTGGGACCTACTAATGTTGCATGGTAAATTATAGTGAAACTACCCGTCAGCTCTTAGAATAGTGAACCTTCATTTTTATTGGGAGAAAGAGTAAAGAGTGCTCCTCTATATATTTGCCCCTATGGAAGAAAGGGTCCCACTTGGGGTTAGAATGGGACAATTTATCTGGGACAAGAGGACCCCAATTGGGAGAGAATAATGGGGCGACTTTTTGAAGTAGATAGAGAAAGCTACTTACAGAAATGTGAGAAATTTTCAAAAAGTCGCCCCCATTATTCTCCCCCCCAACTGGGGCCCTCTTCTCCCAGAAAAAGTGTCCAATTCCAACACCGACCACGCTGGCTCCTCAAGTATAAATGAAACGTTGCAACCCCCTTTTGCTATATTTTGATGGTAAATTTAGCATTTTAGTATTGGATAATCCAGAAGTAGTCTTGCTGCTCATACTAATGGAATGTGAAAATACCCGTACCCGGTATAGATTATATACATTATTAAACATCACGTCAACATGTGGAAAAATATTAATATTTATTATCATAAATTATATACATTATTAAACATCAAGTCAACGTGTGGAAAAAAATATAAGGGATCTAAAATATTATATCGGTCAGTTAATAATATTTATATTATCAACGTGGTGTAACTCTTGTCTTTCCATTTCCTCATTTCCTATCTCTTGTGTTTTTGGTTTATATTGTCTAAAAAAAAAGAAAAGATAAGTGATCTAAAATACTGCATTGGTCAATTAGTGAGTGAGTCTTCGATTTATAAGTCTTGCTAGTACTTACAAAGGTTAGACTATTTTGTAAGTGCTAGTATTCTAAGTCTTTTCTTCCCACTCCTTCTTTCCCTATCCCTTATGTCTTCTGTCTCATATTATCAGTCTATAAAATTTTCAAAGTGTCTCATAAATAGGAAGTAGAATAATCTAACTAAAGGTTGAGACACACTTTCTTATATAAAACTAGTGTGTAGGCCCGTGCATATGCACAGGTATAAATAAAAGCAATCACAATTATACTTTTTTTTTATAAGAAATTTAAATTATACATAGTATTAGTTTACATTTTTTTTTAAAACCATACATTTTAAAAATATGTAATGGTTTCTCATTATATATATATGATTTATAATTTAATTGGATTTAGACTCTTAGGTTTTTTTACCCAATAATTCACTTGCCACAAAAATTAAAAAAATAAATGGACACATGGCGGAAAATTAAACTCAAATTAAAATCCAATTTAGAATTTAATTAGATTTAGACTTTTCGATTTTTACACTCAATAATTCACTTCGCACAAAATTAAAAATTAAATGGAACACATGGTGCCAAATTGAGAATCCAATTAAAAATTTAATTGGATTTTCTCTAAACCTTAGCCATATATATATATTGTGAGGGCATGTAACCGAGCACGTTTTTTGGTTATGGGCCACGCCCGAGGACGAGTAGGTATTCGAGAGGATGGTTAAAGGGTACATGCAAACCTAAGCCAGTAGATCGAGGAGAAAAGAGGAAACTGACGAAGTAACCGAGGTTCCCGAGGATCAAAGCCACCTCAGGAGTGCTTTAGGAAGTCAACCATTTTGGAAAGATGAGCTTCAGGGCTGTACCAAGAACGGAAGGAGGAAATATCTGGGAAAGAGATTGCCACCACCACATTAAATATACTGCACCAACTAATCTGGCCACACTAATCTGGCCACATTTATGAAGAAATGACACCTGAATAGTGTCATCCCAGCTCACAGCCCTTTTTATTACCTCCAGAAGGGCCTTGATGGGACAAGCATCCAAGGGATTTCTTTAAAATTGAACAGGTGGAAGGCTGAGATGTATGGACAAGGGACTATATAAGGAAATGGCTTTCATAAAAAAGGGGGAGGCAATCTGAGAGAAAAAAAAGGAATAGAGAGAAGAACACCTTGTAACCAGTGAAACTTGATCAAATAGAAGAGCATTACATCCTCGGACTAAACCGAGGAGTGATATTTTGGACCATTTGTATGTTAAATCCTATTGTCTTGAACCCAATCTACTTAAAGCTTGCACTTAGTTTAGTAGCTTGCTTGTAAGATCCATTCTCTAACAAATTTATTATTTTGGGCTTGTCGGGTTAGCTCCAACTGTTCTTGGTGGGCCTAGGTTCTAAAGCCAGTCCTTATATATATATATATATATATATTTGTAACTGAACTTTAGCCATGAACTTATATCTAACAAGTAACAACAAACCTTAACACTGCATTGTTAGAAACCTCGAAATCCATTGTCACATTTGTCACCATAAACAATTTATACATATATAATCATTTAAGTAAATACAAAGAAGAATGTGCAATCAAAATATATATATATATATATATATATATATATATATATAATAATCATGCACTTGCAAGTTAGCCAGAAAAAATAAATGATGTTATATTATATTTCTCCATAAACAAGAAATATAAATGTAACGATGCGTTCTCAAAATTTATCAAATTGATATATTACAAGGACATATATAATAACATCATATTTTTCACAAACTCACTCCATCTCAAATTGTTGTTCCTATGAGCTCATATTAATAAATAAATTAAATTTTATAATTTATATAGAATTAAGTTTTAAATAATATTATTTCACAAAAGATCAAGTTCACCACAAGATAGAACAAACTAACCATCAAAATAGAGTCAGTGAGATTTGGCAGTGATCAGACAAATAAGATAATTTTTTGAAAATATTTTACTAAATTTCACATGATCATAGTTTAGAAAATGTTAGAAAAAATATTTTTAATATTTTTAATTATTTTGTTTTTGTGGGCACAAGGCCCAAAATTTCATATGTTGGGCCTTGGGCCTTGTCCAAGTACTCCAACCCATCCGACGAGACACCAACGATTGGGGGACCGCAGCCCAGCTCCCCGTGATCAAGGAACGATGTACAAGGAAGCAATCCGAGGAGTATTATCTCCTCGGACACAACGAGCTTCGCTCCTGTGCTTGTCCCAGCAACGGAAAGAGCCCCAATGAAAGAGCCAATGCCAAAAGCGTGACACATAGGCTCACGAGAGAGGAAGGAGCCCCAAAAGGTCTGAAGGGAACATACTACCTCCGTATTAAATGCACCCCCCCTACTTTTCTGGCCGCATTTATGTGGAGTAGACCCTTGAACAATACCTCCTTGGTCACCGTAACTCACAGAAAGGCCAAAGAAGGCGGCTGATAGGACAGGTGCTCAAGTGACCAAGTAGATTGTTGACAAGTGTAGGGCAAGGATTGACTGTAAGTGGCTATATATAAGAAAAGAGTTTCTCTCATGAGGGGGGATTTTTTGGTAAACATTAACTTGAATCTATATAAAGAACGTCCTTCTCGGACCTGACATTTTTCCAGTTCTGCATGTACTATTCCTACGTGAACACTTGTTAAAACCATACTAATCATTGGTAAACTTGTCAAAACAAAACTAGCTCTTCAACCTATTCTCTATAAATTCTTTGTATTGGGCTTATTGGGCCATTACCCCAATCTCTTTTGGGCCTGGGACTCAAATTGAGTCATTACAATTGGCGCCGTCTGTGGGAAGAGCTTAAGTGATAGGGAGGACAACGGTTAGCTATGGCAGAACCGGGTCCACAACAAGCTGAATCAAGGGGCTTTGAACACGGTGATTCATTCCTTAACCTCGAGCGGAGAGGTGACCGCGAAGGAAGTGTCCACACCGCGCACCCTGATAGGAGTCGCCCTCGAGGGTAGAATCACGTTTCCCATGCAAAAGACAGGAAGAACATGCAACTAGAGATTAACCGGTTAAAAAGGGAGTTACGCCATGCAAAGAGAAAGCGGCCCTCGCCGAACTCGTATCCTTCCTCTAATGACGAAAAAGACATTGATTATAGACGAGGGTCTCAAACTCCACCCAGTGAATCCTTCTCCTACGAAAAGGAGAGTCATCGTCAATGGCGGAGTCGAAGCCCATCACATTGAGGTGTAGGAAGTGATGACATGAGTAAGGCCTTGAACCAAATCTCTAGGTCCCCTTTCACACGTAACATTGAAGAGGCAAAACTACTTAGGCGTTTCAATCAGCCAACGTTCACCATCTATAATGGTAGAACGGACCCTGTGGAGCACGTGAGTCATTTTAACCAGAGGATGACAGTCCATTCCAGGGATGAAGCACTGATATGCAAGATTTTCCCATCCAGCTTAGGGCCAGTCGCGATGAGGTGGTTTGACAACCTAAGGGCAGATTCTATAAGCTCCTTCCACGAGCTCACTCAGGCATTCTGTTTCCGTTTTGTAATGTGTCGCAGGACTCCTCGATCTTTGGCTTCCCTGTTATCCTTAAGCATGCAAGAGGCTGAGTCCTTAAAGACGTACTCGGATAGGTACTAGGAGATGTTCAATGAAATGGAGGGTAACTGTGATGAAGTGGCCATCAGCTTTTTTAAGCTCGGCCTTCCAACTGATCACGACCTGAGAAAATCTCTGACCGGTAAGCCTGTTACCAATGTGCGCCAACTGATGGACATAATTGATAAATACATAAGGGTGGAGGAAGACCAGCAGCAGGAAAAAGGGAAGGAGAAGGTTATCCTTCAGGAGATGAGGGATTTCAGGTCGGATCGATACAGCAACAACAGGCAGCGGCGAGATCTGGTCGGACAATCAGCATCGGCAAACCTCCAGGCAGTTAACACCGTGTTTCGAGAGCCGGTACATCAAATCCTGGAAAAGATCAAGAATGAGCCCTTCTTCAAACGGCCAAACAGAATGGTCGGAAACCCTGAAAGACGCAACCACAACATCTATTGCCAATACCATCAGGATCATGGACATACCACAGAGGATTGCAGGAGTCTGTGGGGTCACTTGGACCAGCTTGTCCATGAGGGTAAGCTGAAGCAATTCTTGCACCATTTCGATAGTCGGGAGAGACAGATAGACACTGAGGCTCGGAGAGATGATTCCCCTAAACCCCCCTTGGGCACGATAAATGTTATCTTCGCCGCACCAGGAGGAACTGGGTCTTGCCCATCCAGAGTAATGTCTGTTGCCCGACTACCCGCCTAGGATGCTAACCGAGAGCCGAAGAGGGCTAGAAGGGAAATTCAACCAGTGTTGGGCTTCTCAGACGAAGACAAAGTTAGGACCATCCAACCTCACGATGATGCTCTGGTGGTCACCCTCAGGATTAGGGGGTACGATGTGAAGAGGGTAATGGTGGACCAAGGCAACGGCGCTGAGATAATGTACCCCGACCTTTACAGGGGATTAAACCTAAAACTCGAGGACTTGACACCCTACAGCTCCCCCTTGGTGAGTTTTGATGGGAAGGTGGTCATCCCAATGGGCCAGATCAGGTTGCCCGTGCAAACTGGAGTTGAGACAGTTGAGGTAGATTTTATTGTGGTGGATGCATATTCACCCTACACCGCCATCGTGGCTAGACCTTGGCTACACACAATAAGGGTTGTCTCCTCTACTCTGCATCAAAAGGTCAAATATCCGTCCGAAGGACAGGTCAGGGAGATTTTGGGAGACCAAAAGATGGCTAGGCAGTGCTTGGTGGTGGCAATCCAGCATAAGCCTGAGCCCTCAGCTCAGAGTGAGGAGGATTTATAGCAATCAAAACCCTCGGTGTTGACTACCAAGGGGTCAGCCGAGGAAGCAAAATGTGAAAACCTGACGAAGATTGTTATCGATGATGATCCAGAGAAGTTCTTTCAGGTCGGATCCCGGCTGCCTCCTTAGGAGAAGACCGAGCTTATAGAATTTCTTAGAGGAAACCTCGATGTATTTGCATGGGACTCTGCTGAGGCCCCGGGTGTAAGCCTGGAGTTCATTTGTCATCGTCTAAACGTTAATCTGGCAATTATTCCCAAAAAGCAGCCACTCCAACAACCATCCAAAGAGCACGCAGATGCCGTTAGAGAAGAGGTAATGAAACTTAAGCGGGCCGGAGCAATCAAGGAAGTTTTCTACCCGGACTGGTTGGCTAACACTATGGTGGTGAAGAAAAAGAGCTGAAAATGGCGAGTGTGTGTGGACTTCACCGATCTAAATAAAGCCTGTCCAAAAGATCCATTTCCCATGCCAAAAATTGATCAGCTGGTAAATGCAACTGTCGGCCATCTTCAAATGAGCTTCCTGGACGCCTTTCAAGGGTACCACCAAATACCACTGGCCTCGGACGATCAGGAAAAAACTGTCTTTGTCACCCCCATTGGGAATTACCACTATAAGGTGATGCCGTTTGGGTTAAAAAACGCCGGAGCCATCTACCAAAAGATGATGACGAGGATGTTTAAGTCTCAATTGGGTAAGAGCGTGGAAGTTTATATTGATGACATGGTGGTGAAAAGCAAGGTCATATCTGAACATATTGGGGATCTCGGAAACGTTTTTGAGGTCCTTAGGAAACATAATTTGCGCCTAAACGCTTCCAAGTGCTCGTTTGTTGTGGGTTCGGACAAATTTCTAGGCTACATGGTTACCCACAGAGGAATTGAGGTGAATCCCGACCAGATCAAAGTGATTAACAACTTGCGGCCACCTCGGAATCCCAAGGAAGTTCAGAAATTGACCGGAATGACTGCGGCCTTGAACCATTTCATTTCCGATCAGCAGATAGATGTCGACCATTCTTCCAGTTGCTGAATAAGTAGAAGGGATTTGAATGGACCGAGGAGTGTGCCTCAGCCTTCCAGCAACTTAAAGATTACCTCTCTCGGCCTCCCATTATGTCCAGTCCTGAAATGATGAAGTCCTTTTTGCCTATGTCGTTGTGGCCCTTCATGCTGTGAGTCTAGTGTTGATACGAGTTGATAATGGTATACAAAGGCCGGTTTTTTATGTGAGCAAGTCACTGCACGGCCGAGGTTCGGTATCTGCCCTTGGAGAAAGCCATCCTAGCCGTAGTGCATGGTACAAGAAAGCTACCCCAGTATTTCCAAGCACATACGGTTGTCGTCCTTACACAACTGCCACTCAAAGCCATACTCCGAAGTGCGGATTACACGGGAAGGATCGCCAAATGGGGCACGATTCTAGGGGCTTTTGACATTAAATATATGCCCCGCACCTCGGTTAAGGGCTAAATCTTGGCGGACCTGGTAGCCAAGTTCACGGAGCCCTCATTAGAAGAAGTAATAGCAGTACAAAACATGGATGGAAAATCGGTTGGCTTGATCTCCCAACATGGTTATTCACCCTAGGAGGTATACGTCGATGGTGTGGCTAATCACAAGGGTTCCGGAGTGGGGCTAGTGCTTGTATCCCCAAAGAAGGTCACTATCGAAAAATCATTAAGGTTGGGCTTTTCGGCGACAAATAACGAAGCCGAATATGAGGCTTTGCTGATGGGTATGGCTATGGTCAGAAAAATGGGAGGAAAAGTAATAGAAGTGTTCTCAAATTCAAGGTTGGTGGTCAGCCAAGTGAGGGGAGAATTTGAGGTAAGGGATGAACGAATGCAGGAGTACTTGAGACAAGTCAGACACCTGCAATCGGAGTTCGAGTCTTTCAGCTTATTGCACATTCCCAGAAGTGGCAATTCTCATGCTGACTCCCTAGCCACCCTAGCGACCTCCTCGGCTTAAGGCCTTTCTCGGGTTATTCTTGTAGAACATTTGTGCAGACCTACTAGGCCACGAGGAGAAGCAGTCTAGGTTCATCAGGTAAGAGTAGGGCCCAGTTGGATGGACCCAGTGGTGTTATTCTTGAAAGAAGATACCTTGCCTGAGGAAAAGGACGAAGCTAACAAGATACGAAGGAAAGTTGCACGGTTCTGGCTGTCTGAGGACCAGAAACTGTATAAACGGTCTTTCTCAGGACCATACTTGTTATGCGTGCATCCCGAAGCAACTGAGATGCTCCTTGAGGAGCTCCATGAGGGAATTTGCGGAAGCCATACAGGAGGCAGATCCCTGGCGCACAAAGCCATCACTCAAGGTTATTGGTGGCCAAAGATGCGAGTGAAGCCCAAGAATATGTGAAAAAATGCGATTAGTGCCAACGGTTCGCACCAAACATACACTAGCTGAGGGGGGGGTCTTGAATCCACTGTCCAGCCCTTGGCCATTCGCTCAATGGGGCTTAGATATCGTGGGTCCTTTTCCCAAGGCAACAGGAAACAAGAGATATCTTCTGGTCGGCATGGACTACTTCACCAAATGGGTCGAAGCTGAGCCCCTAGCAAACATTAGGGACATAGATGCCAAGAGATTCGTCTGGAAAAATATTGTTACACGATTCGGGGTCCCCAATACCCTCATCTCGGACAATGGCTTTCAGTTTGATAGCAAAGCGTTCAGAAGATATTGTTGTGAGTTAGGAATTACAAACAGATATTCTACTCCTGCCTATCCCCAAGGGAATGGACAAGCAGAGGCTGTCAACAAGGTCATAGTGAATGGGTTGAAGAAGAGGTAAACGAAGCAAAGGGCAAATGGGTTGAAGAATTGCCACATGTCCTCTGGACGTATCGAACCACTCCTTGTAGATCCACTGGGGAGACTCCGTTTTCAATGACTTATGGGGCTGAAGCTGTCATCCCTTTAGAAACTGGCCTCCCGACCTTAAGAACTAGCTCCTTCAATCCAAGCAAGAACAATGACTTGCTGGAGAAAAGCTTGGACTTGATCGAAGAAAAGAGGGAAAATTCCATGGTCCAACTAGCATATTACCAACACAAGCTCAAAAAAGGTTATGATGCTAACATTAAAGTAAGGCCATTGGCTCTTGGTGATTTGGTGCTGAGGAAGGTTATGGGCTCTGCAAAGAACCCAGCATGGGAAAAACTGGGGTCCAATTGGGAAGGGTCATACCGTATCACCTCTGTGGTTGGTACTGGAGCCTACTTCCTAGAAGATTTAGATGAGCATGTAATACCACGACCGTGGAATGTAGACAACTTGAAAAGGTATTATTATTAACAAATGTCCTTTTCGTCAATATCTACTGTATATGCGAAATCCTTGCACCTCCTCCTCACCATGCTAAGTGTTTAAATCAAAACCCTATCAGGCCTGTAGTCCTCGGACCAACTGATGTGGGAAGGTTAAAACTCCTTTACAAATTTCTCTAAGTGTTTAAACTAAGGCTCTGTCAGGCCTGTAGTCCTCGGACTAGCTGACAAGGGAAGGTTAACACTAAGTTACAATTTCTCTAAGTGTTTAAACTAAGGCTCTGTCTGGCATGTAGTCCTCGGACCATCTGACAAGGGAAGGTTAATACTAAGTTACAATTTCTCTAAGTGTTTAAACTAAGGCTCTGTCAGGCCTGTAGTCCTCGGACCAGCTGACAAGGGAAGGTTAACACTAAGTTACAATTTCTCTAAGTGTTTAAACTAAAGCTCTGTCAGGCCTGTAATCCTCGGACCAATTGACCTGGAGAGTTTAACGCAAAGTTTTAAATCCTAATTCTTCATGAGTTATGTATAGACCAATTACCTAAGTTAACGACTGTACGTTACTATTAAAGCCTTGTTGTCAATTGAATGGGTAGCAGTGTTAACAAACCTACAAACATGCCGAGTTCAAAAAAAAAAGAAAAAAAAAAAAGAGAAGGAAAACACTTTCATTCATCACAAAATCGCAATAAATCCAGCTCGAGGGCAGAGCTACCCTTACAAAATTATCTACAAAAGGAAAAGATCCTACATCTACTTCTGTGCAAGGGGGAAGCCTTCTTTAGGGTCCGTGGCCTCGGGCTTGGCGTCCCCCTCGTCAGACTTGGACCCTGTGACCTTAGCTTGGAAGACCATATCTCTGATGGGAATGTTATCCTCGGAGGGAACATCTTTGGCCAAAGTCAGAACCTTTTCGCCACCCACAGTAGGAGCTTGGGCACCTATGGCCTAATCAGGAGGTGGGAGAGGTAGAGCAGAGGTCGGAGGGAGTTCAGCTGGGATTTCTCGGATGTGTTCAGGAAAGAACACGTTCTCGGCTTTTCTTAGCTCGGAGTCCACGGGAACCCCTGCACTGTTCAGAGCCTCTATCCAAGACACAGTGCAGTAGTCCCTGCATACTTCGACCACCTCCTCGGCCAACCTTTTTTCCGTCACCTCCACCCCCCGCTCGTAGGAAGCGACCACAGTAGCATCCGCAGCTTCCTTAGACACCCGAGCTGCTTCTTTTGCCACATCCTTGACTCGCTGCAGCTCGGCCCTAAGGTCCCGAACCATTTGCTTCTCCGTGGCCAGGTTAATCTCGGTCAGGTGGAGCTGCTTTCGTTGGTCCTTGGCCTGGGTTTCAGCTGTCTTCAGTCCAGCTAGGGCGCTCTTGCAGTCATTGTCCACCACTTTCAGCTTAGTGCCCAAGGCCGCATACTCCTCTTTGAGCGCCCCAAGGTCTTTCTCCACCTCCCGCCGAGAATGGGCCTCGACCTCAATCTTATGGTGAGCGCCCCGCACCCACTCCTCAACCACGTAAACCTGTTGAGTTATCTACATGGAAAGGGAAAAAGGTTTAGAACAATAATAGAAGAGTAAGCACGTGTACGTACGTAAGGTTTCGCTTACCATAGCCAGGTCTCTCTTCAGAGACATGAACAGCTCCGGCTGCTTTGTCCGTCTAAGGACGTCCATGTCCCTCGGGAGAAGCAGAGGTTGTTTCAAGGCCTGAGCTAGATGCGTGGCATGCCTTCTACTGGATTCCCTTATGGTGAAGTTGTAAGGGATAAGGGCCCCATCCATCTCCATCACGGAGGCCCACGCACGCTACTGTCGGCACACTTCCGCGTCGTCCCTACTATCCATGGACTTGGACCTATTGTCTCTATGGCCCTTAGTTTTCTGCTGCTTAGCCTTCCTTTGAGGGGGCACCTCCCCCTCTTCCAGATCTTGCGAGGGCCTTTTCTTTTTTGGATCCTGGTCGGCTTGCAGTGCTACGTTGGCAAGAGGAGGAGGAGAAGGCTTGGTATAAGCCTGGGACTTGGGTACCTCCGACGGAGTCGCCCTTTTATTCCTACCCACCATCAAACCCCTCAGACCTGGTCTCTTCTTTTGTTCCATTGCCGCTTCCTTTTCGGAATCGAAATCAACTTGAGTTATAGTCACCTTGGGAAGATGAGCGATAGAGAGCTTATCTGACTCGGTCCCAGAATCCGAGAGCTCTACCGGTTCTTCTGGCACACCCTCCGACCTGAATCGAAATTGATCTATCTCCTCGTCCAATGACAGACGTGAAGAGGCAACCCCTTCCTCTTGAACAACTGTTACGGTAGGAGGGACTTGTTGTAAAGGTACTACGAGCAGAGGAGGAACTTGATGGACTGGTAGTATGACCGGCGAAAGATCGTCTCGTGCCAAGAAGTCTGGCTTGGACACGTCGATACGGTTAATCCGAGGGTCGCTGGCTTGGATAGCTTGTCCGACCTCTTGAAAAACCTTGGAGATGGGGACAAAGTCTAGGACTAGGTGCACTGCCCTTAGTTGTCAGTCTTGACTCACGAAAATCTCTGATCGGAGCAAGTAGTTGAGTGCCGCAACGTTTGTGAGACTAAGCCGAGGAGTAACCAACCACCTATCTGTAAAAGCAACCAAAGACCAAACTCAGTCAAAGCGCTAGATTCTGTTATCCAGAGAAGGCAAAATGAAGGGCATGGGTTAGGTCAAAAATCTAAGCTTCATACTGGAAATCCTAACTCTAAGGCACCCCACTTGTCTCTCTCTCTTAGGTCGGGCAGTGACGGACATCATGCCATGCCCCCAAAGCGATGAGGTAGTCATCTTTCATCCCCTTGTTAGATTTGGGGAAACACGAAATAAGCTTGACAATGGCGGACCTAAACTTGAGGTAAAATCCTCTGTCAGCTTGTGAGTGGCACTCGTACAGGTGGACCACGTCATGCCATGTGAGTCCCAACCTAAGGCGTTCGTTAAGGGCATCGACACAGCCCAGAATCCTAAACATGTTAGGTGCGCACTAGTGGGGGCACAACTTATGGTTAATGAGATAGTCCCGGGTTATCCTACCCATGGGGAGGGTCAACCCTGCTTCCAAAAAGGCTATCATGGGGATAACCACCTCCCCCGTCTCTCTGTACGTGACGATTTGCTCCGGAGAACAATATCGCAGACCGACCTCCCGAGGTATGTGAAACCTCTGTTTAAAGGCCTCTATTTTGGTCGGTGAATCTACCAAACTCTCGAATCTACCCATTTGAACAATCCTAGAAAAGGTGACTAAGTGGTATAAGCAAAGACACAGGAACTGAAATGGCCAAAGAGATTGGCCGAGAAGAAATGGAAATCTAGAGAGTCGGAAACTTACGAAAGTAAGTATGCTAGCCCCGATCCTTTGAAAAGGATCGTTTAAAATTTTCTTAGGAAGTGAAAGTTGGAGAAACTTAGAAACTTAGGATGTCTATGAGTTGGAGCGCTAGAGTTCTCTGAAGTATCTGAAGGAGTTGCGAAATAAAGGAGGAAACGAATTCCTTTAAAAGCTTATATATAGGGAGAAAAGAAGCGGGAGTAGCCTCGCTCAGAATTCTAGAAGAAATATCCACCGTAAAATGTGCGCCTCACCTTTGGATAAGGGGACAAGACGCCGCCTGGAGCAATAACTGTTGACGCGCGAAACTCGAAGAGTTAGAAGTAGTTATGAGGCCTGGAAAAGGGCGCTTTCCCACGTGTGGGCCATAGAAACGTGTAGTCTTACATCTTAAGAGTCAAAATCCCACTCCTTCTCCTCGGATAGGAGGAAAGAACCAGGATTTTGAGGGGCTATTGTGGGGACAAGGTCCAAAATTTCGTATGTTGGGCCTTAGGCCTTGTCTGAGTACTCCAGCCCATCCGACGAGACACCAACGATTGGGGGACCGCAGCCCAGCTCCCCACGATCAAGGAATGATGTACAAGGAAGCAGTCCAAGGAGTATTATCTCCTCGGACGCAACGAGCTCCGCTCCTGTGCTTGTCCCAGCAATGGAAAAAGCCCCAATGAAAGAGCCAATGCTAGAAGCGTGACACATAGGCTCACAAGAGAGGAAGGAGCCCCAAAAGGTTTGAAGGGAACATACTACCTCCGTATTAAATGCACCCCACCTACTTTTCTGGCCGCATTTATGTGGAGTAGACCCTTGAACAGTGCCTCCTTGGTCATCGCAACTCACAGAAAGGCCAGAGAAGGCGGCTGATGGGACAGGTGCTCAAGTGACCAAGTAGATTGTTGACAAGTGTAGGGCAAGGATTGATTGTAAGTGGCTATATATAAGAAGAGAGTTTCTCTCATGAGGGGGGATTTTTTGGTAAACATTAACTTGAATCTATATAAAGAATGTCCTCCTCGGACCTGACATTTTTCCAGTTCTGCATGTACTATTCCTACGTGAACACTTGTTAAAACCATACTAGCCGGTGGTAAACTTGTCAAAACAAAACTAGCTCTTCAACCCATTCTCTATAAATTCTTTGTATTGGGCTTATTGGGCCATTACCCCAATCTCTTTTGGGCCTGGGCCTCAAATTGAGTCACTACAGTTTTTATTTTATAGTAATTGTTAGATTAAAAAAAAACTATTTTAATTATTTAAATTTTCTTTAGGTTATAAATTGACATGACAAAATAAAAATGACATGTCATCAAATCAAACACAAGCTTATGTAACACTTAACGAATACATAAGATTTTTTCTAATGGAGGTGTTGTTAATCAAAACAACCTTGAACATTTAGAACATAAATCTAAAATTCGAGACTTGTATTTGCTCTTTAGCCCTTATTTACATTGTAACTTAATATTTCTTTACAGTTCTAGCCCGGACTTAATATTTCTTTACATTGTAACTCAATACTTCTTTAAAATGTAAAAAAATATTAATAGCTTGTTTGGATGGAGGGGGAGTAGAGTAGAGGGAGGGAGAGTAAGTTAAAATATCTTGTTTGGATGTTTTTTAAGGGATGAGGGGGAGGGATTTGAGAGGGGGGGGGGGGTTTGGAGGGGTTCTAACTACTTCTAACCCCTCATTTTTAATTTCCCCAAATTGGAGAGATTTGGAGAGAGAGTAGAGTATAGAAATGCTTGACCAAATGAATTACCAAATTTACCCTTACCATATTAATAAAATTACAAACTATGAAAAGACTAATTATTCTCCAGACAAAATTTAGCTATAAAATTAGTTGTAGCCTAAGGTGACAACATTACTTAATAAAATAAACATTACCACATATTTTGAAAATCCAACCGTTGAATTGTATGTTCTTTACACTCTTAATACACATGTCAAATTTTATATCAATTGAATATTATATACTATATGATTTATAAGTTTATATTTTATGCATAATTTTAAACTACAAAAACTAGCAATTTAAACAATTTATTGATGGTATAGTTACTAATCTTTAATTTTCTATAAATTTTGCAAGCATGGAGAATACAGGAAGAAGATGTAATCTAATGGTGGAATTCTCAAAATTCACCTCCAATAAAAAATATTGAGTAAGGTTGTTGTAGCCTTATTCCCCTCCCCCTTACTTAATTTTAAAAAATCTAAGTAAAATGAAGGATAACTATTTCCCTCTACTTCCCGCTCTCTCTAAACTTCCAAACATGGCATAAGTCTGAGCTAGGGAGATTCCTAGCCCGAACTAATATTTCTTTACATTAAGTTTGGGCTATGAAAAAGTCCTAGGTCGCATGGCTTAATATTTCTTTATATTATGTAGAGGCCATTGAAAAGTAGCTAAGAAAATCCACTTAGTATTTCTTTATGTTATGTACAATGTTATGTTCAGGCCATTCAAAAGTAGCTAAGAAAATCCACTTAGTATTTCTTTTTCTTTTTCTTTTTTTTTTCTTTTTTTGATAAGCTGCAATTCATTAAACAGAAATTGGAAATAGACTTGGGGCATCTTCCTTACAAGCATCAACAAGATAAGATGGAAGATTAGCCGAATTGAAAAAACAAGACACATTGGAAGCAAGAGCAAATTTAGCTGCAGTATGGGCAGCATGGATGCAGCTTCTATAGACCCAAACGAAATTACAAGCAACAAAAGACAAAGCTAAATCCTGAATATCAGACACAAAGTGGGAGATGGACCAGGCAAAACAAGGACCATTGGCAAGGACAGCTTCAAAGTAGATCTTTGAATCCCCTTCGAATTGGACATGACTCCATCTCTCGTGGATTGCTAGCTATACTGCCCAGTGGAGAGCCATGGTTTCTGCTTGGAGGGGCAAAAGCTTGGGGGCAAGTCTGGTCCAGACCTTGAGAATAGCACCATGAGGGTCCCTGGCGATGATAGCTAGAGAGGAGCGAGAACAAGAAAGAGCGACATCAGTATTGACCTTGATAAAACCCGGTTGGGGGGGGGGGGGGGGGTGACCACTTAGGAGCGTTGAGCATAGGTTTGGAGGGCACAGGCTGAGAGATGATGAAAGTGAATTCGCGGGACCTGGATAGGATGTTTTGGATGGATAAGTGAAGGTCCACCGTGGAAGCTTGTTGGAGCACAGCATTGCAAATATGCCAAATTTCTTCAATTGTTAGCGCCATGTTAAGAGATATAATCCACTGATCTTGGGTATGGCACAGAGAATTTGGGGGGCAAAGAATCAATTTGACAATGTCGAGGTGGGAGTTTAAAGGTACTTGATTTGCCTTGAAACCAAGGAAGTCAATACCGTACAAGAGGCTGTACCGGTTTGGTCAGCGGTACGATATATTTCGGATACCGGTTAATACCGGTGTACCGTTTCGGGTTTACTGCTATTTTATATATTTAATATATATACACACACAAAATCTCTATTTATCATAAAACATTACCTCAAAAATCCTTGTTTACTATAAAACATTACTTCAATTAAGTACAAATTATTCATAGTTTTAAACTTTAGCATCAACTAAAGTTTAAAATGAAACACAGTAACCCAACAACAAAATAATATGATTGAAACAACAGTAATCAATTTGTTATTTATCACATCATCTGAGAGTGAGAGTGAAAAAAAATTATGACTTTTTACTATACTTTAGACTAAACTACAGTTTTAGCCTAAAATATCATAGAACGCAGTAATAGAAATGAATTGCAAGGCCCAATAATGAGTTAACTACTTTTAAGTTTTAACTTTGCACCAATCACAACCCAAAGCCAAAGCCTAATTCTAGCAACTTCCTTCTTCTCTTTTGACTCTTTTGTTCAAACCTACACAGTACACGCGTCCTAACCCTCCGACCTCCTCTATTGCACCCACTACCACTACCTTAATACTCACTCACTCACTAATATTAATTACTAATTACACAACACACATAGACAAGTGCCCATAGTTACAAATATCTTCAGGTTCTGATTTCACATGAAATATAATTCCACACAGCAAAAATTAAGGCAAAATTTTACCTGAGAGTGAGAGACAGTAGCCGAGACCCGAGAGACAGAATGGCCGAGAGACAGAGAGCAGAGAATGAGAAGCCGAGAGAGTGAGTGAGAGACATAGCAGCTAGAGACACTGAGACAGAGAAGCCGAGAGAGTGAGAGACACAGAGCAACTGAGAGAGAGCGTGAGAGAAAGAAAGAAAGAGGGTTGTGCGGCTAGTGCCTTAGGGTTAGAATTAGGATTTAGCACAATTACCATATTGCCCTTGAAAACTTGTCAAATTTACAAAAAAAAAGCTGGATGTGTTTCGTCCTGGTATCTCTTTACCTGCCGAAACAATCAGATTTCGCCGGAACGTTCGATACACATCCAGTACTACCGGTATTTTTTTCAATACGAAACAGAGGGTGTATCTATACCGATGCACTGGTCGGTATGATATATACTAGCCATACCGGCCGGTACGGTATGAGATCGACTTCCCTGCTTGAAACCCCAACAGGTGGCGAACCACAAAGCCTTGGAGGTGGGGCATTTGAAGAAAAGGTGGAGGGGGGACTCAAGTTCATGATTGCAAAGTAAGTAGCATGGGTTGATTATGTCCATTCTGATCATGAGATTATCTCTAGTAGGGAGGGCATTAGAGCCTACTTTTCAAAGCAGCATTTTGATCCTTTCAGGGACGTTGAGCTTCTAGAGCAAATTCCAGTCTATGTCCGTGCTTGGTGGAGGGTTGTCATGGGAGGCAATCTGTTTTGTAAGGTTGAATTTTATCAACCATTTTGTTGGCTTTATTCCGTGCCAATTGCTTGTAATTCAACATTTACAAACTCTGTATTTAGGTGGGAATCATGTAAGGGTAGTGTGTGTGAGAGTGTGAAGAAAAGCTCAAAAGTGTGCAACTCAGTAGGGCCTTACGACTGGATCTCGCAACTGGCTCACGGCTTGCAAGTCGCCAAAGCTAGCACAGAGTGAAGCATGTAAAGGAGCTAAAGAGTCACGCCAGCTATTGCACTACAGGACAAAAGTCTCAGGCTGGCCAGGCCGTTAGCTCGCGACTTGAACTCGCAACTCAGTCCAATCGCGAGGCCAAGTCGCCAGACCACTTTATTTGGGAAAAACTGACTTTTCGCATTCCAAACACACACTAGTATAAATACCCCGTATACCCACGAAATGTAGAAAGCTTCTAGAGAGAATTTTGAGAGAGAAACCCTAGAGAAAAACAAGATTGACTCATCCACAATTTTCATCATTTGATTCTCCAAATTCCTCTACTCTTACCCTTTCCATTGTTACATCCTTGAGAGGTACATTAGCCAAATCCTTTTCTCACCATACCCATATCTGTGAGAAGACTTTTTGGTGCTTGGGAAGCAGTTAGGAAGGGACCAATTGATATTGGTTGATGCTACGGGCTATAGCAGAATCCGGTAAGCTAGAGAAGACAAAGGTTCAGCGTAACCTCATTGGAGCCAGAAGCTTGGAGAGCTTAGGTACACTGGGTAGATTAGGCTTGGAGGATCTTTTGCTGTTCATGTATTCCAACTTGATTCTCTAGGGGATTATAGACCACTTAGAGGGTGGTGGAGAGGTTTTACGTTGAGACCTTCGGTTTTCTCTTCGATAACACATTGCTGTGTTGTCTTTGTGTTTGCATCTCTCTTCCTTTAATCTTTGCCATTTAATTTCTGCTGTGGTTGTGGTTTTATTTGATTTAGATTGTCTTATCAATTCTATTTGGCTTATTCTCATTTTTCGCACGTACATTGTTTCATAATAAGCTTGAATTGGTAATTTGTAAATTGGGGGTCTAAACGTTCAAGGGTATTTTACACACATTTTGAACATTCATGTTTGTATAATGCTTTAACAGAGAAACAACCTTTCGAATCTGGCATCCACACAAGCTTGTCAGGCCTAGGTCTGATGGGGATGGGAATGGAGAGAATAGCCTGGGCATCTGATGTGGTGAAAAGGTCATGAATTAAAGGTGCTTTCCAGCCATGCAGCTTTGGATTTATGAGATGAGACACAGTCAGAGGTGATAAGGCCGATGAGGCAGATCTAGGGGATGGGATAAAGCCTCTGATCCATGGAACCCAAGGGTCAAGCCATATGTCCACAGATTTGCCATCACCAATCATATAGCAAGCACCTTTGGTGATGATACCCTTAGTTCTTTCAATAGCCTTCCAACTAGGGGATGCCTTTTTCAAAGCGTCAGATCGAAGCCAATCATCTTTGACTCTATATTTTGATCTTAGGATCTTCATACATAAACTGTCTCTTTTAGAGGTAACCATCCAAACCATCCACTTAGTATTTCTTTATGTTATGTTCAGGCCATTCATGGAAATTAAAGTGGCTATGGAAAAGTATTTCTTTATAATACTGACAATGACAAAATATTGACGCGTGTCAATATTATAGAAAACTGGCTATGGATTTCAGAAATATTATGTCATGGGACCCAGGACTTAAAAAAGAAACTAAAGGTCAGTTCCAAACGTAGCTCTCTTTGGAATTATTTTTTTTTTTTTTTTGGCTGAATAGCTATCTTTGGAATCTAGACACTTAGAGTACTAGTATCTGAGTTTGTTAATCGGTCTCTATTTTACCATCTAGAAAGTTACTTTATCTATCAATATACCTTACATCTTAGTTTTTATTTTTACATCTAACCCATTAAAATGATATCAACTATACAATAAAATAATATAAAAATTGACTCTTTCTCTTTTCTTTCTAATCGGCCTCTCTTCCTATCTCTCTCTCAGCCACCCACCTGCTAGCAACCCAATGCACCACCCACCATCTATACAGACCCAATTCTCAAACAAAAGCCACCCACTGTCACCCCAAACCCCCCGATCAACCAAACAGACCAAATAGCAACAACACCCCAAACCCCCCATCAACCAAACAGACCAATAGCACCACCACCATGCCACAATCAACAAACACCACCAACCACAAACCTAAAACAACAAACCCATCCACGACTCCACTCACCACAAACCCATCAGAACAAATCAGAACAATCACATCACCACACCTAAATTGGAACAAACACATACCCATACCCAAATTGGAACAACTACACTCATACCATCGAACCAACCAACCAGCCAACCCTACTGAAAATCTGAAGAACACCACCTTTAAACCTCAAACACCGATCATCGTTGTTGTAGAACACCACCCTCAAACCTTAAACTCCGATTGAAGATGTTGTAGCTGCTAACAGAAGCATTACTCCAAAGCATGGGTTTGAAGAGCAACACCTGACCCATTGTCACTATAGCATCGGATCCTAATAAAAACACCACTAAATACCTCATCGTCGCTATAAATGCTGTTGGTTTGCCGAAGATGCCCATGATTCGACCGAAACGACCAATCTAAACACCACCTGCCCGATCCAAATGACAACTGTAGCCACAAAGTGCAAAGAGAGGAAAGATTCAAAGAGGCGCTAAGGGAGAAAAGAGATTTGTACTGTGAGATTGAAGGAGAAGAGAGAAGGGAGAGAAGAAATAAGTCAAAAACAAAGAGAGAAAAAGAGTTAGAGAGATAAAGTAAGAGAGAGAGAGAGAGAGAGAGAGAGAGAAATGGAATAAAATTTTTGTTTACAACCTTATGAATAGTAGGTTCTAAATATAAGAACTTACTGTTCATAGATTGTATAAAATTTTAAGTTTGCATCCCCGGTTGTAGCTTTATTTTGGATTATCAGTTGCTATTTTAGCAACTGGGTGGGTGGGGGGGGGGGGGGGGGGGGGGTGTTTACACCCCCAATGCTAATGCTTATAAAGGAACCAATGGCCTCCAAAGCTCCTACACCTATAGTTGCATTCTCTTAGAGTTGGCACACAAAGCCGTATATCCTTGGAATTTCTTCTTAACGCCTCATCTATATATACTCATTATTTGTCTGTAACATTTTGTCCCCAAGAAAGTAAAGGTTCACTATGTTCTACATGGATCTGAGGCGCACACTCCTTTTTGTGATAAACATGTTAAAATCCCAAGTGGGAAGTAGTACTTAGGTTTGGGATCCCTTCAACTCAATTGCTCATCCCAATTCCACCAAGGCTTTCATTCTTTCTCTTCTCTTCCTGCTCTTTCCCTTCACCTACATAAAAGTGCCCATTGCTTGTTTAGTTGATACAGGCCACATAATTGTAAGACTGGGAAAATTTTATCCCTGTCTCACAGTTTCATTAGTGGCCTCCATTGTGTTCCCTTAAGCTCTCTTTTGGTATGCCAATCATTATAATGACCTCGTCTTGGTCTTCTTGGCTTTTATATGTGCTTGGGTGCTTTCTAGGCTGGCTGCGAAACGTTCTTATAGGGTATAAGAGTTTGTGAATAAAACATTTCTTATAGGGTATCAATATATTAAATAAATAAATAAAATACCTTACCATAAATCCAAATTTATTTTCTTTTAGATTGCTTCCCTTCGAAAAGTTTGTTAAGACACTACAAAACACGCGGGTCTTAGGCCGCGTTTTCAAAAACGCGGCTACAGACGGGATAAAGCCGCGTTTTCTAAAAACGCAGCTTAAGTTATTCATATGAAGTCGCATTTTATACGTGTGGCTATAGCCCATGTCTAGAGCTGCGTTTTTAGTGTGTATAGCCGCGTTTTTGGGGGTGGAGCTATTGCCGTGTTTAAAAAACGCGGCTATATGACCTTCCCTTTTTTTTTTTTTTTTTAACTTATCCATGGCCATGTTTAAAAAACCCCAGCTCCAACTTGCCTAAAGCCGCATTTTATAGACGCGGCTTTAAATTTAGTCTGAAGCCGCGTGTTTAAAACGAGGCTTTAGTTTGGGACGGGGCTGCGTTTCTTAAACTCAGCTTCAGATTTTGCCTATAGCCGCAGGTTAAAAGCACGGCTTTAGACTTTGTATAAATACTATACTACAAACATTTTCAACCCTAGCCTCTCCTCCTGTACGTCAGCCTCCATCTCTCAAGCCTGATCTTAACCCTCACCCTCTAAGCCTCCATCTCTCAAGCCAAATCAGAAAGCCATGAGACCTCTCTCTCTCACTCTCAAACCCACTGCTCAAACCCAGGGTTAGGGTTTCTCACAGACCTCTCTCTCTCACTCTCACTTCAAACTCAATCTCACCAGTTCATTACCGCCAGCAACTGAGAATGGACATGTCACACCCATTTCATGCGCTGCTTCAGCTGAAGACAACGGTTCCACCACGACCACAAACGCAACTGCAATCGCTTCTCCAATCAGCGCTGGTAAGGGAAAAAAAAATCTGATCAGATTATATATATATATATTTTTTGTATTGGTTTTGATTTTGAGGCTTAAATTGAGAAATTCATATTTAGTGATTGTTTTTCTCTCTCAGTGGCTCGGATTGGAGAGGTGAAGAGGGTGACAAAAGAGACAAATGGTCTCACATCATTTAAAAGGTACTAGATAGTTAAGGTTTACAGGAGGGACAACCCATCTAAGGGAAGATACGTTGAATTT